>VDFB02271358.1:422629824-422838043 GCA_007258455.2 Sequoia sempervirens | reverse complement strand
GTGAGTTCATGAATTGTAACTCCTAGATTTTCTGGGTATTGTTGTTTTAGATATTAGGGGTTATTTTATGAACTGGGTTGTCATTATATTGTGAAAATACTAGTATTTAAGCTGGTATAAAAATCTGGAATTTTCAGCTGTGTTTTCCCAATACAATTTCAATTTTGAGTTAAAAAATTATTATTGCAACATCTCCTGTTTTGCTGCATTATATTGCTGTATCAAACCATTGCAAATATATAAAAAAAAAAAAATATAAAACCACAAGCAAACAAACATTCAGAATTTCAAAACTAAATATCCTACCAGGGGTGGGATATTCCAATTTCCTATCCTTTTAAAGATGAATTCCTAGCAAGGTTACCCTAAGTTTCCGGGACGGGGACAGTAGGGGACGGCGGGACGACTCCCCAAGTTTCCGATTTTTGAGGCCAAATTTAGGGACGGTAGGGGATGGCTATATAAAAATATAGGGGAAATTTAAAAAATATAGGGAAATTTTAAATATTCAATAGATAACATGGATAAGGCATGCATAATATATATTATAGAACATTCACATATAACATTTGTGTTCAAGTTGATATGGTTTATTGGGTATGCATTGATCTTAATGAATAAGTTAGAAGTTATTCAATGGAAAGCTTGATTTTGAACTAAGAAAACAGATACTCTGATGATAATTTTTTTGTTTATTGATAACTGGAACAAGGGAGTGCAACCATTTGAGAATGATAGTGAGTTGCATTAGGTAAATAATCTGCACAGTTATCATGTTATTGTTTTGCATGATCAGATGTCCCAGGGCCCGCTATGTATCATCTTCACAATAGAGTAAGACCTATGAGACTTATTTATGAGGCATAGTAGCATTGAGAACAAGCATTGAGTGTTGGGTTATTAACTGGAATTCATGTAGGCACCTCAGTACATAAACCAATATTGAATAATTGCATCAGTTACACTTATCCAAAGTTTCAAGACAACAAGCAGTGGCACCAATTTATTTAATGGGTGGACATAATTAAGTTCACACTCCCTTGCTATGAAAATGTGTTTTTTGTTTTGTTTTGACCGTGCTTTGATGTGGGGCACAGTTGACCATCTTGGGGACGGCCAGGGGACTTCTAGGATGGTTAATTGTCCCGAGGACAGCCAGGGGACTCCTAGAAGTCCTCTGGCCGTCCCCAAGTCCCCTGTCTGTCCCCGTCCCCCGTCCCTTGGCCGTCCCCTGGCCATACCCGGTATTGGTCAGCCATCCCCCCGTTTCGGAGACGTTTCCTAAAAATTTTGCAAAAAAGGGGACGGTCCCCTCCCGTCCCCTAGTACCTGAGACGTCCCGGGAACTGGGACGGGGGATTTGGGTTTGGGGAGGGGGGGGAACGCGTCCCCGGGTATCCCTGATTCCTAGCCTTGAGGGTAGGATAATACTATAGAATTTTGGAGATGTGATTTTGGGAAGCAACAACTTTGATGTTGGAGAATGTTCAAGGTGGTATGAAATAGCTTAGAGCAGGCTTTGGTAGAAAAGAAACATGGTATTTTGAGCAGTTTTGGCTTCTACATAAAACTATCGGTAGTTCTCAGCCACTGATTTCATCACAAAAGACATTTTTGTGCTGTTGAAGAGCAGTAGTTTTGTTTGCAAATAGGAAAACAGCATTTGGTGTTACACTTCCTTTGGCTCTTCGACTTCCTTTCTCTATTGTAAGGCTATAACAAGTCATTGAAACCTGAATTTTTTTTGGGGATGTGTAATTGGGATTTAGAGTTGTATGCAATTTTTTTGAATTCTCAAGTTGACTGTGTGAAGACAAGACCATGACTATGAGGTTGTGAGAGTGCTTTATAGGTCTTAGGGTGCTGAATTAGAGTTAGTTTCATGCTTGTGGTGAGCCCAATAGGCTTAGATTTGTAATTTGTCATTGGAGTGTGGATTTAAGTGAGGTAGCTACATTTTGTTGGAGTTTTCTACCATCTGTGGGTTTCTCCAAGGTACATCCATGTTCATTCTTGTGGTGATGTTTGATTTCCCTAATACTTGCAGAATTCATTGTGCTAAGAATAATTCCAGTCAAGTTGGTCCCCAATGCAATTCTATAAATTGATGAATAGTGTATGGAATATGCATCCTAGCTTACATATCACTATTATAATATAGTTGTAGTCTCCAAACAAATAAATTTATCCTTGATTGGGCACTATACTAATGGTGTTGAAGGAGAATCTTTAATTTCCTCGACAATCATAGGAAATTAACATGCTTGGTTGTGTAGGTGGGGCTAGGATGCCAGGTTGAGCTATTGTGAAGATGCTATATGGTTTTATATTTGTTCAGAAGCATAATCTAGAACATTTTCATTATGGCTCTAACAGTTAGACTTAAAAATTTTAAATATTTTCCCCTTGACTTTGACATTGGTGGATGCAGTTTAGCCCTGTGGGACACTATTTTGTAAGTGCTTCACATGATAGAACTGCCAGAGTTTGGTCAATGGACAGAATCCATCCTTTACGGATCATGGCAGGACATCTTTCTGATGTTGATGTAAGTTTAACTGTGTGTCCTTTTTGTGCTTTTATCCTTTCTGGTTGGTTTATTGTTTTAGAATCTCAGTTGTCATTTTTTAAATTTCATTTCAAATTACATTTCCCATTAATGGGGATAAATTTAATATTTTCTCATGCTTTCTGGGATATTCAAAATTTTGTACAGTGTGTGCAGTGGCATGCCAACTGCAACTATGTTGCTACTGGATCCAGTGACAAGACTGTAAGATTATGGGATGTTCAAACTGGTGAATGTGTGCGCATGTTTGTTGGTCATCATGGCATGGTCTTGTCCATAGCAATGTCTCCTGATGGGCGTTACATGGCATCTGGAGATGAAAATGGTACTATTAGAATGTGGGATCTATCAAGTGGTCGATGTGTAACTCCTTTAATGGGGCATACATCCTGCATATGGACACTTGCTTTCAGGTACACATCGTTTGTTTTCTTTTCAATACACAGCTAGCTTTAATGGGAAAAGAACAGCTAAAATGGCTGATTTAGCTATTAACATCTTTAAGCTGCATTGCTTTTATGATAGAGTTTTACAAATTCGATTTTTGTTGTCTAAGATGAGTTTTCTAGTGATCTTATTTACTGTTGAAGTGATCAATTATTCTGACTTTTTCCCATGCTCAATAACCATTTTGGGTTAGGCATCTCTAGATTGATTTTTTGTAGAATAACTCCAGTTTTGTACAATTTGTTTCCCACTTTGCCCAAATCATCAGTGTGATGGCACTTGTTAAGAAAAAAGTATTTAATGTGAATGATAACGCCAAATAAGAACAGAAATTATCTTCATTATACTGGGATGGAGAGACAGACATGAGGTATATTGTTTCATTAACATATCCGAATTTGCATATTCTAGACAAACATTGTTGTAACTCAGGAAAAGTTTCAGTTGCATAGCTTAATCTGGTGCAAATTCACTGTGATGCATGTGAGGTGAATTGTGTGTAGAAGCAACACAGACACCTCTAGGAGATATGTCTGATTACACTTGTTGAACTTAAAACCTAAGTCACAGTATTCGGAACTTCAAGGATGAAGTTCGAATTTCCCCAAATCTGAAGGTGTGCTTTAAAATGCGTTGAAATTCGGCGGACTTTTTCGTACGGATAAAACGCGATTTTTTTTTTCATTAAAATATTTTTTTGCAAACACCTTTAGGGTTTTCTGTAGTGATTTTTAGGGTTTGCATTTTTTTATAAAAACGGGCTGGTCGTGATTGTAAACACATAGCGAAAATTTTCTAGTCGGGATTTCCTTCAAGTTGCAACCTTCCGCCATGATTTTCCTACAACCTTCCGCGGCTCCGCCACATTTTCGCCACTCTTTTCCTACACATTTTCGCGGCTGAGTGAGTTTGTCCTTGCCATGCGAGCTGGTGTTTGAATCTGCATTTCCACGACTTCGCGGCTTCGTCTGTATTTTGTTGGTTTTTATTTGTTTTTACTATGTTTTAGGGTTTTTATTATATAACAAATTTAATATATTGCCAGACGTTTTGTTGGTTTTTTTTCTATATTGTCATATGTTTTTTTAATTTTATAGAATTATATTTATTAATATAATTTATAAATTATAAACTATAAGTTTATAATTTATATTATATTAAAAAACTGTCTAAGTTTATAATAGTTTTTTAATATAATATAATTTATATAATTATAAACTATATTAGTAACTTATAATTTATATTTATTAATATACATTTAAATTTTTATAAATTTTTAATAATATAATTTTAACATTCAAAAAAATTAAAAATTAACTAAATATATACTGTTAAAAAACTGTAATATTAAAATAATTTAAATATAATTAAATTTTACTAAATAAATTGTTATATAATAATATAACTTTATACTATTTATTCTATGATTTATTTTTTATTTTTTATAATATATTTATAAAATTAATGTTTACAAATGTCATATTTTATTTTATTTAGTTATTAAATTAAACGTTTATTAACTATTATAATAAATTTAATATTATTTTATTTTATTTTTGTAGTCTTCATTTTTTCATATTATCATTTAATAAATTATATATAAATCTCTAGAAATGTAAAATAAAATATTTAAATTAAATTCACAAATATGTTAAAATCTAACATAAATTAATATATTTAAATAATTATATATTGAGTTATTTTATTTTGTGAATATATTACTTATATTTATAAAAATAATTTTTTTTTACATAAGTCGAATTTAATCCGAATTTTTTACTTTTTTGAATTTTTCCTTTGCCGAACTTCATCCGAATTTCAATGTTGCCAAACTCGAATTCGAATTCAAACCTTGTGACTTAGGTTAAAACTATGTTTTCTGTGTTTTGGAAGTTCATTTGTGCAAGTTATATCAAAGTTTCAGGGGTATCATAAATTCTAATACATTATTGTGAATAGACATAACTACCATGAATAAGAATTATAAATAATTTGTCATTTGTATATTTTAGTCTCTGGAAGTTAATATACATTGATTTTGAAAGGGCTAGGGTCTGTTCCATGTCCATGCATATGTAAAGGTAAATGTGATCTGTTAGGTCATGGTGAGTGTGTTAAGTGAGATCTCCTTGTGGGAAATCCACAAGGGACTTGACTCAAATATGGAAGCTTACAAAGGGATTGTTTTTGCATTTACCTCCTTTATGGAGTATGCACACATTCATTATTAGGCCCACTTAGGCTGTACTAAAAAGAAAAATAATGTGGCAAATATTATATAGGCTTTGATTTGTGTAGTTATGATCTAATAAAGTGAACTTCATAACTGAGAAACAAAGGTAATTTAAATCCTAAGAAGGGCACATCTGTTTACCAGATGTACGAACCAATTGAAGTTAATGGGGAGTTACCTTCCATATATTCCTTGTTTCAAAAAGCATTATACTTCAGTGCTGTTCATTATTTTTTGACAACTGCTAAATATACTTTAACATACTTTCTGGTGGTTCTGACAGTTGTGAAGGTTCACTACTAGCATCTGGCTCAGCTGACTGTACAGTAAAATTATGGGATGTCAATGGAAGTTCAAGAACACCTCGGATGGAGGAAAAGTATACCTATATTATTTTGTACCATTACTTATATGGGTTGCATACAGTAGCTATTATTTTTTTCATCTCATTACTTATATTAGGGCCATGCTGTAGCTATATAATACTGAGATGAACTCTGAAATTAGAGTGGACTCAAAAATAAGCCTTTTGTTGCAGGGCTGCAAGTGCACAGAGGTTGCGATTATTGAAAGCTCTTCCAACAAAGTCAACCCCAGTTCATGCATTACGGGTATGATCTTAACCGGTTTATTTTAGTTAAGAGATTGCCATGTTGAAAAGTGGTCTGATGTTTTCTGCATGCTATTGTTGTTTTGATTAGTTTTCTCGGAGAAACCTCCTATTTGCTGCTGGTGCATTTACTAAAAGCCCATGAAGGTAGCTAAGTTGCACGTTCTAGTTGTTCAGTTCTAATGGAGAAGCTCATGAAGGTGGGTAGGTTGCATGTTGGTCCAATTATCCAGTTTTGAGGAAGAAAGCCATGAAGGTTGCTACAATGGATAGGGGTTTAATTGTCTATGGTGTATGGCGACCTACTTGTCCTGTTCCAACGTCTAATGGAGAAACCTATGAAAATGGCTGAAGTGCAGATCCAAAACTCTGCTGTTACAGTTGGAACGAGTCAATAAGTTTAATAGTTTTCACAATGTACATGTGAAATTTATCTAAGTGATCTTTTGGACATTCGAAGATGTTCTCATTGTTATTTTTGAAATATTTATTCTACAGAGTTTCCTCGATGGCTATTATGAATTATTATGATCAAGGATCTAAGTTATATTTCAGGTTGTATCCTGCAGTGTATCTATAAAATATTATGAGTTCAGCCTCTGGTGAGGTGTTGGCAGCATGCTATTTTTTAAATAATCATCATGGTTTCTCTCTTTCTTTAGATTATAATTTTATATTACAAGAGCTTATGTAAACAAACAAGAAAATGTTTGCAGTCAATCAACATAATAATGATGCTAAACTCAGCTGCATGGATTTCCACGAAGCATAACACTTATTTAAAGAGAATCCCGATGATGGATAACACAATGTGACTTGAAAAGCTGATTTATAAAAAAAATGTATAGGTATATCCAGAAGCATTTACTAATACTGTTATGGACTGTGGACATCTGATGTCTCTTATTATACTAATACTATTATGGACCCTGGGCATCTGATGTCTCTTATTATAAAGAGATTCCTATTGAAAATATTAATAAGAAACTAGAAAATTACGTTCGAGTTTGGGACTGATTAATACTACTACTAACAATAATACAATACTTATTTCAATTTTATTTAAAGAGTTCAAACATGAAATAGTGTTCCTTTAATAAATAATATGCCATTTATAGCTCAAACAAAGTAAGCTCCTCTACTGACCATCCTCTACTGATCACCATCTCAAGCTCTCCCATCATCAACCACTCTCCACTACCTACTCAATTTGCAATAAACTCTCATCCATACCCAAAAAAAATGATTGATCAACAACCACCAAAGGCTGCATTTATGTAATACTATGTGATAATCCACCTCTTTTTTTTTTGAAAACTTGTTAGCTCAGAACATAATGAAAGGCTAAGCAACTTGTTTTCCACTTTCTGAACACCAAAGTGTGGTTGACGTGAGAGCATACAGTGAATGAGATTACAGTGTATGAAAGGCTAAGCAACTTGTTTTCCACTTTCTGATAGCCAAAGTTTTTTTTGAAAACTTGGTAGCTCAGAACATAATGAAAGGCTAAGCAACTTGTTTTCCACTTTCTGATCACCAAAGTGTGGTTGACGTGAGAGCATACAGTGTAATAGTGTATGAGATTACAAACTACTTGAAATAAGCAGTTGAAAGTAATACCCACTTATTCAATGGAGGTTAGATTAGCACTTGCATTTTTCACTGGGAAAACTTATACAATAAAAGAAATGTAAAGTCAAATCTTTCACTTTTCAGGGGTGAGCGAATAAAAGAAAGAGCAACTCTCCCACTTTTCAGTGCGAGTGAATACAATAAGCAAGAGCAACTCTTCCTATTTTCAGCGGTGAGTGAGAACTAATGAGCCACTTATTTAGTAAGGTAAGTATCAACAAATAACAAGAGCAAGGTCACTGGTGGTACTACCACCCAGTGTTACATTGTTAGCTCTAACAACTCATTTCATACCAAAATATGTTTGTTTTTACAATTGTGAAATGAAACTGATTGGAAACACCCCAAAAGTATCACAACTCAGTAAACTAATGACCCATAGTTGAAATCCCAAATATACTTCAAAGATTATCAAATTGATGGCTGGTGCAACTTTGAAACTCTGCTGTTATAATTAAAAAGAGTCAATAAGTTCGAAAGCTTCGCCAATCCTCTCCCAAATGCACCAAGTGGCGAATGGAAGCAAAATGTTTCCACACAATTTTATAATCAAATCTTGATATTTAAAATTTTCATCTATTTTTAGAAAAAAATGATCAATATTATTATAAAAATTTCTTTATCTCTATATTGTAAAACCTAATTTGAAAATTTTATCATAAATTTAAATACAAATAAAAATATCTTCTTGAATATCTAAATATAATATATTTTTATAAATTTAATCTTGTTTGGACTATAAGAAGAGTTCGAATATAGTCTTCTCCTTTTCTTTATTTAGGATATTTTTTAATTCTTTTAAAATTTTTCATAACTCATAAATTTTGTTAAAAAAACTAAATAAAGGGCTCAAGAAACAATCGAACATAATTATAACTATCTTAGGTCTCTTAGGATTGTCATAGATCTCTTAGTATTGTCATATGTGGCTGTCATAAGATACAAGGAATTGCATGAGGTACTTTTAAATATAAGCATGAAAGTACATAATCATGTAAGGATATATAACAATGATTGTAACTAATGAATTGTGCAATCATAATGTGAATATTCCAAAAGATAAGCATGATATGCACATGGGCTAGATATAGCATCAATGATTACAATGTTGCCCCTAGCATGGGGAAGTAATGTGCTAAGGTGTCTACTTAGGACATGAATGAATTAGGTGAGTGCAACAATTTAAGAAGTAATTTTAAAATATTCGATCAAATAAGAAACCTTTATATGAGAAGAGATAGTAATTTTAAAATACATGAAAATTCAGGGATTCATGATGCTCCGGATGTGAAGATATAGAAATAGTGGCTCAAATATAAAAAGTGGAATGCATGATGCCCCATAATGAAACTCGAAAGATTTGTTGATGTAATTTCACAATAAATGTGTAATATTAATATCCATATAGATAAAGGGCGGATTTAGAAGCAAGTGATATTTATTATGGATTTGATAATAAAAGCACATGTATAGCTAAATACCCCTAGATGGGCATAATAACACAATGAAGATCACGAGTGGGAGGGAAGGCATGATGATCTTAATGTAAATATATATAAATAAAGGACTAAGCTGTGAATAGAGATAAAATATGATGCCCTTGATGCAATGGAAGTGGCATATATGAACACAACATGTGAGGATGGAAGGAATACTATGTACCCAACCTAATGTGGGAGATTTGAAAGTGTGATATATTAATCTAGGCTCAATATGTAAGATTTAAAAGTATGGTATAGTAATTTAGGATCATATACACACTAATTATAATAAAGTAAGATCAATAAGTGACTAGGAATGCAAGGTAGCAATATAAGATCAATAGAAAGGCTTGAATGATGTATCAATATCATATCAATAAGAAATATGTAATAGTCAAAGACAGAGTCCAACAATCATTAGAATGAGCATAAAATACAAAGCAAGAAGAAAAATGATAAAAGATGAAAGGTTGTAGAATAAAAAGAAAAGAAAAGGAAAGTAGGCAACCCAAGTTGGAAATAAAATAAAAAAGACAAAGGTGAGTAAATTATAGGCACAAAGTAGATGTAAGAAATAATATGAGGAACTATGTAAATAAGTATCAAACAGAAATTTCATAAAGATTAAAGAAGAAGTGACATGAACAATGCAAAATATGTTCATTTGTATCAACATGGACCACTTAAGGTGTCTTTATATCATCCACATATTAACTAAGAACATGATGTAACATAACTATAAAGCTAAGCAAATGAATACAAAAAGAACAAAAATAAATGAAAAAGGACTGCATTTGAACAATGGCTATGTGTTTCGAGTGAACAATTGGGTTGCAATGAAGTGAATTAATACTATGATATGTAACACATGAATTATGTTGATAAGGTGGCATGCACAAAAGATAGATATAAACAATCTACCTTAAACTTTGAGATTCAATTATGTCAATTGCACAATGTTGTCTAGTTCATTTTTGGCGTCACACTCCAAAATTTGAGATTTTTACCAACTTCCTTCATATTCGATGCTCAATTCTATATCAGTCTAATATAATTAATAAAAATTATGAAAATAAAAGTTCTATATTATCAAATTCAAACAAAAAACATAATAATTAACAAAAGAGATATAGCCACATAAGAGATATAGAATTAATTGATTTTGTTTATCATAAGCATATACATTTTCTCATTTCCTTACACAATTATATTGTGAGGATTTAGAGAAACATACAAACATTAGAAAATCTACACATTGTTCTCATTGAAATTATAGTCTAAGTTATATTAAATGATTTGGTCCCTCAACAACAAGAAATTTTAAAAGATATGGATATTTCCCTATAAAGTTATCAAATGTTTTTTCTAAACATTTTGTGATTACATTTTTAATATTAATCTTCACCATTTTACATATAGACGAAGAATCACCATACATCAAAAAGCATCACACTAATATAGTGTAGTCCCCACAAATAACAAAATAGGATGAAAATATAACCACAACCCATTGTAAAAAAATCTTAAAAATATGCATTTAATATCAAAAATAGTTTTAGATTGATGCTCTTTGAATTTCCTTCAAAGTTAAGAGAAATATGCTATACAAGTAAGATCCTAGTATTTTGATACAACAAATTATTTGTGAACCGAACTTCAATTTTCTCACTAATTTGATCATTGCACATCACTTCAAATGAGATAGCATAATCATATGTTATCTTAGATTTGCTAGATAAAGTACAGTTATGCTAAAATATTTTATTATTTTTATTAGATTTAAAGTTTGGTCACTACTCTACTTGCAACACATTATCCTTTTTAGTTTGGTCAATACATAAAACTAGCCAAAATTTGCACTTCTTTCTATTCAATCCTCTTATAGAACAAAACACAACATCCCGTCAAGAAATAGATTTCTACTTGAACCTAGAATTTACAAGTACTAGTAAAAACACTCCAAAATTTTTTACATAGAAGTAATCAACAAAAAAATGACTGTATGATTCATAAACATTGCAAAATTTACATGAAAAAACCATATAACATTTTGGACTCATGAAAAACCCAACCACAAGTCTTTGTAGCAATAACGAGCATCTAAAGCAAGCTTATTTTTAATTCTATAAAGGAGACTAGATATATTGACATGTTTTACTCCACATGTTTTCATCTAAATTAAGCTCTATCTAAAGTTAAGAAATATCTTCTAGATACCATTTATATTACATCATAATAATTCTACAATTAAATTTGGTAAGTGGTGTACTGTTATTCTAAAAATTATTGTTCAATATTTGATATTAAAACAAGATTAAGGGTTATGAATGACTCACTTAGCAATGATTGCATCTAGGTGATCTTACTAGGAGTGAAGCATTGAGACTTCTTGGGAGGTTAGTTATTTGAGTACTACTTTGATTCAAGCATGTCTTACCACAAAGTTTCCCCCCAAGGTCAAGCTCACTTAGCTTGTCATCACATTTACATTTGAAGATTTTGAAGAAAATTTTCTTTAACCTTTCTCATAACTATATCTTTATCTCTTTATTTTTAAACCTAAGTTTAAATATTTGATTGTAAATTTAGACTAATAAAAATATTTAATCATACCATATTTATAAATCTAATTTTCTTTAGACTAAAAAGAGTTTATTCATAGTCTTCCAATTTTATTTTACTAAAATAATTTATTCATATTTCTTATAAAAATAATTTAATAAAAAATATTAAATAATCAACTCATAACAATCAAATAAAGTATAAAAAGATATTTGAGAATATCAATTAATTAAAATTTTATCTTTATTAAATACTACCTAAAATAATATATTGGCAACGAGTGACATGGTGTGATGGTTAAGCTGTGATGTTGTTCTTGGCATCATGGTTCAAATTCTCTTGAGATATAATTGTTGAGTATTTATGTTGTGTTTACCTCTCTAATAAGAAAAATTTACTTTAAATATTAAAATAATATTAATTGTTATTTTTTAACATAAATGAATACTACTATAAATAAACTTATTTAAAATACAAAATTACTAAATTAAACTTCAATTAATAAAAAAGAAGTTAAACATTGAATTAAATAAAATTTCATTTAGAATTTAAAAAAAAATTCTTCAAAGATCTAAAATCAGAAACAAAATTACTAAATTAAACTTCAAATTAATAAAAAAGAAGTTAAACATTGAATTAAATAAAATTTCATTTAGAATTTTAAAAAAAAAAAATTCTTCAAAGATCTAAAATCAGAAAATCAGATTTTAAGATAACATATAATTTTCTCAATTCATTATAATATTATTAAGATTTTTAGATTGTAACTCTATGCAATTTGTATATCTAAAAATTACATACAATTACAATTCAGATTTCTAATTTTTTTTTTTTGTTAACGATAGGGTATCCCCACAATTCCATTCCGCAGTGGGTATCTTGGATACTGAGGCGAGCAGGACGAGACTAGTCCCCTGTGGAGGGAGCCAACAGACAGCAAGCCAGTCCCAACTGGGTAAAGGGAGTGGAGTCAAACCCGAGACCAATAGAAAGCAAACCCAAGACCCAAGTCAACTCCACTACATATTTCTAAAAAAAAAAATTAATTAATTTTTAACAGTCCGTATCCTCAAAATAATACTGAAATCCTATTAAATGTCAATAGTCTTCACAGTCAGTACTCGCGAATTTTCTAACTCCACCGGGCCTTGGATATGAATTAACCTCTCAGAAATGGGTGCGTCACGTTGGAACATAAAAAATCTCTTATAATGTGCCATGTTCGGGAAAGGACCTGCATCCCAGAAAAAATTATCACAACACCTTCCACCACAGAGCACGTCACGTCTAAACATATAAAGTCCCTGATAATGCGCTCTGTTACGGGGGCAGGGGCAAGGCCCTCCATCCCAGAAAACTTTATCACACCTCATTTCGCGACAACAGTCCATGAGAAATTCAGATAAATGCTTCACGGTTGTCGATCTCCGTGCCAGCCTACGAACACGAATTCTTTTCCATTTTCTCTCGTTGGGATCGAATATTTGTGGGCTATCGATGATGTAATTAATGACATAAGCCATTCCTTCAGCTGAAACACCCGGAGTTAAGTCAGTTTTTCTCGGCACCTGAGGAAGAATCTCCCACCTGTCTTCATCTATCCTGTAAACATGATGTGGAGGAATATAAACACTTCCCTCTGATTCATAATATTCATTTTCCCAGTTATATAGGACCGTTGGTGCTTCATTGCCTACACGCCAACGAGAAGAGAAAAAATCATAGACCAATACAGCTCCAACGTTGTTATCACGTTTCAAACCTATCACGACGAGTTTTCTGTTCCACCAAACCAAACGAGAAGATAATGTAGGTTTAAAACCAGTGGGCATAGTGGGGAGCCTGTGCCAAGAGAACCGAATAGGGTCAAACATTGTTATACCAGCTTGGTGAAGCAAACATATGAACTTTTCAGATTTCCCAAAGGAAATTCTAGCTTTGTAGAACCTGGAACTTTCCACCATATCCTTCCACTGTTTGCATACCTGTTTAAGAGTGCCATTCAATGAGTACGACTTCCTAATTAAGATATTTTCAGCTATATCTTGGGGAAGTCCATTGAAGAAATCCATTAATATAAGAGGCAGAGAAATCAAATTCTCTACCCTGGTAAAAGAAAATCCCCAGATACTTGCGACCTAAAATATGCACTCTCCAGGTAAGCTTCGAGGCGGAGCGGTTAATAGCTTTAAATATATCAAGAAACTTAATTTGGTAGAGAGGGAGGTTGAAGGGGCATTACCCTTTCGGCTTGTTTTCTTTCGTAACTGTTGAATTTGACATACCATTTGGAAGAATTTATCAAATAAGAATTACATATATTAAAATAAGAATTACATATAATACTGAGTTATCTTACATCACCATGATCTAATAATATAGACTTTGTGATAGTTAATAAATCATAATAGAAATTTCAATCATAAATCATAAATCACCTCTAGACAATTGTTATAAATAAGGCATTTCAAAACCAAAAAGTCTATCACCAAATAGGAGCAAAGAAGAACCATCATACATAAATAAAGATGAAACATGTGATCTCCATCGGTAGATTCCTCTGATAAAGATGAATGAAAAGAGACATATATCATTTGATATATCATCTCATAGTTCTATATCTCTAAATATTTCATCAGAATTGAGATTGTCAACGAAAAGTAACAAGGTATCTATTATAAAACAATGTAAACAACAATATGGAAAAAGTGTAATGGATCTTTAATTAAAAAATGAGAAAACCAGAAGTATATCAAGTCTTTCATAAGTCTGAAATAATGTGCTGTTTTATGCATTTGTCCTTCATCTGCCATCGAGAACTAGGGGATTATACACAATGGAGGGCCATCAAAATGAACAAACATCTGTTGGAAAAAATCATGTCCCAGTTGAAAAAAAAATATATAGATTATAACATAAATAAAAATGAGTTATCACATAATCACCAGCAATTCACCAAAAGAAAACTCACCCGCCAAATAAAATTCACTCCCCATAATTTTCCTTGATGAATTGCTGACAATGAATTTTCCTGATGCCCACATAAAGAATCCAACTTTATAATCAAAATAAATACAAAATTAAAAAAGGAATATTAGATTAATTTCTATATTCTCTCTCAAAGGTTTCGTCACTTCTGGATAATCTGAATTCTTACTCCTTTAGGATATTTTTAGGGAACAGAATGCAGAGGCGAAGCTTTTAGCCAACGATTCCCTTGTTCTAGCTCTCGTCATGTGGCTCGTAGCCTTCAGTTGGTTTCAATCGCCACCTGTCAATGTAATATTTTTTCTACAAGTTTATAGAATTTTTGTTGATACTTCATGTTATTTAAATAATTTTTTTAAAAGATTAATTTAGTGATAGAATTTTAAAAGTATTTTAAATTTTGATTAATGAATTTTTAAAATATTTTATATTTTGTGATTATATTTGATTGTTATGCATTGGTTAGTTAATATTTTGAGTTGAATTATTTTTATAGGAATTGCAAATAAATTAAAATTAACATTTATTTTTTTAATAATATAAAATTAAAAAATATTATTGTTTTTAAAGCTCTTAAAAAATTATATTTAAAAAAATATATTTATATACTAAGTTATTTTTATTAGTTTTAATTTTTATAAAAAAATGTTTTCAATTAGTTTTACAATATAGATAAAAAATAATAATATAATATTTGATTTTTTTTGGAAAAATATATTTCTACATTCATTATTATAATTTTTTTTTTTTGAGTGAAGTAACATGTATATTTTAGATGAAGAAGATTAATTTTGAATAAATTTTAATAATACAAAATTTAGTTGAAAATAAGACAAGACAAGGTTAAAATATCTTCAATTTACACTAGAATTTTAATGATATTTATATTTACATTTACCAATATTTATTTGTTTCTTTGAAATGTTTTATTTAATTATTCCTAATAAAATATTAAAAATTAAAATACTCATAGAAAAAATTTAAATTACAATTGCTTCATCTTATTAATATTATTTAAAAAAAATATTTTTATTAATAAAAATGAATAAATATATGTTAAATTTGAAAATATTTATTTGTTACCATAAAAGAATATATCCAAAAGTCTTGAGAGTAGGTTTACATTTATCAAGAAAAAATATATCGCGGACTATGATTGTGGCACTTGATTTATTTTTTATTTATGATTTATTTATCTATATGATTCCTTTATGAGATCTTAAATTTCTCAAAAGATATTAAAAATAAAGGCAATATGAAAAGAGCAAATAATATTCTTATTCTTTATGTTATGTTTCAATTATTTCGTGATATTTTACTATTCAATCTTCTTAAAGATAATATGAAGATTAAATAATATTCTTATTCTTTTTCTTTATATTATGTTTCAATTATTTGAAGATATTTTACTATTCAATATCTTTATATTAAATATTATGGGGATTAATATATTTGATAAATGAATTATATTAGAAGTGATAATGAGTTTTTTTTTCTTCGATTTATCAAATCATTTTTGTTTGAATTTATTAAATTATAATCATAATTTGTTTTGATTATATTAAAACTGGAAGGGCCAATATGCATTACAAAACAACCATAGAGGCAAACCAAGGACTCACAAGCAATGAGAAAACCAAAAAAGAAAACAAAAGCTAAAGCTTAAACAGAATGACCAGCAGGAGAAAATAAAAAGAAACCATAGAACTAGGACTAGCCCAAAGCCACCAGACACATATAGGTCTCCTAAAAGCTTAAGACCAATGATTGCATTCCACTCCTAAGACAGGAACTCGAGCTTCTTCTTGAAAGTCACAGGCCCCTGAAGAATGGCCTAGGTATCCTTCGTGACATTACGAGTTGAGGTGTCCACCTTCTTGCCTTTCTTTAGTGCTTGACCATCGCCCATCCCTTCCGCCAACCACTTCCCCTGGCTCTTCCTTATCTCATCTTGAAAAACCTGAAGAGTGAGGGAAATATTCTTCACAACTACTGTGTTGTAGATTGTGATGATCCTCAGGCACTGCATTGTCTTCCCCTGGTTCTGGTGTATGGCATCAATTTTAGTCAATAAATTCTTCTTTTCTTCCTCAAAACCAATAATGGCCCGAAGATCATCCAACTCTTTTTCCAAGCTTTCCCACCTCTCAAAGGGCCTGGCTAAGGAAGTAATCATGTCCCAATGGGTCTTATTCTCCACCTCCCTAGGCCACATGACTTTCTATTCCAGAACCTTTCCCTTCAAGATTTGGATCCTTTCTCTAGCTGTAACCAACTGATCCAAAAGCCATTTAATAATATCCTTTTGAACATTGATAGTCTCTAAAATTTTATTCAATTTTTTTGCTTATGGGGTTGGTAGGGATACAAATCAACCTGGGCTCAATGCTAGGTTCCTTCAAATTGACACACATGTTGGTGGAATTATGAGGGCTAGGGTTAGAAATGGGCGGGGTATTAGGAATTTCCGAGTCATGGCCCTGAGCTAAGGAGTGAATGTTGGAATTAGCTGGGGTGGGGTTCCACAAATCATCATCATCATTCGAGTTATCAGAATCCCCAGACCTAGAAGAAATGGTCGTGGGAGTGGGCTCTGACAGGGGAGTACATTTGATAGGGACGAGATGGGTATAATCACTAGCAGGGGATTTATCCTAGGCCCGAGTGCTATGGTGGATGGCAGGAGGAGTTTTGTCGATAGTGACAAAAGGGTTGGGGTCCCCAGGGGGTTAGTGGGGTCCAAGATGGTCAAGGTGTTCTTGTGCATAGTAGCAGGGGAGGAAAGAAAAATCGCATGAAACTTGCGTAAGTGCAATATAAGACCCTGGTGAAGGGGTAACTTCTTACACTTGGCCTGAACATTCCTAACTGACTGCTTAAGTGAAGACATCATCCAAAATGGGAAATTCATCTTGATATTGTACCTAAGATGATTGAGCATAGGGAAAAGGTGGACGCGGAAGTAGTGAAAATTCCCTTCAAGAGTGACATACCTCATGAGAATTTCAACAATGATGCTCCAAACACTAGAAATGTTAGCACAGTTGAAACCATTATGTAACATGTTCACTTTCTCCCCCTCTTTTAGGAATCATTTCTTGAACTATTAATGGCTCTTTGACTTGCACGGGATGCAAATCCCTTCCAGGGAAAGCCCAGTAACCTTCACAATAAGCTTGGGGGTCACCATAAAAGAAATGCCACCAACAATGACAGTCCCGTCCACCCACGAATTGGTAAACTCCATGGAAATTTTGGGGTTAGCACCCTACATCCCTTGTACATACGAGGCCAACTTGCCCCATTTAGGAATCACCCAAACCTCTTTATCTTGCTTCCAACCATCACAAGTAGTAGGTTCATCTTGGACAAAATCCCCTCCCATCTCGACACCCACAAAAAATAGAGCAATGAAATACCAGTAATGAAAATGGCTATTTAGATACTAGATCCGTAAATAATAAAAAACCATCAAAGATTGATTAGGAGGCTTAAAAGTTGCCATAAATGACGGGTGTGGCAACTATCAAAATGAGCTAACAAAAAATATAACTCGATCTCATTTGGATAGTAATTTGACATCATTATGAATTAATTCAAGCACTTTACTAAGGATTTGGTGGATATCATCCCATTTTACCAAATTTGGAGTAAAAGCTCCAAGATTTGCTAAGGCATCGATGACTTTATTGCTGCTCCTAAACATGTGATTCACACTGCTATTCCCAAGGGAAATCATGAGATTATGAACTGTGGATACCTTTTCTGCACTTGCTAAAAAACAAACAACCATTAGCATTCTTAGTAAACTTAAGCAAACCAAAACAAACATCCCTATGAAATATTGAATCATTCTACCTATGTAAACAAAGAAGTAAGATATCAAATAATCTAAGTGAAAGCATACGAAAGAAAGAATCAAACTCTATCCCATAGTGGGAGTGGTGCTCCTTTGATGTGGAAAGGATTCCCTTTCCCACCCCCTTGATAAGCTCCAGATGTGATAAAGATGCAAGTGTCTATAGTGCAAATGCATAAGCTTGTAGATGAGATTGTGGATGATTGTGGATTCTATTTATAGATTGAAGGGTTGAAGAAGGGAGAGATGGGAAGAATGTAGGACTAAAGAAGAGCCAATGATATTGTGATACTTTTCACATGGCTAGTGGAGGAAGGTGGAGAACATTTTGGAGAATGTGCATAGTTAATGCATGTAGTTGAGGATTTGAGAGGTGTAAAAGAGATTAATGCACTTGTAAGAGGAATTAACTAAATATGGTTGAGATTTTTTGGAGAGAAATGGTTTGGGTAAGAAAGTCAAATAAGTGGAGTAAATGAAGGAATATTCCTTGGGAATATGCCTTGTGAGGGAAAATATCATATTAATTAATTGAGGAAATTGATTTTCATGTGTGACTATGGTAGTTGACCATGGGTTTGCTTTGACCAAAGTTGAGTCAAAAGCTAGAGAAATGATGGTTTAGTATTAGGAGTTAATTAATTTAGGATTGCTGGTATTGGCATGGTGTGATGGTTTATAGGTGGCATTGTTGTTCTTGCCACCAAGGTTCAAACCCCGTTGGGGTGGTATTGTTGAATGGTTGTATTCCGGTTCATAGCTCCGGTCAAAAGCGTTTACCCCTTGAATAAAAAATAAATAAATTTAAGATTAATTAACTTGGATGAAATTAGTTGATTTATGACATTTAATTTAAATGTTTAGGTTTATTTAAATCAAATGAGAGGATGTTAGAACATTAGGATTTTAATTAAATATATTGATTTATTTAATTAAAAGGGATGACATTAGTTAGGAGAAAGTGAATTAATCAAATAAACTTAGTTACTTGATTAATAGTAGAAGTAATGTTAATTTGAGTGTCTACATTTTCCCCTTCTTTGAAGCAACGTACTCGCTATGTTGGTTCAAAGAATGATGTCACCAAGATCAAAATTCAATTTTTTTTGAATTTTTTTGAATGCCCCACTATTGCCCCAGCAGAAAAAAGTATGTTGGTACACTGCCCCCTCGAGAGATCGGGCAAAAATTATAATTTGTAGGGTTGATCTCGTGACAAATATGCGCATGCTATATGGATATATGAATGGTTATGATGATGATGCAAATGAGATGGATTAAGATGCTTAGAATAACAAATATATATTATCCTAAACAACTCAAATGATAAGGCAATGCATGTGAAATGGATGATGTTTCCTATTGTGATGATATGTATGATTATGCAGGATGAGTATGTTGATGTTTTATGAATGCAAGATGGATGCATTGATGTGTTGGTGAATGTCATGATAGCATGTTCACGTGAAAGAGAATAGAAGAATGAGAGGGATCAACCCTTGATTTTGAGAAGATGTAGAAGTACAACAAGTCTGTGAGTCATCGAGACTTTATTAGATGTGGTGATGAGTGATGATGATTTTCTTATCTAGGGATTGGGGATGTAAAGAGTATAACTTTCCTTATGTTTGATAAAACACATAGATATGATCCATCAAGGTGCATACAACCAGGATGGCGTTGTATCTAGTGAGATGGAATTTGAATCGACAAATAGATAGGAGTATTCTTGTTCAAACCTGACATATAAAAACCTCACTAGGGTGTGTGTGTGAGAAATTATGTGAATCAAAATAATCAATAACACACAATAGATGCAATGTATTACATTAAGGAAATAAAAATTAACAACACAATTTGATAAAACCGATTCCTTAAAGACATTCCATCTTCCTCTATTCTTAAGGATCCTGTAATAGTGGTCTCAGATCTTAATTATGCACTGAATTACTAGGATGAAAAATAAGAAATGAGAAGCCATTAATTCCAGAATGCATAAATTATGTCTACACCTAAATGATTTGATGATTTGATTAGATGATGAACTAAATGATATATATTGAATGGTAAATTGCTGTATGCAGAATGCTAATGAAATGATGTAATGATGAATTTAACTAATGGAGATGCTATGATAATGATTCTAAATACTGTAAGAAAACTAAGACACATCTAAGAAAGAAGCCATGATTCTAATTTACTTGCTAAACTACTCAAAATGCTAAACCAAAATGTAAACTAAGCTCTCAAATGCTAAAATGATTTCTACAAAGTAATTGTATGCAATGATCTCTTATCCAAAAGCTATAAATGAGGCTCTATTTATAGATTTCACCAAGGCATCAGGTGAGTTGGCAACAATGGACGATTAGGATTCAATCTAGAGAGATCAACGGTGAGAAACGAGGAGGTTAGAGAGAAATAAGGAAGTTGTCCCCTTTAATAGAACAATCTTTCCAAGTATAGAAAAGAATAAATGGAAAGGAGAAGCCATGTGTCTTTGAGTTTGTTGAGATTGTTGAGGGCAAATACCCATTTTAGAAATTATGAATAATTGATTTCATGTGACACATGGTGAGATGGAAGATGATGTGGAAGGAGGATAGAAGAATATGGAGAAATGTGACAAACTTTGAATTAAAAATTCAAATTTAATGAAAGGGAATTAATCAAATAAAACAAATTAGTTAAATTTGTTTATTTAATTAAATCATGAAGAAAGTGGTTTAGATAAGAAGAATTAAGAAATACAAACTATATAAATAAACTTTACAATTTATTTATATAGTAGAGGTGTGAGATGGGGTTAGAAATTAAATAGCATAGACAAAGTGACAACCAACACTACTAAGCTATTAAACCACATCCAAACAAGAGAAAACAATGAAAACATAATGAAACTAAAACATCAAATCAAAATAATCCCCATGCTTGAACTTGAATCACTTATCTTGCTCTCCTATTTTTCCTTTTGCAAATATGCCCTCAGATTTGTAGTCTAACTTGTGCAAATACCTGCAAATTGTAAGTAGAAAGTTGGAGAAGAATAGCTGTTAAGCTGAAAATGGAGAAGGAAGGTTGTTTTTATAGACAACCTTTCGAATGAATGACTGAGATTAATCTTCTAGAAATATTCCAAGATCTATGGATGTGAATGTATGAGAGGGATGTTATGAAATGGATGGTTGGGATTAAGTCTCAAAAAAGATGCCAAGATCAACGGTCCAGAATTGATGCACCAAAAATATGCCATGCATGGAAAAGCTATGACACCAACGACTATGACACCTGACAACTATGACAGACATGCAAGACATGCAGGCTATGAAAAAAATGAATGTTATGACAGGGGATTATGACAGAGCATCTTTGACCAGGTGGTGCATAAATAATTTATTTTAAATAATTTATTCAAAAATTGAGAGAGTGGAGGAAATGGACAAGTGGAAAATAAATAATTTATTCAAATTATTTATTTGGAGAAAATGAAAAGAGGAGCATTTAATTAAATTTATCAATTTAATTAAATGGAGAGATGAAAATTAGACCTTAAATAATTAATTTAGATTAATTATTTAATAGGAGGTGGCATGGGATAGTTAAATAATTTTAATAATTATTTAACTATAGAAGAATTAAAGAACCATGAATAGATAAATAATTAATGGTAATTATTTAACTATAGATGAAAGCATGACAAAATAATTAAATAATTTATTTAACTATTGAAGAAGAGGGAGAAATTAGTGATGTAATTAGATAATTTTAATTGATCAAGATAGAATAAAGATGAGAAGGTGAATTAATTAAATAATTAAAAATTATTTAATTAATAGAGGAATGTGGTCAAAATTAATTGAATAATTAAAATTATTCAATTATCGAAGGACAACGACCAAGAAAAATGATACTTGTAGACTTAGGACATTTTTCAGTGTCTACATTTTTCCCCTCTTTGACATAATGTAGTTCATCACATTGTGTCAAAGAAATTTAATTCTGAAATATGCCCCAGTGAAAGAAGAATGACGAGGAGGGATGTGAGATGCCCCCTTGAGAGGACAGGTGAGTTCAAAGAACACAAATGTGCTCTCGAAATGGATGATAAGACTAGAGGGTGAAGGATAGAAGAAATGTTAACTTGGAAGGGAATGGATATTAGCGTGGAAGAGAAAGGAGGATGAAGATGGAAAGCTAGACAAGAAATGATAAGGGAACCAACTTTCATGCTTACATTTTTATATTTATCATCATTGGGCAGATTATTATAATGGCCAACAAACACCATGATATGAGATAGACCAAGGTGTGCAAGGTTGTACCATCACGTGAGACAAGCAGTCGCATACAAGGATGATCAGGACTCATACTAAGAGAGTGATTGCCCCAGTCTTTTTGTCATAATCAACCACAAATAATAAAGACAAGCAAGACAAATCATGAAACGTCATTGCTCCTCTAAATATTGTTCTTAGTACATCCTCGAGGAACTAGCATCATGATTGCCAAAAGACAAAACAAACATCATAAATTAAATGACAAGTGCTTGCCAAGTGTCTGAATGTCAAAATGTCAAGTTTGTCAAGTTTGGTGGAATGTCAGATGTCTTGGTGTCAAAATGCCAGGGTTGACGATATGAAGATGTCAAATTAATGTCAAGTTTAGGAAGGAGACATCCTGAATGATGTTGAGATGCCAAATTCAGAAAGGACACATTCTGAATGACGTTGATGCCAAAGTGATACCAAATTCAGGAAGTACACATCCTGAATGAGGTCGATGTCAAGATGTTGAATTGATGTCAAGTTCAGGAAGGACACATCCTGAACAATGTCGGTGACAAGATTTTGAATTGATGTCCAGTTTGGGAAGGACACATCCCAAACGATGTTGATGTCATGATGTCACATTTAGGAAGGACACATCCTGAACAACGTTGATGCCAAAATGCCAAGTTGATGTCAAGATTCAAGAAGGACACATCCCAAATGATATCGATGCCAAGATGCCAGATTCAGGAAGGACAAATCCTGAATATTGTCGATGTCAAGAGGAACATATCTCAAATGTTGTGAGAATCCTCAAAATTCCAAATGACTGTGACGATGCCTAAGAAGGACACATCCTAGGGCATGATTAAATGACAGGCTACCCTTCACAAGGACACATCTATAGAATAGATTTGACGATTTTGCTGTTTTGACAAGGTTTGACTGAATTGTGACGAGGTTTGACCAAAGTTGACTGAATGTGCATGAATCTGATATGCCAAGGTGGTTGTCATATTTGATTGGAAAATTATTGAAGTTTGCTTGGGTAAGTTTTTCGTTTGAATTGTGACAAAGATCATGATAAATCTGAGGTGTGTGAGAAAACTGTGTAATGAACCCTAATCGACTGACCTAGTGTGGCCTTGTGGGCTCATCGACAGATGGCCTTGCCTACGTCATACACTCAGAGACCTCGTAGTTCAACACGACCAATGACTTTGTCTTGTTGACCAAAGATTGAGTCATGATTTATTTTGACAAACCTAATAGGACTGACCTAATGTCTCAGGGACTCAAACATGAGTCTTGCCTACATAGAAAATGTGCAGAGACAATGTAGTTCGGACAATGACGAAGACTAATCAAGACTTGAATTGACGTGACCATTTTGAATGACATGACTCTACTTTTTGGAATTTTTGTGTTTTCTTCAGGACATTTTTAGGTCTTTTTTAAGGACATTTTCCAATTTTTAGGCCTTTTTTTAGGACATTTTATGATTTTTAGGTCTTTTTTTAGGACATTTTCTATTTTTTAGGTCTTTTTTCTAGACATTTTTTGATTTTTAGGATTTTTTTCAGGACATTTTATGCTTTTTAGGTCTTTTTTCAGGACATTTTCTGATTATTTAAGTACCCATGCCACCTCCCCTATTAAGCAAACTGTGGTTCGCCAACTTCAATGATGTGTTTTTCAATGAGGTCTTGTACCGGATTTTTCAATTGTTTACAGGAAAAAGTTTTGTGTCCTTTTATTTGGTGATAGTCACAAAATGCATTATCATCCCACCAAGATGGTTTAAACTGCCCAGGGTCGTATGGTTTGGGGTCCTGAAGTGTGATGACACCATTCTGAAGGCATTTCTTGAGGAATTCTTCAATAGGTTCACCCAAAGGGGTGTATGTGCGACCTCTAGGGAATTGTCTTGGTTGTCTAGGCTGCCCTTGAGTTTGATTATTTTGATTGCCTTGGTTATTTTGATTTGTCTAAACAACATTAGCAGCATAAGTTTGTGTCATCATCTGCGTGTTTTGCGATTGTGTCCCTTTTAGGGTAATCATCAGACCTATAGCATTGACAACCTTAGCATCGACTATACCATCGTTGGTAACATGTTTGTTCTTAACCCAAAATTTGGTTTTTTCAGTAGAAGGAGGGTTTGCGTTTGTGTTTTTAGGACTGTATTTTAGTCTTCCTTCGGCTATGAGGGCTTGTTCAACTTGAACACCTCGTTCAACTAGGTCCGCAAAAGTTGTGCAATAATGAACACGCAAGCCATTTTTCAGTGGGCCTAATAATGTTTGTACGAACATGTCAACTTTTTCCTTTTTAGGTATGTCTATATGACAACGACTCACTAGGCCCCTCCATTTTTTAAAGAATGGTAAAAAGGTTTCACTTGAATCCTCTTGTGTGAGCTGGCATAGATTGGTAATGGAGGTGTCTATGTCAATGTTGTATGTGTAATTTTTCATGAATCTTTTAGCAAGTTCTTTCCATGATTGAATTCTGGGTTGTAGTGTATAGAACCATTCTAGGGCTGGTCCTGTGAGGCTTTTAGGAAACAGTCACATTAAATATGTGTGCTCATGAGCAATATCCACACAAATTTTTATGAATTCTCTGATGTGGTCAAGTGGATTTGTTTTACCCTTGTATTTGTTGAAGTTTGGAGGCACATAACCATGTGGAAATGGTGGCATGTACAAAGTTGTATCAAAAGGATATGGAAATAAGTCATATGGTATTTGTGTCTTGTTGTCAGAGGTTTTTATATTTTCCATCTATTTTTGAAGGTCATCCACTCTTGATAGCAAGGCGTGTACCATGGGATCATTGGTCGTTTGAAAACACAATATGTTTTGATTAGGTGTCTACTGATATTGCCAGTTGTGGGTGGGATTTTGTTGTTGAGTATGAATTTGGGACGAGTATGTGGGAATATGTGACCCGGCCATGTTTGTTTGTATTTGAGGTATCTAAAATCTTGGACTTATTTGATTTCCAAAGTTACACATTTGTTGCGTCATTTGCGTTCCTCGTCCTTGTTGAAAGAATTGTCCATGTAGCATGTTGGTGTTTGTTCCTTGGAAGTGTCCATGTGGTATATGTGTATTGTGCCCTTGTCCATGTGGGATGTTCATTTGCGATGATGCGTTAGAGTGGTGCTGAGGGCCTTGAATGAAAACGCGTCATGAGTTTCGTCCAAAGGGATTAGATGAGGTTCCACCATAAGGATGTGATGAAGATGCCCCCATTGTCATAGATGAAAAGCTAAACATAGGATTTGAGAAAGTGGTGCCTACTGATGTGGATGCAAAGGTGGCTCCTATCATTTGTGAAGATGATGTGGATGTTGTAGGCATGGTCTGTGAAAAGGTAGCTCCTATCGTTTGTGAAGATGACATGGACAGTGTAGGAATGGTCATAGTAGATGTTCCTCCAGTAGATGTTGTGTTGGTTAAAGAGGAGGTGTTTTGATTTATGGTGCCACTAGATGTCACATTAATAGTGGTAGTGGCAACTTGCATAGTAACGACAATGTTATTAATCAAGGCATTGTTCTTGTCATGTTGGGATGTTGCGTTTTGTGTCGTATTATTGGGAGAGATAGGTCGTATGGTATTAATGTCAAAGCCTATTGGTCATCTTGTGCCTTGGTCTAAAAGTATAGCAAGGTATCTGTCGGGATCGTTCATTACCAATTCTTCTAAAACTGAAGCGACTTTAGGATTTTGGGCTGCTACCTCTAAGTTTTCAACATAGACTTGTCCATTTTGATCTCTTTGTATGAATTGTTCAAAAAGTGGATTTTGAAAGGAAGTTGACATGTTCATAGAAGATTGTGCGTTCAAATTTCCAAATGGGCCATCAAAGATCCAGTCATTGGGATTGGTGTTGTCAAAGTCTTCTCCAAAGTCTGCCATTTATCTTTTATTTCTTTGAAGTCTTGTTTCCACCATCAAAGAGATTGCTCAAACGAAGATGATGACAATGCAAGTATGACACTAGTCTATGTTTTTGTCTTTTTGTGTGATAATAGATGACAATGCAATGAGACGATAATGTGTACCTAAGGAAATGCGTAATTCTGAAAAGCGAAAGTGACGATTATGAATAGGATGACAATGATGACAAGGTGCAAAATAAGGACTAAGATGATTATGTCAACTAAAGATGCAACTAATGCAAAGTCTAGGTTCAAAATAACAACTAGGATGAATAATGTTTTTGTATTTTTTTGGGAATAAAGTATGCAAGATATAAACTAGAATGCAATTTGGAGAAATGGGTACCTAAGCACTCTAAGCTTAATCTTTGCATTCGATTTTAGTTACCAAAGGACTTATTGAAAATGACAAGGTGACAAAGTCAAAAGGATTAGTGAGTTTTCCTAGATAGACTGCTGAGTTGGAAAGCCTCACAAAAAGTGACAACGATTGAAGATAGAAGTGAATGACAAAGTCCAAGATAACCTAGTTTCGAAAGCAATGATTTTGGAAATTGTGATAAGGTTGGCCTAATCCAAAGTATGAAAAAATGAAAACCTAAGGTCAAACTAATGCTAAAATGATGATTATGAACCTAATGGGTAAAAGTAAAATTTGAAAGATTAAGCCTATGATAAAAAATGTGAACTAATGGGCGAAAAATGAAGATTTTGAGCAATTTGAAAGCTAGTTTCTGACAGAGACCTCTTGGAAGAATTGTTTGACAACAGGATGACAATGTTTAGACTTAGATTCTGGTTTGCATTAGGGTTTTGTTTCTATCAGGAAAATGCATCGTTTGAGGCAGCGAATGCATCACAGTATGACAGATGCGTTTTAGCTTAAGCAAATGCGGTTGTAACAGTTGCGTCACAGTTTGTTAAAATTGAGTTTTCAGATCTATTGAGAGCAAATATGATCTGTCAAAGGTTGAACATTTTGTCCAGAAGTGTAAATGTGGTGAACAATGTTTGAAAATCCAGCAAGCACTTGACAAGCACAATGTTTTGGTGTATCCAAACACACATGAGACAAGCACAATCCACAACTCATTAACATCATTCAGGCATACCAACTTTAGATTCTTGGGTAGTCACTTCCCAAGAACTGCTATCTCTACTGAAGGGGATTAGTAGTGAGTATCTTCGGGCATGATACTGTACCCTGCACTATACCAAGCAACGGTTGAAAATGGTTGGCCTCTAAAACAAAAGGTGTCTAGTAAGGGCATTCCGTTTGTAGGGCATGATCTATGCAGCGAGAATCCCCTTTCGGATCCATCTCGTCGGAACCATACACGTGATTCTTGGGCTTTCCTAAAGAATCCACTTTTATATACCGGCTGGAAGTCCCTCGGGTTCAGGGTGCTACCGGTATGAGTCATCCTAGGGTGAGTAATTTTTTCCACCATAACAGGCCCAAGTTCTAGAGGCAATAACCATTTCTCTTACACCCAGGATCACATGAATGCGCAAGGGGAGAGGATACTTCGATTATTGCATCAAGCATCAATGTGACAAAATTTTGAAGACACTTGTAAATTTTAATTACCAAATGATAATGTGAGGACACACAAGACACTTTGTTCTTTTTAAAAGTTTAACTTGAAATATGAAAAAAAATATTTCATTTTAAACTCATGTCGTGAGAATGCAAGTTCATTTTAACCATATGAGTTTCAATGCATGCTTGTGTTCATTTTAGCCCAATGACATGAAAATGCAAGTTGTAATTGTAAATTTTAGGCCCAATGAGTGATTCATGCAGATTTGTTGTTCGTTTTAACCCCCATGAATGAAATATGCAATTTATTGTTCATTTTAAAACCAAATGAGTGACATGCAAATTGTGGTTCATTTATCCTCATGAGTGTAAATGCAATTTGTTGTTCATTTTAAGACCAAATGAGTGACATGCAAATTGTGGTTCATTTTATCCTCATGAGTGTAAATGCAATTTGTTGTTGTTGAAAGCAAACAAAATTGATTATGCCTAAAGAAATGAAAAAAATCGATTTTTGTTTCTATAGAAACAATTTTTTAGACTCCCTCCAAGTTGTGCTACATGCTAAAAAAAAGAGATTAGTAACTCAAAAGAAAAGTTTAATAACAACAACAAATTAAAACAGCGATAACTTTCTCAAAACTTAACAAAATTTTAAATCGTTTGAATCCATGGAAAGCTGAAAATCAAACCTTCAAAACCCAGAAAGTATTTTTCCAAGATTTTGCACAAAAAAGACGATATAGGAAAAATAAAACTCGGGTTTTAAAAGCTAGATTTAAAAAACAACAAATACTAAAACAACCATAACTTTCTCAAATCTTAACGAAATTTTAAACCGTTTGAAGTTCCTGAAATCTAAGAACAAGGCCTACAAAACCTAGATAATTTTTTTTGAAGATTTCATTCGCCAATTTTTCTGTGCTCAAAAGAAGATGACGGGATTTCGTATGAATTTTTGGCTATAATCTGCAAAACAACAAAAATAAACAAGAAAACAAATCAATTGCTCTGCAAAATTGTAAGATTCACGTTGGGTTCACCAATGTGAGATGGGGTTAGAAATTAAATAGTATAGAGAAAGTGACAACCAACACTACTAAGCTATTAAACCACATCCAAACAAGAGAAAACAATGAAAACATAAGGAAACTAAAACATCAAATCAAAATACTCCCCATGCTTGAACTTGAATCACTTCTCTTGCTCTCCTATTTATCCTTTTGCAAATATGTCCTCAGATTTGTAGTCTAACTTGTGCAAATACCTGCAAATTGTAAGTAGAAAGCTGGAGAAGAATAGCTGTTAAGCTGAAAATGGAGAAGAAAGGTTGTTTTTATAGACAACCTTTCAAATGGACAACTGAGATTAATCTTCTAGAAATATTCCAAGATCAATGGATGGGAATGCATGAGAGGGATGTTATGAAATGGATGGTTGAGATTAAGTCTCAGAAAAGATGCCAAGATCAACAGTCCATAATTGATGCACCAAAAATATGCCATGCATGGAAAAGCTATGATGTCGATGGCTATGACACCTGATAGCTATGACAAACATGCAAGACATGCAGGCTATGACATAAATGAATGTTATGGCAGGGGATTATGACAGAGTATCTTTGACCAGGTGGTGCATAAATAAATTATTTTAAATTATTTATTCAAAAATTGAGAGAGTGGAGGAAATGGACAAGTGGAAAATAAATAATTTATTCAAATTATTTATTTGGAGAAAATGAAAATGAGCATTTAATTAAATTTATCAATTTAATTAAATGGAGAGATGAAAATTAGACCTTAAATAATTAATTTAGATTAATTATTTAATAGGGGAGGTGGCATGGGATAGTTAAATAATTTTAATAATTATTTAACTATAGAAGAATTAAAGGACCATGAATAGATAAATAATTAATGGTAATTATTTAACTATAGATGAAAGGTGAAAAAATATTTAAATAAATAATAATTTATTTAACTATTGAAGAAGAGGAAGAAATTAGTGATGCAATTAGATAATTTTAATTGATCAAGATAGAATAAAGATGAGAAGGGGAATTAATTAAATAATTAAAAATTATTTAGTTAATAGAGGAATGTGGTCAAAATTAATCAATTATCGAAGGACAACGACCAAGAAAAATGATGCTCGCAGACTTAGGACATTTTTCAGTGTCTACAGGTATGGAAGCTATAGTTGAAGGAGGAGGAACTTGAGATGTTTCTTGGGTAATGAGAATGTTTGTTGATGGAGTATTGGAAGAGGCATGTTTATTGTAAATCTTAGCAATTTTTTTTAAAACATGCAAGCCATTATCACTCTCAGTTAAGAGATTAAGGTTCTCAATAGCAGGTATAGCAGTGGTGGAAATGTTTTCAAGTGACAAGTCTTGTTGTAAATGTGCAAAGTTGTCATGAATGTTAATAACCTTTTCTTGCAGGAGAGACTTGTTTTGATTTTCAACATGCATAGGATGGAAAGGTGAAGGCATGAAAGTGGTATTGTCAGGGCCTAATGCACCATTATCCATACTAGAAGTAGGAGCTCGTGAGATCCCAAGGTCCACAACGAAAGTGTTATCGTGGGATGCCATGAGTCTAGAACTTCTTCTCACTAAAGTATTATCAATAGGGAACCAAACACTCATGCAAGTACCAAAAAGGAGAGGTGGATGGAAATGAAAATAACAAAAGATCTGCTATGTATAACAAAGATATGAATATAGGAAACAAAATGCAAGAAAATGCTAAAAACAGTGCAAAAGTAATGTCTAAAATATGCAGAGGGACTGATTCGCCCTGGGTGGCGAATGAGTCCCAGGATGGAATTTTTTTTTGTGTTTTTCAAAAACTTTAACAATGATTTAAATACTTTTCAAGATGCAAAAACAGGCACATAATGCAGAGTTTCAATTTTTCCAATGAGATTGAATGCAAGAATGAAAACAAAATGAGTTTTTCACTAATGCAAAATGAAAGGTCCTAAAATGCAATAACAAATCAATGTACTAATTGAATTGCAATGAAAATGAAAACCGGGATGCAATGTATGGATGCAATCAGAAGTTAGAATTTTTTTCAAAAGTCAGATTCACCAAAATGAAACATATATTTTAGGACCCGAAATGCTTGCTCTCTTCCTAAGTTTTTCACCTAGAAAGAGAGAGATTTAGATCCTAAAATGCTATATGTTCATTAAAATAAGGAAAAATGTGATGTGATATGATGTAAATTAACTAAAATAATACAATTAACTGATTGAAATGATCTAAAATGAATGCAAAACTAAGATTTATGCTTTGTTTGAAAACACAGTGTGATATGCAGAAACTATGAAACATGAAGAGATAGAAAGAAATATGCAAAAAAAAAAGTATAGGGTCAAATATGAGTGCACTTGGATGATGTGTGAGCTTTCTAGAATGTTTGAATGTTGATAAAAATTTCTGATTTTTCATAGTGGGACTCATTCGCCAAGTGTGACGAATCAGTCCTACTATTGAAAAAGCGTCGAAAACTGATTTCTGATAGTCGAGAGTTGATTTCTGAAAAAATGAAAATTTCCAGATTTAAGTGGTACTCATTAACCAAGGGTGGCGAATCAGTCCTCCCTAAGATTTTTGAAAATTCAACGGTCAACACTGCTTCTTTAGGCCTAGAAATCACTGAATAACAACTTGTCGGGATCAATTCTGCAGAAAATGGGTTGAAATTCACTCAAATTGCTTGGATAGATGATGAATTTATTTGAAGAGCCTAGTTGAAATGGAATCCACTTTTCAACACCTTTAAACCTATCAAATCTGCAAAACAAAGGTTGCAAAGACACATGCAAAGGGGAAAAATGTTCAGGGATTAGTGAATAGGGGTTTGCATTGGTCAAACCCCGCTTTAGTAATTAAACCCAATTGAAATGAATGACATGAAAGAGGAATGATAAATGAATAAAATGAGAGTATTACAAACTTACCACATCCTTGAATATGAAAATTTGAAGTGATGTCAAAGGCTACTCCAAAGTGCTTGAAAGTGCTTGAATTGAAGATTGAAAATGCTTGAGTGCTTGAATGCTTGAGTGAATGAGTGAATGGGAGATTACTTGAATTAGGAGATGTAAATTGAGGTGAAAAATTCCTATTTATACAAATCTTGTGCCTTAGTATCTGTTCATACCTCATCATAGGTTGACATGAAGTGAATTTTTAGTAAAATTTTGAAAGAAATTTGAAATATTTTGAATTTGGGGCAAAGGGGACTCATTCGCCACCCTTGGTGAATGAGTCCCACCTAGGACCCAAAACCAAGTGTTGGGGAAAATTTTATATTTAATGTTGTTTGTTGGGATAAGACCCAAAAATACACTTAATATAAGCATATGAGGGCATAAAAAGACAAAATAAAGCATGAGAAAGGTGTAAAAAGGGAAAATATGCCTAGAAAAGTGTGAAATCTAGTTACAAGACTTTACAACACTAGTTTTGAGTTTTAGCACCAAAATATGCATGTTGAAGCCAAGATACATCATAAAATTAAAGCAACATAGCTCCAACACTATGAAACAAGGCCTAAAAAACTATGAAAATGGGAAAGGTCAATTTTTCTATGGTATAGGCTTGAATTTAAATTAAAGGGGCTGATTAAGGAAATAATCTAAATTAATTAATAAATCCCTACATTAGTGTGAAAGTGTAAATGTACACCTTCCAACACCCTAAATAAGGCACAATTAGTGAGAGTATGACCCCACTTTTTCCCCACTTTAGCAAGAGTATGACCCCGCGACAAAATCACACTAAAGTAGACATTCAAGACACTTATGTATGCAAAAATGAAAAAGATAAATAATCATACAACATTAGGTTGTCCACTAGGCGAGTCTTCTAATAAAGTGGCTTAGTGAGAAAGTCATGCCTCTTTGTCGGCTTCTCACCATACATTGAGAAATTCATTCCTTTATATTAGCTCTCATCATACTGACCATACCAAAGCTATCCCTTTGATAGCTTCAATAAGGCCCCATAATTCTAAGCAAGGCTCCATATGAAAGTAGGGTGTGTTATGCTAGGTGGCCTTGAATTAGGGTTTCAATTTTTACAAGGTTAGTAAGCTATGTTATTCCAAAGAATTTTGAACAATAATGCTAGTAAAAAGGTTTTTGTTCAAGGGGATCTTGCTTCATTCATGCAAGGTATTCTTCTTAGGGATCATCATGCCTAATGTCTCCACAAGAGGACATGTCAAGAGTAAAATATTGACAACTTAGGGAACATAATGTGTCACATCACTAGTAAGAGGAAAAAAAGATGCCAAGAAATATCACACTCTTGGAGGACGTCAAACCCAATGAAACCACCAAGAAAAGGACACATCACAAGAAAAAATAAAATCATACCATGAAACATGAAAAATGTCGAAAGATATTATTGATGTATGCCCCTACTTTAAAGTAGTTGCTAACACCATTCGTGTGATAAAATACTTTAAAGTAGCCAATTTTTAATCCTAAGACATGAGAGCCTACTTGGAAAGCCCTATGCCAAGTCATATGTTTATGAAATAAAGCTACATATTGAAAAAGGAATGAGGGGTTTCCATAAAAAATAATTAAGGGATCTATGGATTCAGGGTCAGTTTATCTTTGCTACAATGTTGTTATAAAGCTTGAAAATGTCATTATTCCCCAAATACTCATAGAACTAGAAGAATGACACAAAGAGAGTGAAAAAAAGAAAAATCCTTTCAGGTCAATATGGAAGAGGCCTAAATGTCTTGATGCCTTGCATCATCCCCAAAAGGAAAAAACAAGACAAGCGAAAAGATAAAATATTTATGACATATAGAAGAATGTAGATACATATAGAGGAATGCACAAAAAGAGATATATACACCAAATGAAATAGCAAGGGGGATCACATTACACATATGCAATCACATAACTTAGAAACATGAAAAAGAAAACAACAAAAGATACTAGTAAGGCATAGGCGAGTCAATCTATAGTAGGTCGTATGCATCCCAATCTTGTTCGGTGTATATAGAAATCAAAAAACTAGCCAAAGGGACAACATCAAGTGCCAAACTAGGACACATACCAAGTTCAACACTATTTTTGGGAGAATTATCATTTAATCTCATAGAAGTGGAAAATAATGAATTCAACTCACTATGCACTTGTTCATCAATCTTTGTAATATCAATGTCATCATCTAAATTATTCACAATAGGAGGTCAAATGATAATGTCTCTGGAAGGTTCTTGTTTACATTGTGGATAGTGTATAGAGTCATCATGCATTACTTGAGGCAAGTTCAAATTTTGATTTTCTATGTTGCTCTTTTCTTCTTTAGTTTGTAACATACGAGCAATAGCACACCATATACACCTACGCTCTATATCATTTTTGATTTTGTGCCAATCTATTGTCAATTTTTGATTGTGTAGAAGTAGGTTTATCAACCATAGGTTTCTTTTCTTCCCTTAGGGGAGGAACAAAAGGAACCGTAGGATGTTTTTCAACCACTTTGTCTTTTGCTTTGTAAACTTGTTTGAATTTAGGAGGAACAACAAGATTATTTTGGTTATATTGTGGTCTCTTATATGAAATGGACGGGGGATTTGTCATCAGTTGTTCTTGGATATTTGGAAGGGATTTTGGTTCAATCATTGGTTTGTAAAGGATAGGTGGCTCAATCATGGGTTGCAACATGTTTCTAAGGGATAATTCTACTATGCACGTTGCCTTAGACTTTTGATACACTTCGAAAAAGTAGCCCTCATGAGGTCTAAAAGGTTCAATAGGCTTAGGCCAAAAGAAATCCAATGAAAAGTTCCCATCGGAAGACATCGGATTAAAGCCACTATGGTGTATAGTAAACATCTCATTTCAAAGGGAAATTTTAAACATTTATGCACAATACACAAGACGATATCCATGGAGTGAAGCCATGGATAGCCTAACTTCACATGAAATTGATCTGATGATGAGATGATGGTGAATGGGACACTTAATGTTTTTATTTTGAATTTTAATTGGAGATTTATCAAGCCAATCATAGGGAAAGTAAAACCATTATGTGTTTTGATCCATGATTTCAGTTTGTCATATGTATCTTGATAAAGTTCATGCACAAATATGAATTCTTCAGTGATCACGTTCTCCACATAGATGGGATCAATTAATATCCCATTAGTAGGCTTGTCATTGATTCTTATAGCTATGTAAAGAGGACCATTAGGTGCATGTTTGATTATGTCTTTTTCATAAGAAAGCAATATCAAGGGGAATTTTGGTTGAGCCCTTACAAGGTCTAGGTTCAATAAAGTTGATTGAAGCATGCATGTTATTATTCTTTTGATTTTTTAATTTCTCATGACATAAGCAACTGAGGAAACTAAAAATTTGTATTTCGTGTGTAGTTTTAAGCATTTTCCTTAGATTTTGTAAAGTATGAACAACATCATGCACATTGGTTGTAGGTAATTAAGTCATGTGAAATGAGGTATTCATACTATGATCTATAGGGGGTTGATTATTGCCACTATTAGAAAGAGAGTTAGAAAAGCCAAGATCCATGATGAATGGTGTATCATGGGATGACATGAGACTCAAACTATGTCTCACAATAGTATTTCTAATAGGACACCAAGCTGTAAAGCTCATACAACATTTCACAAACTCAATGCCAACCCAAAATAGAAAGAAGGTAAACTACAATGCAATGAGGGTATGTGCAAGATCATCATGGAAAAACAAGCCCTTAAGTGGCAAAAAATTCAGAAAAATCAGAGTTAGAAAACTTTAGGTAAAAATTTGAATAAGTTATCTATATTATTTCAAAAATATGTAAGAATAGAATCTGTAGTAAATTGAATTTAGTTTCTAAACTACTAGGTTTGTTTAAAAAAAATGTATTTGGTGAAAATTTGAAATTTCAATGCAAAGGGTACTTAAATTTGGAAAAAATTAAAAAGTAGGTGTCTATCCCACCCTAACCACAATAAAATGATAGTATTTTTTAATAAGATTTTAGATATAAGTAGATGACTCATGCCTCGATGTGATGCATATTTTTTTGTAATTTTTTCCAAGTAAATAATTAATTATGAATTTTTATTACAATTTTTTTAAAAATATAAAAACTCGTATGTATCATCACCTTAACTTGGTCAAAACTTCATAATTTTTTTTTAATCCTGAGTATGTAAAGCATAGAATGTGACACATGTTTTGGATTCAAAAAATGTGATACCGTTTGAAAGCTATAGATGTTTTTCAATCAACCTATCAATCAGGACTTTAGTCATAATTTGAATAGAAAATGAATAATAATTACTTATTAAATTCAAAGTAAAGCATAATTTATATCAGTGGAAAGATGAGAATCTCTTTTAAAAACCCTTTTCATTTCATCAATTTTGGGTAAAAATATAGTCATAAGCCACATACCCATCATATTGCCACTCTTTGGCCCATCATGATCCCACACATACCCATGACCTAGAATGCAATGTGCAAATGCAGTTTTTAGTTTCTAAACAAGGTAATTTCTGATTATATTATGCAAAAATCTGAAAATGGAGTATTGTAAATACAATACACTAACTTGTCAAATTAAGCTAAATATGATGAAATACAAAATTTTGTAAACAATAACATAAATATGAAATGAGTAAATAAAATTGCAGGAATGACAATTTTAATGACCAAAAATTTAGATTATGACTTGATCAAGGACACATTTTCCCTATGGTGAATGGGTGCTAGATGAGGTTTTTGAAACAAATTTTATTGATTTTCAAGTGCTTTCCATTGGTTTTCAGATTTAGGTTGGTTACAACAAGTTCCAATTTCATTTTTCTATGAATGTAATGTGAAATGCAAGTGAAAATTATGAAAAAATGATAACCTAAAAGACATAGTTTGATATGCAAATTTGTTTCAATTTTCAAGCTTATAAGATTTAAATGATATGCAAGATGACTGATTTTCTTTTTGTTTTTTTTTTTAGATTTAAAGAATGCATACAATGCAATCCTAAAACCCTATATGCTATGTAAAGTTGAATGAAAATTAGATACCCTAAACGAGACCTAATTCAATGCAAATTAATATAAGTGAATGCAAGATATAAATCTAGGATGAAAATGTATTCCAAAATAAAAAAATTACAATGCTCAAAAGGTTGGGTTCACAAAAATGAAAAGGAGGAAAATATATGACCTGAAATGGAATATATGATTCACAAATTTTACTCTAATTGCATTCAATATGTGTGCTATAACATGAAAATGATAAACATAAACTAAATATAGCCCAACTACCAATCAAAAGGAAGATCTAGAAAGGGTCAAATGATGTGTACCTTTCACCAAATGTGCTTTTTCAAACCTCATTGAGGACTCATTCACCCTATGGAGAATGGGTCCTAGTGAGGGCTCTAAAAAATAAATTTTTGGTTACTATTCCTCTTGGTTTGCACTCCCTAATTCTAGTTAAGAAATTTCAGAAAGCCAAAAATAAATCCAATAGATCAATTTCTATGATTTTGCAAGAAAGGTAACAACTTTGAAAAATTTGTAACTTTCTCCAATTTCGTTCTCCAAATGATCTTCAACCTAAAACCTCCAATAAAACATCAAAAAGAGGAAAACATATTGTTTTGTTAGGGAATAGGGGTTTTCCTTGGTCAAACCCCGTTTTGGTAATTAAACCTTATGATGAAACAATGAAATGTTGAAACAATGATACCTTGTACGAAACCTTGGATAACAAATCTGCAAACTAGCATGAAGTGGTCTCAATGGATATAGATCTTGGGGTGATCCCATAATACTAGTTTACAATTTTTGGCTAAATTGGACAGTGAAATATTTTTAACAACTAAATCTTCGCTTTTGGGCACCTATAGCAACTAAACTGTGAGGAATTTGAAGATGATGCAAAATAGTGATTTGTTATATTTTTTCTGTGGATTCTAAATATATTTTTTTCATTTTTTTTGAATCAGATTGCACTTGTTTTTCCATCTCCTTTGAAAACTAGTTTTTTTTTCTTTAGAAAACAACATTTTTAAGGAGTGACACTTACCATATAACGCATAACTTTTTTCCATGAAGGATAAAATTCTAATTCTTTCAAATTTAGATTTGTCACTCTGATATCTATTGCTTCCAATTGGTTAGATAGTGTTAATTGAATACTTTTTCCTTAATAAAGTTTTGAATTCAAACCAATTATAATTCAGACATAGGCAAATCGTATAACGCATAATTTTTTTGTATGTATCACAATTCAATTTTTGTATTGGATCAAGGACTTCAATATTTGGTGCACTCATATTTTTCAATTTTTTTTTGATAATCTGTTGTTTTTCCACATGTGCAGAATAGAGAGCTTGATTTTTGATGAAAATTCTTTGTTCAATAAAACTAAAAGAACAAATACATAATAAAACCAAAACATATTAAAATTTTAGTCATTGGATAGATCGTTCCAAGGACTGCTTGATTCCATATGGGTTTGTGAAGTATCCTCCATTTTCATCCTCAACCTGAGCTTCGAAAGGAAAACACTATGATTTTTTTGTTCCAGATAGTAGGAAGGTGGGAAAAGTGGAGTGAACTAGGGTTCATTCGAACCCTGGTTCGAGCGAACCCCCTTTCAAAAGGGTTGTTCCTTTTTTTTGGGTGAGAATGGTGGGGCACTTCATTAAATGGGTTTGCTCAAACCTAGGTTCTAGCGAACCCTCTTTTGGTTTATTCAAACCAAAAGTTCGCTCAAACCCAAAAATAATTTCTTTTTCCATGGGGTCATTTTCTTCAACGTTTCCTTCCTCACTCCAATTGTAAACCACTTTTGTGGTTTTACCCCTTGATCGTGAACCTTGATGTGAAACAATGCCTTTGATATGCTTGATTAGATCTTGAATGCTACATCACCACATTAACTCAATAACATGCATGATGCAAGACATCTTGATACTAAGGAAGGACTCACACACAACAACCTTGACACTTTCCAAACAAGGTTTCAATACAAATGATGCAAATGTGAACCCTTGCTCATTCTTGACAATTTGATCCTAAAGCCTATTGGAACCCAATAAGAGGAAATCAACATGAAACATGGGAAATTTGGTTTATTCAGACCTGTTTCAACACTTACTAGGGGTTTTTTAACATAGATAGTCAAACAAGTGATTAACACAATGATTCATGCAAATAAGGACTTGTTGCCACTATATGAATCTAGACAATGGCATTGAAAACAAGAAGGAATTTGCTTGTCACCTGAATTCCTGGCTTGTATAAACCTCTTACAACATCCCCCAATGATTCTCCATCCTACCACTAATAAACAATGCTTACATTTTCCAAAGTAGCAACGAATGTAGGGTTTTAGGGTTGTCTCCTTGCAATTTGGCATAGACAGAGTTCCACAACTCCTTCACAAATGTACATTATCAACTCTTCTCTTGTAGGAAAGTAGATAGGCATGGGACAAATATTTCCACTAGATTTGTGATTTTTAGATGGTGGAAACTCTTCCCATGATTTAATTGTGCTTACTCGAAACCCTAGGTAGGGTTTAGACCTATTCACAACAAAATTACAATCTCATGCACAAAATTGAATGAAATTCTACCAAAAAACTAACATTATAAATCTAGAACTTCCCTCCAAATTCTCCAAGTGGTTTTAGGACTGTAACAATCCGTACCAATCTATACAATGTAATGCACAGTTGGTTTACATAGAAAAATACAAAAATGGACGTGCAAAATAAATTTTTCTACATTCAAACTTCTCTCTAACCTTCTTTGGCATGCGTACATTCCTTTTACATTGAATTCCAATCATTGAGAACTTTCCAACTAACCACTAACCTCTTGGTTAACAATAATGATAACTTTTACAAGTTTTTCTTGACAAGAATGGCAACATTTTGTAACTTTTACAACTTTTGACAAAATTGCACCCAAACATCAAAAAATGGTCCTAAATGACCCCAAATGGTCTTAAATGACCTTATTGAACCAAAAAACCCAAACAACCAAAAATTCAAAGATTTAAAAAATGGAAACAAAGTGCATCAAAGGATGCCCCTACATCATACTACCTAGAGAGAAAGAATTAAAGTTGCACTTGAATGGACATCTGCAAGAGTACAACCATGCTTGATAATGTCTACCTTAGTCCTCCATGTTTCATATTCAATAGGAAGACCCTTCCACTTGACCAAATATTGGAGATATGCCATGTTCCTTTTCTTCTTGAGTTCCTTGGTATCAATGATACATTCCAAATCCATAGGTCTACTAGGTGGAAGATCTTGGACCCATTCAACATCTAAGAATGATTGTAAACCTTCTCCATCATCTGCAACAATAGCCCCTTTCAAATGGTACAAATAAGAAACATTGAGTATAGGTGAAATGCCAACTCCCTTGGGTAACTCAATTTCATTGCATTGTTTTCAAACTTATCCACAATCTTGCAAGACCATATCCCTTTCATCTGCAACTTGGAGTATTGACCCTTTGGAAATATCTTTTTCCTAAGATGGGCTAAAACCAAATCTCCAAGTTTGAAATCAACCTCTCTTCTCTTCATCTTTTCCCTTTCCTTGTTCTTGTCAACATTATGTTGAAGCTACTCCCTAACTTGTTGATGGATCTCCTAAATTGCAAAAACAATTTTTTTCTCCTTGAGAACTTAGTCTTTCCATTCCACTAATATCTCTCAACTCAAATATCCCTCTAAGATAAAAACCATAAACTACTTGAAAAGGACTATTCCTAATACTCCTACTCATGGAATCATTGTAGGTAAAATTTTCCCGAGGAAAGATAGGATCCCACTGAGTAGAATGCTCCTTGAAGAGGCATCTCAAGAGTTTTCCCAAGCTTCTACTAACTACCTTAGTCTTCCCATTATTTTGAGGATGATAGACTTTAATAAAACTAAGGTTGGTGCCAATTTTTCTCCACAAAGTCCTCTAAAAATTCCCAATGAATTTATTGTCTTTATTTGAAACTATACTCAAAGTAAAACCATGAATTCTAAAAACCTCCTTGAAGAAGAGACCTACAATATATGATGAATCATTGGTGCTTTTACAAGGGATGAAATGAGCCATTTTTTTAGAAAATCAAGTCATTTATCATTTGTGCTGCTATGAGGTTGTGTACAAAACTCATATATCTCCTTGAAATCTGCATGATCAGGATACATACCTTTCAATGATTCAACTCCCACACTTTGCAAACGAATCTCCTGAACCATGAGTGTTCTCCTACTTAAAGCATCAAATACTTTATTGTACTATCCCTTATTATGCTTAATAGTGAAAGTGAAACCTTGCAACTATTCTTCCCACTTGAAATGCCTATGATTGAGTTTCTCTTGAGTGTTTAGGAATTAAAAAGCATGAAAATTAGTATAGACTATAAACTCCTTTGGAATAAGACAATGCCTCTATTTTTCAAAGACTGAACCATAGCATACATTTCTAGATCATAAGAGGAGTATTTATTTTTAGCCTCATCCAGTTTATCACTAAAGAAAATAATAGGTCTGTTATCTTGACTCCACACTACACCTATAGTATAGCCACCGACATCACACTCAATTGAAAAGACCTTATTAAATTCTGGTAAAGACAATATAGGATGCTCTGCTACCCTTTTCTTCATATACTGAAAGCTCCTTTCAGCCTCCTTAGTCCAAACAAACTTTCTTTTCCTATCTCCCTTTATGGTATCTATTATGGGTGCACACATATGACTGAAACTTAATGAATTTCCTATAATTTTTTTTTGATCCATGAAAACTTCTTACCTTAGCAACCAACTTAGGTGGAGGCCAATTCAATATTGCTTCAAATTTTCTAGGATCCATTTTCAATGTTCCTTTGTAATCACAAACCCAAGGTATAGTAGCTCTGCCTTTAGAAACTCACACTTTTTTAGATTAATCATTAGTTTCTCCTCATTCAATCTTCTTAATACCAAATCCAAATGATGTAAGTGCTCTTCTTTACTAGAACTGATAACTCAAATGTCATCAAGATAAACCACTACAAAATTTCCAATAAAAGGATTGAGAATTTCATTCATGAGCCTCATGAAATTGATGGGGGCATTGGAGAGACCAAAAGGCATTACAAGAAATTCATAGAGCCCTTCATTTTTTTTAAATGTTGTCTTACATTCATCACCTTTTCTGATCCTAGTTTGTTGATACCCACTCTTAAGGTCTATCTTGGAAAAGAAGTACAACTTGCTCCACTTAGACAATCCATCAAATATTCTATCCTTAGAATTATGAACCTATTCCTATTTTTTATCTTATTATGGCTTTAGAATTAGTGCACATCCTCCATTATCCTCCCTTCTTAGGTGCTAGGATAGTGGCAACCACACAAGGACTGAGGCTTTCTCTTATTAGCCATTTATCAAGCAACTCCTGCACTTTCCTCTTGATCTCCTCTTTCTGTTTTGGTGTCATTTTGTAGGCTGCTTTATTAGGAAAACTAACCCCTTGTATGAATTCAATGTGATGACTTATATCCCTAATTCAAGGCAATGAGTTTGAGATCTCATCTACTACTATATCAACATGTTTCTTGAGCAAATCTTGCATCTCCAAAGACAACTCATCCATCTTAACTACTCTCACAACAATCCTAGGTCTGGTTATGATTACAAATCCCATTTCCTCATCTTTCATGGTTTTAATGAACTCTTTCTCACCTACCAACATCTCACTAGATCCCACATGTTGTTCTTAGCTTTCCTCTTTCAAAGGCACTAAAGTGTAAGAGACTCCATCCTTCTATATGACATAGGTATTCTTACTACCATCATGGAATGCTTTTCTATCATATTACCAGGGTCTACCTAGCAACATATGGAAAACATCCATGGGAATGATGTCACACAAAACTTTGTCCTTATATCTACCTATTAGGAATTCTACCAAACTTTTCTCATTTACTAACACTTGTTTCCATTTATTTAGCCATGAGACCTTATATGGAGTGGCATGAGGTAACCTTTATTTTCTTTGGGGTGATTCCTTCTCCATGGGAGCTTTGATCAAGGTTCTCTTCATCAAAAAAGACTCTCTAACTTCTAGTTCTTGCATCTGTGGTGAAGAATTTACACTTTCAACATCTCCACCTTGTACTACTTGATTCCTCCTTTCACTCCTAAAAGAAGTATATGACCGTTCTTCAAGGAACTCCCATGCTTGATGACCTACAAATTTATTACAATTGTAGCATTTTCCAATGAACTTACTTGATCCTTCTCTATGCCTGAATCTACCCCTAAAATTTGATCTTCTTCTCCTAAAACTACCACTTGAGTCTGAGGTTTGTTCTTGAGAATTACTTGTCTCTCCTTGAGACCTTTGGGACTCTCCTCTCCTAGAAAATGATCCTCTTCCTATAAAAATCCTTCCCCTACCTCTGCTTTGTTTCTCTTGTCTTCTTTTCAACTTTTCTTTAGAATCATGGCTAATTGGTAGCATTCTTTTACCGTTCTAGGGCTTGTGAGACTTAGTTGATCTTGCAGGCTTTATTTCAACCCATTCAAGTACCTTGCAACCTTATCAACATCATCTCCCATATGGCTAATACTTAGTTTTTTGAATTCTTTTGTATATGTCTTCACATCCATGTCCTTATTTTTTCAAATTTCATAGTTTCCTATACAATTGAGTGGCATAATCACTAGGTATAAATTTACCTTTCAAATTTGCAACCAATCTATCCCAAGAGGTGATCTTTTCTTTTCATTTCTTCCTTCTCTCTTCTTGTAGATAGTCCCACCAAAGGGATGCATAGCCTTTCAATTTTTTTTTATCCAACTTCACCTGTTGTTCCTTAGGCACAACTTAAAATTAAAAATTATTTTCTAATTCTCGTATCCAATCAAGAAGTTCCTCACTATTCAAGCTACCTGAATACACCAAGAGTTCCATCTTTAATTTGGAACCTTCACCTTTGTCTTCTTTCAACAATCTCTCCATCATTAACTCTTCAACATCTCTTTCTTCATGGGGTTCTTCTTGCAGTGGATTGTTTTCATCCATCTCTTCTTCATGATCACTCAAATCTCTTGTGATCATACCTCTTCTCTAATTTGTTTCAACTATTGTAATATTTACATCAATACTTACTCTCATTTCTCTCATCTCTTGGGAAAGTTTTTCTCCCATCTCTTTGGCTAACCTTTCTATTTCTCTTTCAAAAAAATTCACCCTTGGAGGCCCATCTTTGCTTAACTTCAATTCACTATATTAACTTTTTGTCTTTATTGGCTTTTATACCAATATGATGTAGAGGAAGGACTCACACACAAAAACCTTGACACTTTCCAAACATAGTATCAATATAAATGATGCAAATGTGTACCCTTTCTCATTCTTGGAAATTTTCTCCTAAATCCTATTGGGACCCAACAAGAGGCAACGAGCATGAAACATGGAAAATTTGTTTTATTTAGACCTATTTCAACACATACTAGGGGTTGGTAAACATACATATCCAAACAAGTGATTAACACAATGATTCATGCAAATAAGGACTTCTTGCCACTAGGTGCATCTAGAAAATGATATCAAAGAAGAAGGAAATTTATTATCACATGAATTTTTGGATTGTACAGACCTCTTACAACATACCCAATGATTTTCTATCCTAGCATTAGCAAACAATGCTTAGGTTTGTCAAAGCAACAATGAACCTAGGGTTTTAGGACTCTCCCTACAATTTGGCACACACAAACTTCCACAACTCCTTCACTTGTGCACATTATGAACGCTTCTCTTGTAGGAAGGTAGATAGGAATGGGATAGATCTATCCACCATATTTCATGATTTTGGGATGGTGGAAACTCTTCCCATGATTTAGTTATGCTTCCTAGAAACCCTAGGTAGGGTTTAGACCTGTTCACACCAAAATTGCAATATCTTGTAGAAAATTGAATGAAAATCTACCAAAACAAAGAATTATAAATATAGAATTGTCCTTCAACTTCTCCAAATGGTTTTAGGACCATACCAATTTGTACCAATCTATATAATGCAATTCACAGTTAGTTTACATAGAAAAATGCAAGAATGGATGTGCAAAGTGAATTATTCTTTATTCAAACTCCTCTATAACCTTCTTTGGCATGTGTACATGCCTTTTACATTGAACTCCAATCATTGAAAACTTTCCAACTTACCACTAACTTCTTGGTTAACAATAATGACAACTTTTACAAATTTTTCTTGATATAAATGACAACATTTTGGAACTTTTACAACTTGACAAAATTGCATGAAAACATCCAAAAATGGTCGTAAATGATCCAAAATGGTCTTAAATGACCTTATTGACCCCAAAAAAACCCAAACAACAAAAAATTCAATGATTTACAAAAGGGCAACAAAATACATCAAAGGTGCATCAAAGGATGTCATTGCATCACATCTTTGACATGATAAATGGGATCTTGATTGCTGCAATAATCTTCTATAGATTTGTTCTTGAATGCATTAGAAATGCTCTTGAATGCCCTTGAAGTACTCTTGTGAAATCTTAGGATTCTTGAATCAAAATTTACTAGGATTGCTTAGATGAAACATAGTGAAATGACCTTGTATTTATACATATCTTAACATTAGTTCCCAAAATTCATATAACACAAGCTGAAATTAAATTATGGATTTGAAATCATTAAAATACCACCGAAAGCATATTTCAAGGAGGGATATTATGTATAAATGAGGATGCATTCACCATGTGGCGAATGGATCCTAGGCCACTTGCCAAGAACACACTTTAGACAATGTGAAGTGCTATGTAAAAATAGGGTCTTAGGACATAGAGAGGACCCATTCTCCATGTGGCGAATAGGTCCTAGGTCATCTACTTAGGAAAAAAACATAAAATTAAGTTTTGTGTAATGGAATTTATGAATTTTGGGTTTTATCCCTAGGAATTTGCATTTAATTAGGCCTGGATTTGAATTAAAGGGGACAATTAAGGTAATTAAACTCAATTAATTAATAAAGCCCTAGATTAGTGTGAAAGTGTAAAGGTACACCTTAAAACACCCTAAATAAGGCACAATCAAGTCCATTTTATTAAAATGGACCCTAAACTTAATGTGAAGATGAAGAGAATATTACAACACTAAATTAAGGCAATATTAATCCCATTTTATTATTAATTATTCTTGAATTAATTTAAAAGGGATACTTTTTTCGTTACCACAACTAATATGAGAATTGGTTTTGTAGTACTTTATAGAGGTGTTGGGGAGAAATGTGCTTGCTCCACATTTATCCATAGTTTTTTTTTAGGACTTGTGGTTTTGAATTAGAGTTAATGGTGTTGTTCTCTTGTTGGTGTTAAGAGGATTCATGGTTAGGTGTATCAAAGGTTTTAGAAGCATGCACTTAATGCTTAATGTGTTTTCATGGGTAATGGTTGACCTGGTGTCTATAGTACATTCAAAAATCTTCAAGTATTAATGGTTGTGTAGCATGGAATGTGAGATTTAATTCTGGGTCTTAGTCAGGTGTTATTTTGGTGCCCTTTTATTCCTATCCATTGTGAGAATGTTTAGGTGCTGACCTATTTCGATTTTGGAAATAAAATAGATAAAATGTCAACCTTGGAGAATATGTTTAAGGTTGAGGTTGATATAAATAAGAGTATATTTTTTGTGAGTTGGGTGTGCATAAAGAAAGAAGCAATGTAGATGCAAGATCAATTCAAGTGATGTGTGTGTTATGCAAATTTGACAAGAAGAATGCAAACTTCAAAGTATTGGATTCTTGAATGTAGTGAGCCAAAGGTGTCCAAAATATTTCAAACAAGATTACAAAAGTTTTGGATTATTGTGGTGGATCCCTTGTTGCATTGAGAAAGTGTTCTCTATGTAACATTTCTCTTCAATCTTCTTGTATTTCTTTCTATGGCAGTGAGCCCTAGTTGTGAGCCTTTTTGCATACTGTGTCTTATTCTGGAAGTGATCCCCTTTGTACAAGTTTTGCAATTAATTATATTGTGAGCTAATCCTCACTATGGTTTTTCCCTCATTGGGTTATCCATGTAAATCTGATGTTCTCTTGTGTATGGTGTTGTTATTTCAGTTTTTGTTATCTACATTTCATGATTAATCATTAATAGATTAAGGGTTTAATAAATGCATTTGGATCTGATTACTATTGAGGGTTTTGATGTTTAATTAGATACAACTGATACATTCCCCTCTTAGTTGTCTTTTTCATTCAACACCATGTATTACCTAAAAGATATTTATGCATGAAACTCAACCCATGAGTCCCTCCAATCTTGTAAAATTTCATCTAGTAACTCATGTTGAGTGGGACCATTTTCCATTTGAATGTTGTTCCTTGGTGAAAAGATAGGAATTAAAGTCCTATATTTTTCTATTATAGTTCTTGAATGTTTATTTATATCCCTCTTATTTACCGAACCATTCCCATTTCCATTATTTCTTCTATGTCCATTGTTACCATCATTGTGTCCAAAATTGTTTCCACCATTATTCCCACCATTGTTCCCTACATTGTTATTATTTCCTAACATGTGTTGGCTCATTAAGGCCATCATCTGATCTAAAATCTACTATAATTCATACTTCCCTTTAGCTAGGATATTTAGCATTTCTTTAGTGAGAGGTTCTTGTTGCTCGCTATCACCCATTTCAATTCCTACAAAGGGGTCATTTTCTGGTTGTCTCAAGACTAGCTTTTGACCTTCTCCTTCTCAAGTTATAATGATGTGTGTAGGTTTATTGTATTACTCATTCAACTAATATAACATTGTTTTTTTCAAAACCCTCTAGGATGGAATGATGACACTACTCCGATACCATTGCAATATGCACCCTAGTTTTGTTTTGAAGTTGTTTTTCTATTTTTTTAAAAATTCTAAATGAATATTTTCCAAATATATGCAATAGAAAAAAAGCAATGACACAACCAATGGAATTTTTTCAAATAGATAATTGAAACAACTCTTTTTTGAACAAAACTAAGCACTAAACAATTCTAGATTTATCACAATAATCATATTTTATTACAGTAGTTGTCCAAACAACATATTAATGACCATACAATACTTATAATGATATTTGGGACCTACCTAGAAGATGTTATCATGAAACTAGATTTTTCTAGACTTGTACTAGAAACCTAGAGTAACACTACTTGAGGCATGGTTTACATAATATTCCATAGATTTAGCATAATGAAGGTTGCTATTCTATGAGGTTTAGCACCTTTTTACATGGTCAACTAGCATAACACAATTTTTTTGCTAGTGGATCCATGTGTTTCATGAGTTAACTAGCATAACATAGCTTGGTTGCCTTGTGCAACTCAACATATTTCATGGACACCAAGCATAATGCATCTTGATAGCTAGTGGATCTATGTAACTCATGAGTGATCTAGCATAAAAAAACTTCTTGGTCCTTATTAAAGCAACAAATTATGTCTAAAATTATATTTGATGGATGAAATTTTGTATTTTAGAAAAAATTGAAGCTGTTGTCTCTTTACCTTGCTAACTCAAATTTTTTTAGTGTACTAACCTTGTGTTCATGTTTTATTATATTGTATATTTTATGTGATTTACTCATGTCTTTTTTACAATTTATTTTTTGTAGATTCTTGTGTTTGCACTATGTTTGCATCATCCTTTTGTTATGTTTTCTTTGTATCTTCATTATTTATGATTCATGTTTGTCATGATGCATTGAACCTCATGTGTGTGTTTTCATTTATCTTGACATTATTGTTTTGTAGGATTTTGATCTTGGGGGCTAGTGTATCCCATAGATTTGATGTCATCCAAGCTCCCTAATATTTGGATGAAAGAACCCTTCTTGTCTTATCCTTACTTTAGTGTGAGGATGAGCATAAATTCATACTCTCACTAAAGTGGTAGCTAAATTTAGTGTCTAAATTATCATCACTAATAATTTCACACTAGATTTAGCCATCCCATATGTTATTGGACCTAATGTTGCTCTTAAATTACCCCTTTTATGGTCATTTACTGAAATTCAAATAAAGCTTGGAATTAATATTTAATACTCATCAAGTGGTAGAAAAATCCTCAAAATTAGTCTAGACAATATGGATAACACCATTTTCTAACCTATTTTGGCCTAATTTTTAAAGTCATTGTCAACATTTTAACATTTATAAATTCAATCTCATTTTTTCAGGATTTTATAATTAATTTTATGAAAATCAAGAAATACATATAAATACAATTCATTTTCACCATTTAAAATGAACTAATCAATTTGAATATTAATTGAGAATCATAAAAAGGTAGTCATGAGAAAAATATAAAAAAATATAACACTTATTATAAGTGAAGATTCACATTTGCAATGCATCTAGTTAATGTGTGAGTTTATATATATTTTATGTTTATTTGTTTTGTGTGTAATAACACTTATAGGAATTTAAATCAAGTAACCATTCTCTTTATATGAGATGAATACAATTAATTCAGTCCATCAAGGAAAGTGAATTTGAGTGCTAGGTTGCAAGACTTGTCAATTTATCATTCATTTTTTATATTTTTCCTCTATCCCACCAAAGGTAACCACTCCTTTCTTCATCATAGTTTTTATGGAGGTGGAAAAACCAAAACGAGGTTTTACTTAGGTAAGCTCCTATATGGCACAACTTTTTCTCCTCTCTCTTGTTTGTAGGTGGAAGATCTGAAGTGGATATGGGAGAAAAATGACGACCAGATTACAAGATCAAGCATTCAAGCTCCATACTTCAATAAATTATGGTGAGTGGAATTAATCATCAAAAAATGAAGTTTTGAAGCTATGTTCAAGAATGAAAAACCAACAAACTGTAATCATCTAAATTCTATTCATTGATTCCTTAGATCTACATTCTCAAGACTATGGTGGTAGTATAGTTGTCTAAGAAAGTTGAACCCTAATTTCTATGATATGTTCATTTGTCTCTATACTCTATTGTTCTATTGTCAAATTTTGTCATTTAGTTTTAGAATTTTTTATATTAGTATTAGTTTTTTGTAGCTTCATATTTGACCTAGACATACAATTTCCTAATAAAATAAAATTATTCCTTAATCAACATACAACCCCATTTACCAACAAGAAGGAAAAATATCCTACCACCGTTATGGCTCTTCCCTTGGGGTTAGTAGCCAAGTGGGTGTATGTGATCAATTTTGGTTCCTTCCCCAATGTGGTATAGGATTTCAAGTGTGATTTAGATCTTAGTTCAACTTTTGTCACATCACAATAATTCAGATATATATTTTCAAAATTGAGGTATAGGTCTAATATATTTGTTTTAGAGGGTAACCCACTCTCATCCATTAATTATTTAATCATATAATTTTTTTAACTATATTAGATGAATAAAAATTATATTCTAAAGGAGAGTTCTTTCAATTCTCCACCCACTATGTATACCCTAGTGATACATGTGGGTTCTAGTTGACACTTTCTAATGAAATCTAGAAGTCACTTCTTAAAAAATAAAATTAGGAAATAAATGATTTCTTTTTATCTCCATGGTATACAAGCTCCATGTTGGGATATAAAAGAGGTAAAAAGTAACTTTTTATCCTTAATTTTATATTGTAGCATAAGAGGAGTATACACAATATTTAACCATGAAGTTACAACAAAAATACAAAGATATAATCTACATGACACAAAAAATATTGAATCCATTTATTAGTAAAAATGTGCCTCTTTTCTTCTAAAAAGTTAAACTAGCATACAAAAATATACATGAGCATAGTAGTTTCAAAAGAATGAATTCTTTGGAATATGATTTAATTAGATTAAAAAATACTTAGAAAAAAATGCTCCCCACAAAATTATAAATGTTTTTTTTTTTAAAGGGAAAATAGATAGACCAATATATTCATTATGATTTTTTGATAAATTTCTAAAAAAGGTCAATTTTATATATCACACAAAATATATCTTTTTCATGAGAAAATAGGTATAAATGCACTTCAAAATAATATACCTAATATTTGGGGTTCAATGTATACAAAATATTTGATCCATATTGTAGATGGTGGGACCATATTTCTAATTCTTATCAAAATATAAATTTTTATTAATATACATTAAATGGTAAATTAGTTTTAAAAAATACCTATTTTGTAATAAAAAAGGGGTCCTAGGGGTATTTTTATTGAGTGATTCTAGCTGGTTGGTAGGATGGAAATGGGATGGTATATGAGGTGTGTTTCTATTGAATACCCAAGGTACTGAGAGGGGGGGTGAATCAATATCTTCTTAAACTTATTGAACAAATACCATCTAATTAATCCAATGCATATAACAATGAAGTCAAGAAAGAGAATTAACAAAACATAGAAACACACAACACATGAACACCAGGATTTTTATTTGGAAAACCCAAAATGGGAGAAACCACAGTGAGGGTTAGCTCACAATATAGTATAACTGGTTATAAGATATTACAAAAATGGTGGCTCAATGCTAGGACTCACTATCCAAAATGGGAGGCTCATTGCCTACAAGAATACAATAGCAAAATGGCTTACACCCAGAGAATGAACTGATAAAGTTACACCTAACAAGTGTTAATTCAGTTCCTTTGATTCTCAATGAATTGACTTAACAAAAAATATCATCTTCACACTTCTTTGTATTTACACCATCAATCTAAAATCTATCCAATATATATCTGATATATCCACAAGCATCAATTAGGTCAGCCTAATTAGATGCAACCCTTGTTCACCAAAAAGATCAACTATCGGATTCAAGCATTTGCAAAATATTTCCCTAAAAAATTCAAGTGTGTAGCATGCTACAACATATCGACATGGACCTAAGATAGGTCACACATACATTGAAACTACAAAATTAATCCATTACAACATCAAACATACATTAGGTTAGCTAGAGATAGACCTAATAACAAAATGCAATCAACAGAATAATGCCAACTCATCATACATGCACCTGGGCACACAAGATTCTAAACTTACAACCTTTCAACATCCATAAACCATTTCCTAAAACCAAAAGCAAAGATATTCATCAGTAAAGGATTGCAGAAAAAAATACTAAAGGATAGTAACTGCATATCGGTTCAGATACCGGTCTAGAATACCAGATCAAGCTAGACCTTAACCTTGCAGTAGCAACTCATAATCATGGTGACATTAATGAAAACACAAAATTTGCAAAATGAGATGTTCTTCTTCATTCTCCCAACAATATCCCCCTTTGTCATTGATGGAAACATGTGCCAAAATTTACAAAACCTCTTATGTATAACACTTCTACTTTCCTCATCACATCATTCTCTCTCCCTTACAAATTTCTCTCCACAACATTTTAACCCCCTTTCTTTATTACAACATTCTCTCCCCCTTTGACATCAATGAAAAAGGGTAGTCCAAAAAATATGAAAAATGAAAAACATTACCTAGAGGATGGCGAGCCTTGAAGCTCCTTAAGAATACCTTGCCAAGCTATCTTTCCATTCTCCCAACTCTTCTTAGTAGCTATCAAAATTTTGTTCAGGGATTCCAATCCCACCAAACTTTCTTTTGCATCATCTAAAGTACTAGGAGTCAAGTTTATCTTGTCTAATTTCTCCGCATTTTCCAAAGCATTCGCAACTAGAGTGTACTCCATTCTTACAAGGTTACTTAACTGACCAAATATTCTGATGATATCCTCCTTTTTCCTCTATAGAATAAAGAATTTGTCTCTATGAGAAGAGATGGCATTCCAAGTTTTTATGTCTCTATCTTTGGATGCACTATAGGTATTGGAGATAGTAGTCCACTAAGACTCAATGGAGTCCATTAGATCCTTAATGTTTTGAGTGGCATCCAACCACTTTAAGCAGTAAGAAAATACAACATTTTCCTTAGACTCACAAGTCTACAAAGCTTCCAAATTCTTCTCAACATTTGTGTGTGCTAGAGCACACTTATCATGAACTGCCAAGAGTCTTTTCTCTGCCAACTTCTCCTCAACTTCTTTCTTTGTATTTTGACCAAGTTTGGAGGAATAATCCTTAAAGGATTCCAATAATATTTTTAAATTTTCTACTGGAGTGAGAGATGTATCCATTGGTGTACCAGGTGTGGCCTCCTACAATGCTTTGAGAGAACCATCAATAAGCTATGCCCCTTTCTGATGCGTTTCTATAATTTCTCTTCTACCGGATGCATGCAATGCATCCCCCAACACCAACTTATGAATATGAGAAATATTGTCCAAGCCCACACTGCTCTAAATCATAGGGAGTCATAGAAGTTCTTGAAGAATCACCGGTTGGAACCTAATTTTCTTGGATAACAAGCCTTTCAATACATCATCACTGAAGGAGGATTCTCTAGGGGACCTTTGAGATTCTACAACTTTCCTTTGATCTTCTTCATTCTTCATGACATATTCCTTATTTCTCTCTTCTTCCTTTAATATTTCTTTCTCCTTCTCTTCTTCTTTGTCTCTATTTCCTTCTTCATCATTCCCTACACCTTCATTTTCATCATTCTCTCCTTCAGTATTATCTTTTTCTCTTTCATCATGCTCCAGAGGGACAACAACATTCTTCTCTAGTTCAACATCTTCCTCATTCTGCTTCTTCATCTCTGGAGGATCATTTGCAACACCTGTAGCCGGAGAGATATCTGCATCATTTGTTTCTAGAGGAATTCCTGTATCACCTATACCAGAAGGAATGTCTTCCTTGGCCTATATAGGAATTTATTCTCCTAATTTGGGTGCAGAACTGGATGGGAGTGCACCAAACATGCCATATTTTTTGGCCATACCATTGATGGCTTCTGCAGTTTATTTCCTTATCTTCTTTATCTGCATTTTGTCCCCAGTCATCAAAGTGTTCACTCTTTTCTTCATCAGGAACATCTTTAAACAAACCTTCTTCAGAGTTTCCAAATCATTTGGGGTCAAAGATGACCCAAGTTTTTCAAATGCATCATTGATGATCTTCTCTTCTAGATTAACAACCTCTGATATCCTTTTCATCAAGGCTTCCCACAATTTCCCAAGAACAGGGTATGTGCAGGATCATGATGGGCCAAAAAGTGGCGATATGATGGGTATGTGTAGGGTATGTGGCTGACAACTTTTTTTTCCCCAAAATTGATGAAATGAAAAGGGTTTTTAAAGGAGATTCTCAGATTTCCACCAATATAAATTATGCTTTACTTTGAATTTAATAAATAATTATTATTCATTTTCTATTTAAATTATGACTAGAGTCCTGATTGGTAGGTTGATTGAAAAACATCTATAGCTTTCAAACGATATCACATTCTTTGAACCCAAAACATGTGTCACATTTTATGCTTCACATAATATTGGATTAAAAAAAAAATTGAATTTCATGAAGTTTTGACCAAGTTAAGCTAGCCAGACATACGAGTTTTTATATTTTTTAAAAGTTGTAATAAAAAAATCATAATTAATTATTTACTTGGAAAAAAATTACAAAAAAATATGCATCACATCGGAACATGGGTCCTCTTCTTATATCTAAAATATTATAAAAAAATATTTTCATTTTATTGTGGTTAGGGTGGTCAGACAGACACCTAATTCTTATTTTTCCTTGAAATTTAAGTACTCTGCATTAAAATTTCAAATTTTCACCAAATAGATTTTATTTTTTAAAAATAAACCTAGTAGTTTAGAAACTACATTCAATTTTCTATAGATTCTATTCTTACATATATTTTAAATAATATAGATAACTTATTCAAATTTTTACGTCAAGTTGCCTAACTCTATTTTTTTTGAATTTTTTGCCATTTAAGGGCCTATTTTTTCCATGATGATCCTACACATACCCAACATTATTCTTTACATAATCCCAACTAACTTCCAAAGTCATCACATAATGAATAATAGCTAAAATCAAAGTTTTTCTATCCTCCTTAGCCACTTGATCATAAATTTCTACAATAGGCTTCAACATATCTTCAAAGTGTATCAAGATATTTACTAATGCCTCCAATATAAGAGGGGAACCGGGTCTTATTGGAGAGGCTTCTTCTGAGACCTTTTCCTTCTTTGGTTTTGGTTTGGTGTGCACATGAACACTAAAATCCCATCCTTCATCTTCTTCAGAAGATGACACAACATGAAATATTTTTGAACCAACACTAGCTTCCTAAGAAGCACCTTCACTAGAGGACATACTTCCTCTTCTCCTTCTCACCAATTTTTCCTACAGGGTCCTTATCCTCTCCCTCTTGTTCTTTAGTCATGCTAAGGTTCTTTTCCCTTGTATCTTTTTCTTTCTTTCCTTTCTTGATAGGTACCACCGGAGGAGTCTCTTTCCTCTTACTAGATCTTGTATTGGGTCTAGAAGGAGTCAGGAATTTACCTTTATTAGGAGCATTGGGTTCTACCTTCACTATAGGCTCATTGTAGATGGTTTTGAAGGAGTAGTCCTATTGAATCTTCTTGGTCCTGATGATTCTCCAACCACCTATTCTTTCATGGCTCTTCTTTGTGCAATCTCCTCATCAGTGAAGCCAACATTTTAAAGTATTTCATTTACATTCTTCCTCATCACATACTCCTTATGCTTCAAACAAACTTCCAAGGATTTTTCTACATAAGTGCCAGCTCTTGGTTCAGTAGTGTCTTTAGGACTTTTCAACAATACTTGCACATAACCTTTAGCTTCATTCTTTGTAATCTCATAACCCAACAGTTGAATCCATGTAGTGTGGGGTTCAACTGCTTCAATCATGCACTCATTAGAGGAGACATGAAATATAATATCATCTTTGTACTTCTCAACAATTTTCTTTAGGATCCTTTCTCTTCATTCATATTGCTCTTGAATACAACAAAGAAATTTGTCAGAGCATTTTCCTTACTCTTCAAATCACCCAAACTATGCATATAGTCAAAAATTTGATGAGTGACCGGCCTGTATGTGTCCCAATTCACCACATCATCTCTTCCGGGAAGTATCCTAAGGAAGTAGAATAGCAAGAAAACAATCAAGGAGCTAAATTTGAAACATATTTCTTCTCCCTTGACATCTTTAGATTCTCAAACCACTACTGCTAGAGAAGTTTAGACAAATCATAATATACTCCATTAGCTACCATGTCATATCTAGTGTAAATAGCTATGACAGACACAAGATTCTCTTTATTCATGAAGTAGATTTTCTGTCTGATTATTATGGTTGCATACTTCATAACAGGATTTGTGATAGGATTTTTAGCAAGAGCCCTCTTGTCAAATGTAACACTGGTGAGTTCCATCACCACTTCATTCTTCACATATTTTAACATTGGTCCCGGTTTGGTATCATAGAGTTTGATAACAACTTTGATCATTTCTTTAGATATAAGGTGTGGTATGTTAGTCCATAGGAATTTATCATTAATTCTGTTGAGAGTTGGTTTAACATACTTTTCATCCACTGTGGAACAAAAGTTAGGAAATCAATTTCACCAATCCAACTTGTTCGAAACTAGGTTTGCATACTCTAGCTTTACCAAGAAATCATCCCTAGTTAGCTCATTTTTCCACATATCTATCAATTTACTATGATTATACTCCTTAGTCTTAACAATAATGTATATTCTAGTGTCTTCAGTGGGCATGACACCGTAAGGAATAGATGAGAAGGAACCTAGAGGGTCATCATTGAAAACCTTCATAGAATATTTCTTATAAGATGATATAGGTATTTACAACTTATTTAAAACTATAGGAGTTTCCATTATTCCACAAATTGAGCTCAAATTATTTCAAAAAAATGATTCACACAAACCCACAAAATCACAGATGAGTGAAATACCTTTTTCCTTTGCGAAAAACCAAAACTAGGGTTTGCATAGGTCACACTTTAAATCACCTCAAGAATGCTCCAAAACTCTCTCCAATTTATTCAAATACACAAAGGACCAAAATGCCTTACTAATTCACTTTATAGATCAACGATTTTCCCTAATTCACATTAAATGTGATATATTTCAAAAAGCTAATAAAACCCTTCTTCATTGCACAAAAAACCCTAATTTTCTCCACAAATGATCATGTTTGCACCTTTTTTTCTAGTTCCTTTTTCATAAGCTCTATTTATCCATTCCTTACAACATATCTTCATGTCAACATCTGACATTTCAAATATCTAGGGGATTTGAACAATTTTCTATTAATGCTCCCCCTAAGACCATGCTGGGTCTAATTGTTAGAGGAATTGTATGCACTGGATGGGGGAACATACACATCGAATGTTTCTGGCTCTTATTTCTTCCTCCACATCTTGTTCATTTCTTGCTTAACCTCATCCTTGTCAATTTTCTTCACTGGTTCATTCTTCTTTAATAGATCTGACTACTTTCCCTTTTTACTTCCACAAACTCTTGAAATGTGTCTGGGTTTGTTGTAGTTGTAGAAAATAGCATTTTTTTGATTTGTTTGACCTCCATTAACCCTTGATCTGCACTGATTTTCTTTGTGTCCAAACTTGTTACATGTATACTAGTAGCTAGCAAAAGATTGATTCATTCTACCTCCATTGAACTAATTCATCATCTAAGTTCTACATTCACTAGCTCTATGTCCAATTTTCTTGCATGCAAAACATTGTCTGGAGAAGGAACTAACATACTGGTTTATTTTACTTCTACACTCTATTGCCTTGTGATCAGATTTATTACATGAAAATCAAACACCATTGAAATATGGGTACCTTTGAGCATTTGGTTGTCTGATAGGTGGTCTTCTAGCAAAGCTTCTTGGATTTCTTTTTTGTTTTCCCTTATCTTGATTCTTTTGATTTTCCAATGTGTTTGGAGTCTACATATCCTTAGAGATTTCACTTGCTTCTATTCCCAAACCACCTTTGTCTTTAGAAGGTTTCTATCCTGCAATCAATTCATCAAGCTTGGTGGAGCTTGTCATGAAATTATCTTCATAGATTTTTTCTTTCTCTAGATCTGCTTTCAGGTTCACCACTTCTTGTTCAAGCCTTGTGCATTCATCAGTCTTACTTTGCACCACTGTATTCATACATTTTTTGATTCTCTTCTTTTCCTCCAATTGCACCTTCAATCCAGTAACCTCTTCATTATCTTGTTTCAATTGCTCCTCACTTCTCTATGTATTTATTTGAATTTCTTCGATTTCTCTTTCAATTTCTAGATGCATTCATTTGCCTCAACAATATTTTCTTTCAAATCTTTGTTTTAAGTTTTAGCCTTGTCAAGATCTTCAAGAGCAACTTGAAGTTATTCTTTATCATCCATTTGTTCAATCTTTAGAATCTTCCTCAAGTTGTTAGGCTTCTTTGGAGGAACCAAGCTCTAATACCAATTGTTGAATACCCAAGATATTGAGAGGGGGGTGAATTAGTATCTTCTTAAACTTATTAAAAAATTACCATCCAATTAATATAATGCATATAATAGTAAAGACAAGCAAGAGCATTAATAGAACATAGAAAAAAACAACACATGAACACCACGATTTTTATGTGGAAAACCTAAAATGGGAAAAAACACAGCGAGGTTAGCTCACAATATAGTATAACCAATTATAAGATATTACAAAAAGGGTGGCTCACTACCAAGACTCTGTAAGGCCTCAATCTTTGTGCAAAGGTCACAACATATGTGTTTCCTCTTATGGGTTCCATTATTATTAGTTAGTCAAGTTAAACTAAATAATTATTCATACTTGATTGAGTATGAGCCTTGTGGTGTATGCTTGTGTAGGATAAATATGGTGTAGATTGTGTGGCCCACATGGGTAGGACATTAACAATGTAAATGCACTCAATCAATGCTATCAGATATGGACTCAAGTGTGGAAATAATCGCTTAATGTGTTTTTAGTATTGTAAATTATAAATGTTGGCCTCCACATGCATAATGACTATGGAGATGTGTAGGTTTTGTTATTTAGCCTCGTACTCTCATTGATGAACGAAGATATTTTTTTATGTCAATGAAGTATAATAAATAATGTGACCCGAGATTGTTATAGCCTATAGGCGTTATAAAGAAATAATACTTTAAGATAGTTATAAATTCCCTCATGATTATCTACTCTTGCAATTGTAGCTGAAAAGACAATTCATCCTTACACTTTTGTTATTATTATTATTGAATTCATATTATAGGATTTGTATCACCTTAACAATGAAATGTTTGACCCTATTTAAACTCTTAGCACATTGTCAAGGAAAATGTTACTTAAACATAGCAACTTGCTACTTCGATTATAACATTATATGTAATCATGCTTATGATGCCTCTAGAGTAAGGGTTTAATATGTGACTCACTAGTTATTCCTTTTGTTATGGGAGGAAGTTTTTGATATAAAAGGAATATGTAGTTATAGTACATTTCTAGTCTAGTGGATTGCAATGTGAAATTTTGTTAGTAGATTGATTTAAGTTATTCAAATTTATCCAAGAGTAGTTTAATTGGATCGTTCTTGGTAATAGAGTAAATATTAAAGGAGCAATTGATTTAAATGATTGAGTGACCTTTAAAGGTGAATTCAAGATTTTATAGTTATAGTAAATTTAAATCTAGTAGTTTATTCATTTTACCAAGGAGAATGATATAAGGTTGCTAACATTGAGTGTCAAGGTTTGTGTATATTAATCTTCAACAAATCAGATTTTGAGTATCTATGTGACACCACCAAGGTGCGATCAAGGTATGCAAATTGATTTTATGAAGTATTAAATTAATTAAGAATATCCTATTTCAATTATTTATATCATATTGCAATGACATTGAAATGATAATATATATATATACAAAAATATACAAAAGTCAATGGGAAGACGAGAGAATTCACAAGACCCTAGTTGTTCTAATTCACACTTGTGAAGCAACATGTGTTGTTTTAATTTTGAGTTAAATATTACTTCATTGTGGGAACCAAATAAATTGAGTATTAAAGGTTATTGGTGGTTCTAGTTCTCCGCTAAAATTGTAGGTTGTGTTTCCCTGTGATTAAAATTGAAGAGAAAATTGCAATCCGTCTACCATTCTACTAACCATTTAGTAAGATTGAAAATAAATAGATAAAGGAAATAAGTGATGGTTGGTAAAAAAAAAAATTGTAGTCTCTAACCACAGTTTTCAGGGTTAGGGCTAAGATGGAGGTGGATATAAAAATTAATTTGGGCTTTGTTAGGGGGCACCTGGGTTGTTTTCAGAAGAACAAAGCATGGTAAAAAGGAAGGGAAAACATGATGGAAGGAGGAGATGCAACCTGTAGCTCTCCATGGGATCTTGCATTTTGGGAGGTAGGCCTTCCATGTTTGAAATTCTCAGTAAAATGCCGCTTATTTTCTTTGTGGTCAAACCTCTTAAGGGACTGTAAATCTGGTAGTTGTGGCTTCCTTTAGCTTAAGAAAAATGCTCTTCATAAATAAAAAAAATCCTACTTCATGTGCTGGTTCTTCCTACTGTGTTGAGTCATGATGGGAGTTAATCATTTTTTGGGTGTGTATGTGAGTTTAAAATCTGGGTGTGTATATGAGTTTGGAAATCTATGAAAGTGACAATTCATAGTCTTGTGGGTTCTCTTGGCTTGGGGGTTGGCTAGAGCCATTTTGGCTTAATGACATCAAAAAGGAAGGGTGGAGAGTTTTATCCATCTCATTGACTGATTTTACTTATTTATTTATGCTGATGCAAACTGAAAATCACTGGAAATGACTTGTTATTTTGGTTAAAGTCATAATTGACTTGTTTGGAAAAAGTTACAGGTAACAGGGCAGTTGAGATCTCCTCATGGTAAGGATGTTACAATTTATTTATTTACTGGCTATGGTAGAAAAATAACAAAAGAAGAATTAAGTGAGAAGAGCAATGTATATTGTATGATAGCATTGTGTAACTGTGGTTTTATCTATTCTATCTATTTTTCAATTTAGTGACATTGTATACCCAGAACAGTTTATATTTCCTTTTAAGAATAGCTGCTATCTATTTCATTTGGCAGCCTGAGTAACTTTCAACCAAAATTAGTTTTTGCAGTACATGCTATTAGATTTGTGTTTTATGAATTCCTTTAAAATCTTGCATTACAGAATTTCTATCCATAGAAAACAAATAAATTTAACAAATTAATAACTTGTATCTAGCCGTTAAATTTTAGAGCCTTTGCAAAGGAACCTCCGCTCTTTAAACCCATCTATTCCTGTAAATTTGCATAAAGTGAATTAAATTAAATTCATAGAAATATGCATTAAGAGAAATAAATTTAGCTTTTAGAGAGAGACAAGGAGGATGAATGTTAAAACCTGCAAGTGGAAAATAAAGAGAAAATTCAACAAAACCCTCATCAAATGCTGGTACTAACCAAGCTGCCCCATATCTAATCATTTTGAATTCTTTCTAATGAGCATGCATTGCCAGCAATATATAGCAATATGTATCATAATATTAATTTTATTTGGGCAACAGAGCATCCACGACTGATCTCAGAGATCCATCCAACGCCTGATGAAACATAGAAAAAGTAAAGGCAAAAAAAAGAGGTAATATAATATTAATTTTATTTGGGCACTAGTGGCATCCACGGTTGATCTCTTCCAACCAACACCTGCTGAAAACATAGAATATAATCCTCAGCACTTGTGCTGGCAGCATGAAATCAAAACAAAAATAAAAAGAGAGTAAAATGAAAGAAAATGCCAGCCCATGGTAGTTTTCCCTTGCAGCGTGTGAGACTGATTCTCATCCTCCCTCCTTGGCTGTCACCCTGGTAGTTCCTCCAGGCACAGGAAAAATGAAGGCTAAGGAAAAACAAAGTAAGAAAATAATGTGAGGCAGAGTAATCATGCCACCTAAATTTTAGTTAGGGATACAGAGTCCCACATTTCAGATTTATAAATTTATCATTTATATGTAAATATAATTAAGCATGGGTCAATATATAACATAGAAAGTGCTGAAACGTACAATTTTCTATGGTTGCTTAACTCAAGTATGTATTAATTCAATTTAGTTGATAAATCTAAATAAATAGATCATAGATCATGCCCACATAAATAGTAAAACGTGGATGTAGTTAGGGGCTGTAATTTTATCTTCATATAAAAACAAATGTATTTATGATTTATATGCCTAAAGTAAGTTAATCTATATGTAAGACTTAAGTGGAACAAAATTAAGTAAAGTAGGAAAAATGTTGATGAATAAGGCATGTTATCTATGAATATTGTTAAGAAAAAAAGGGAAAATTTGTTGATGGCATATTTTTTTTTATGGTTATGTTGAGAGTTATCTTGGAAAATATTCCTTTATTTCTATAGTATGAACAATAACACCTTATAAGTGTCTCATAGCTCCATACATTATAATATGAAACTATCATAAATTATTCATATTAACTTAGACAAGAGAGGATAATATTGAGTTACTTTTTGATCCTAAGATGAGATTGGAATGAAAAATATTCTATGATTAAGGTGTGATGAATAAATCTTGTCTTATTAATATTATAATATCCTATTGAAGAGCAACTATATTGTTGTCTTCCAAAAGTAATTAAATATGTTATATATATATATATAGCTACAAAATTAAGAATTAATTGTTAGATTTATCCTTTTTACTTAGCAAAAGTGTTATTCTCATATTAATACTGAGGAAATTTGAATTTAAGTATTATGAATTGTATAGATTTTATATTATGCAGTTTCATATATATGAAAAAGAGAACATTATTGTATTGATAATTAATTATTTATCTTTATCTCTAAGTTATGATAAGAATGAATTATATTAGAAATATTAAGGGCTCTTAGCAGGTGTAATTGTAATTGTGATGGTTAAATAGAAAGGAAAAAAGAAGAAGAAGAACACTTCACATTTTTATTAAGAGTAGATAGAATTTGGGTTATGGTATCATTACTTTCACTATAATCGTTCATGAAATCTATAGATCACATGTAATTGCAATAGCTTAAAGGCTCATGTAGTTACTTGATCTCTATGGTTATATCGAGTATTGGCTTGCTATTTGTATTAGATATTTGTGGAGTTTTCTATTTCTCTTGTAGCAGGGGTTAAATATCTATACTAATTGTATGGGTCATGTGTTAGGAGGGGTTCTCTAAAAGGATTTGAGTTAGGCACATCAACCCTTAAATACATTTGACCATGAGGAAGTTGGTACCTTTGCAGTTGGTGATCTCAACTAATAATTGATGTATCCTTAACTTTTATGGGAGGGGAAATCCTCTCTATTTGAACAGAGTGTCCACCCCTAGTGTAAAGGAAAAATTATGGGCTCTAAGGAGAACTCTAGGGGTCATAGGTTATCATGTATAAGAGTGACAACTAGTCACTACTCCTTGGGTGAGTCTCCAAATTAGCTTGAATATTTGTCTTCATTGATCATCATATGGGTTGTTGGTAATAAAAGGTTCCTTACAATAAATTAAAAAATAAAATTATTGTGTATTTTAATGCGACAAGACTTTCCTTGAGAAATTGGGCATGACACTGGGTATTAGAGCCCAGGTTGCAATATTGGATACTCTGGGAATCATTTGGGCCATGGTTATTGTGTGTGGTGTGAACATGGAAATAATTGAACGTGGCAATTAGTTTAGAAATTTGAAGGGGATTTTAAGGAAACTAGTTTTAGTAGACTTAGCTTGTATTGGAAGTTGGAACCTTGTGGAAATTATCCAGCCTTGTAGGAATTGTAACGTAATTGGTATTCAAAATTAAAGCATATGGAAATTAATTATATAGGTAAATTAAAGATAATGAGTTATTTGGAAGAAGCCTAAGTCAAACAAAAACTTTTTGTGTAAGTAAACAAGGTGAAGGGCTGAGGAAAACATTAATTCAATTAACAAAAGGGATTGTGTGAATCTGATCCTTTTCTCATTTTATACATTAATAGATATATATGTTGACTATTGAAGTGTGTTACTACATAATAATCATGATTGAAGAATGAAACAACCTAAACCATTATAACATATATATATATATATATATATATATATATATATATATATATATATATATATATATATATATATATATTAAGAAAATCCACCAATGTTGTCTTCGTGCAATTATAGGTCTTGGAAGGAAAATAGTATTACTTCTTGAAGCATGATTACTTTAGAAAATAATAGGATTGGTAAGTATGGAACAATAGAATATATTGTGTACAAGATGAACATATTCTATAGTTCTAATTTGAGGACTTATTTTCAACTCAATATTATATTGGAAATGTTTATGAGCTTTTACCTTGAGCTTTGAGAGAGAGGAAGGTGATTTGCAACACGTTGTTGTCGTATAGACACTACAGAATTGACCAATTCAAACATTACCTAAATTCCTTTTTACAAGAAAATCAAGTGATCAACCAAGCATAAACTAGTAGAAATTTTTAGTTATTAATCTATTGGTAAGATAATTATCCTTCCATGTCTTTGTATGAATCTTGTTTTATAAATATTGATGCTACCCTCAAAAGTATGAGTTAACTGACCCCTTTATGGGATATGTTTATAGTTTAGTGACATTCATGTGCTTGTGCTTATATACATTGAGCTTTTGACCTCCCTAGGTATTCCCTATAACTTAAACTCATGATCAATCATAAGTGCTAATAAATCTCCCCTTAAACACTTGAAACAATTGATAAACCTCCCTGTGGTTGATAGGAAAATTGCATTAATTAGGAAACCTCTTGATGTATAAGACCTTTTGGAAATGTGAATTTGGAGTTAAGATATTATCTAAGATACGCTATTGCCACTTCCCAGATACATATCTAGGGACTAAAGACTTGTTGGTGCAAAATTAAGAGAGGGTAGATGTCAACTAAAAATTAATAAATTATCCAATTAGTTGTTGACATTAAGGTTGTGGATTCCTCAAGAACTGAATGATGAAATTTGATCAAGTTTAAATAACTATGGTATCTTAAGGGGAATCTAGGAAAATGATTAAAGTTAAAGGATAAGTTAGTTGGGAAGATACCGATGACAACACTATTTTCTCAAGACTGTTGAAAGAATTTAAAGTCAAAAAACAAATAAAACTATGTTATTCGTCAATCAATCTAAATTTGTCAAATCATTGTAGACTTAGAAGTTGCATTATGCTAAGGTGGAGAGGTTTGTTCGTGTTAGGATGCGGATATATGTTTTAAAAAGGGGGTTGTGATAGTTATGTTATATCCACATGATAAACTTGTAAATTTTTTGATCAATATTGTACATTTATGAATAAAATGGAAAATAAAATAAAATTAGTTAGATAAACCTTCTAAGACTTCCTCTCATTGCAATTCCTTGTATTTTATGAAGTTAGAAGGAATTATGGTTATTAAATTGATGATTATAACATGGGATAAAATGATTCTACTCTTGTCATTAATAAGCAAAATTTATAAATGTATATAAATGTTAAAGAGTTGTGAGTGTTACTATGCTATGATTTATTATGTACTTTGTGCATGGAAAGTGATTTCTCTTCCTTATATTGTAATGTTCCAAATAAAATGGTTGACAATATATCTTAATAATTGGGAAACCTCCATTAACATGTTTTGAATTCTTTTTATATAGTGGATTTACCCAATATAGATACATTAGTAAACTTATCAAATCTAGTGGAACAAAAGAGGAAGAAATGTATGACTAAATATAGAAAATCAACCTTGACCATTTATGTAGTAAGATAGGAAGTGTTATATACCATGTGTTGCTAATTCTAAGATGATGAAGTAATACCTTAGTTACAGTTGCATATTATCTAGAATTTATGTTACTTATGCAAAGTGTGTAGATATCAACAAAATTGAGAAGCAAAATGAACATTTTTAAGCTAATGAAGCATGTGTGGGAATATTGATTTTGTGCTATTGTGTGGTGGAATTTATAAAATGTATTATGTTGTGGTATGTGAAATTAAACTAGTAAATATGTTGTTCCCCAAGTATGTGATACAGTGTATTCGACTTGGGATAAGGGTGGTGGATGTCTAGTACGATCCCTTATGTGTACTCTTTGTGATGGCCTTTATGTAAGCTAGCTAGTTGTGAGTTTATGTAAACATGTTAAGTGTGTGTCTTTGTTAAATAAAATGTGATTTTTTCCTTTGTGTTAGTCTTATTTGTATGTTAAATGTGCACCCCTAGTGTATGGTTCCGCCCCTTATAGGAGTGAGATGCCAACTAGTGTAAATAGGGGTTGAGAGGCACATGTTCACCCATCGGGAAATTACGAGCTTAGGGCATTGTCCCTAATCCTAATAAAGGATCTATGTCTAGTCATTGTAATCCTCCCATGGATGTTGACCATGGCCTACTCCCCCACATGAGAGCCACACTTGTTGGTTCATAGTGCGAGCCTCTTCCTTGATGTTTATAACCCATGGGTAAAGGATGGAATTACATGGACCACCCATGATTCATATTCATGTGGTCAGGGACCACTAGTGATGCATATTTATGTGGTTAGGGACCACCAGTTATTCATATTCATGTGATCAGGGACCACCAGTGATGCATATTTATGTGGTCAGGGACCACTAGTTATTCATATTTATGTGGTTAGGGACCACTAGTTGTTGTATGCTATTATACTTATGTGGTTAGAGAACCACCATTCCCCTCCTCCCCTTAGGTGCCTTATCAAGTCACGTGGTGCTCGTAATGTGCAAATTTTATTGTTGAAAAATGAATTATTGGTAATTTTTTTATTGATGTTTTGTTTTATTATATGCCAGCAATGTAGAATCTTACAGTTATTTATTAGGCTATTTAGCCATTTGAAGGTTGTTATAGTCCAAATTGCCTCAAGGACTTGTTTAATTTCATTTTTGAATTAAGATTGGAATGTTTCAGTGTAGCTACAATTGATTTTTAATTTGTTTCTCTTCAAAATTTATAGTTTCCTCTTTGAGATTTTTATTGAAATTTTAGTTTATGATCCTATGTTACTCGGTTTGAGGCTTTCTACTTGTTTGCAAAATTGTTGGCATGCATGGTGTAGTGTGACATTTGTAAACTACCATATCTCGGGGGGTTCCCTGGTAGGTTGTATAGGGGAGTAGATGTGTTGGGGAATTTTGAATTATTAGAAAGGGGTTGCAAATGGGACTGGTATGGGATGGTCATTAATCCATTTTCCCCCTAGTTCTATGATTGTTCTTGTTGTACCTTTCCTTTTGGAGGCTAACCCCCTTAAACAAACAAGGGGAAGGTATTAGGAAATGTATGGAGGGGTCCTTAGAGAAGGGCCTCAAGACCATCTTTCCTAATGGCTATGGTATCCAAGAATATCCATCCTTGTAAACCCCATTGTGCAAGCCTTGTGTTGTGCATAATGTTTGCAAATTGTGATGTATGTTAAAAAAAAATTTGTAAATAAATGTGATGTGGCATACCTATGACTATGTGAAAGAGGTAGTAACAATTAATGCAAAGTTAACATTCCTTGAGACATGGTATGAGTGAATTAGATTAGGCATGGGACCTAACCTTATAGATTTTAGAGTAGTTCCTATATTTTAAAATTAAAAAATAGAAAGAAAAATAAAATCTTATTTAAAAAATCATATTATAGACTATGTAGAGGACATATAACATCTCTAGGATTTTTTTTTTCTTAGGTTGCATATTTTCTTGTTGTGAATGAATTGATTGTCAATCTATAGGTTTTGATAATGTCTATATGAAAAGGTGGGGTTCATTTTGTCAGCATAAATCCCAGACATAAAACTTGCTAAATTGGACCATGAAAACATATAAATCTAAAATTATAGAAGAGACCAATTTGTACTAGGTGTGCCAAAATATAACTACCAAATTAAGAGAAATAGGGAAATAAATGAAAGAAAAAATATTTCATATTCTACAATAAGTACAAATGTTTGGCCAAGTCAACTAAATTCATATAAAAATTAGTCACACATTACTAAATGTGAACTCCATTAATGAGGAGGATGTGCTCTATAGATGTAATGCTCAGGTGCTCATTCAATATTTTTCTAGAATGTAGCTAGAAAGCTTAGAATGCTATTCTCTTATATATATATATATATATATATATAAAGTAATGATAGATTTATATATGTTTGATTGTGGATGTGAATGGTTGATCTTTGATGAATGATGATAATTGATTGAGAGTGAGTGGAGAATGCTAAGTTTCCAAAATAATCGAAAAGGTTTTATGCAAACTCCTTAGTGGGCTGCAAAATAGGTGAGGGTGATCAATTATTTTTATTTTTATTTTTAATTAATTAGTTGTGCATGGATTAAAGGAGGATGAAACCACAAACAAGTTATGATAGAGTATAAGTGGACAATTCTATTTTTTATTATTTTTGAAAGAAAGGTTAAAATTATTTTTTTATGTGAATTGATGAATTTAGCCTAATTAACTAGATAATATAATTTTTTAATTAACTAGTGGTGGTAAGGAAAGGGGAACTTTCATGTCCAATGATAATTTTGTTCTTCATAGTGAGGATAAGCAATATTGAAAAATATTGAATACATAGTGATTGTATGCAAAAAATTGCAAAGGCAGTGTTCCTTACTCAATTCCTTGATAGCAATAACATCATAGATAACACTCCTCAAACATGCAATATGATCAATAGAAAGAGGTAAACCTAGAAGCTTTTCACATTCTAATTAAAATGTTGAAATTCACTAGTGTGCATATAAGCCCTAATATTCGATATGCTTCTATTTCCAAATTTTATATATATTAGATAATGAAATAATTAAAATGAACAACTAAATATTTTAAGTAAAAAGATATAACAATAAACCATAAATATACTTAATTTATTTGTAAAGGAAAACTTGTAAATTTATATTTTTAATCAACTAATTAATTAAAATGTAAATATATAGAAAGAAACTAAATTATATTAGGTAGTGCATAATTTTTTAATTGAACTTGTGTGCAATATTTTTTAACTTAATTAAATAGTTCCTAAAGAATACTTCCAACTAACTACTAAAGCCCAAAGGTTCATTCCCCTTCACCTTCCCATTATCTACTAATTTCGTTTTGTTGTTGCTTTAAAAGCTATCGACCCCTCTGCTTCCAACGTGACCTCAGGAGTGCATATTGTTGTTTGGAAGTAACTAGGGATTTTGTTTTGCTAGGCCGAGGAAGTTGATTTCTATGCTTCTGATATCAATGGATTCGAGTGAAAAACTTCCCCAAGAGTTAATTAGAAAGATCCTTATGAGAACACCATACACATTTCATAACACTCTTAAACAGTTATGCAAAACTTGGAAGGAAATGGTGGAAAATTGCAGTTTCTATGATCGTAGAAGTGTCTTAGGGCTAATTAAAAAGTTCATATGTTTGCTCTATAAGGCTGGTATAACAATGTTTGACCTTGTACGGGGCTCTTGGCACAAGATTTCCCCTATGCCCACTGGCTTTAAAGCTACATCCACCTGCCGTTTGGTTTGTTGGAGAAGAAAACTTGTCCTGATTGGTTTGAAACGTGATAGCAGAAGAACTGGATGTATACTGGTCTATGATTTTTGCTCTACTCGCTGACATGTAGGCGTGGGAATTCCAAGAATGAATTTAGTTTTGAAATTTTCATGTTGTGCATCTGCTGAAGGAACTGTTTATGTTGCAGATTATTTTCTAAGACCAGTAGCTTACAACATAGAGAGAGATGAATGGGAGCTTCTTCCTCAGGTAGCACGCCCAGCTGGCCCAGCGTCAGGTGTTATTATTGATGGAATGTTTTATGTCGTTGATTTATCGGGAGGTGGGGCGCAAAGATTTGATCCCAACACGAGAATATGGACTAGAGTTGATAATATGGCGGGGATTCAAAGTAACGTGGAAGTTTTATATGCATTTGCGAAACCGTTTCTTTTTAAAGAGGATAGGATAATTGAAATATATGATTTGGAGAGCAGGATATTGGCAGAAGTGCATTGTTTAAGTTTAAGAGGATATTTCAAGGATATTTCTGCTGTAGTGTGGTGCGGTCAAATTTTCTTTTTAAACTTCTCTAAACCACGTTATCAGAGATTCTATATGTTAAAACCTCATGTAACGGTTTTTGAGAGGTTAATTAAAGTCCAAAAGCTAGTGGAGTTTGGAAAAATGAAAGCAGTGAGTGTGACTACAGTTGAAATTTGATAGGAATTTCTTGAAATCCGATTTCAAATCTTTATAAAATAAAACATTACTTTTTGGAAGTTTGAAATTTAATTTATTAAATATTTAAGTTTTTATTTGTTATAGTTGTAATTTGTTTCATTCCAGAATTATTTTATTTAAGTTAATACATATAGATAAAAATATTGTGCATTTTATTTTAAAAATAAGAAATTTTAAATTACAGTATTATTTAAAATATATATTTTTATAATTAATATACTTTTTGTCAATAAATAGATGTTTAGTTTGGTAATATTTGTTTGTTGCTTTAAAAGAGTGTAACTACTAGATTTTCCCCACATAAAGATGTAAGAGATAAAGTCTTCAAACATATGTGACAAAGCCCCCTAGTATGGTAGAAATAATGTTGCATACCTAAATTTACACATATATTATATATAAAACTTATACCATTGATTAGATGAAGACAAAAACCTTGAGAGATTGTTCAATCAACTCATATCACATTTATCATAAAGAATCATATTGTTCTTTTTTATTGTGAAACTTGATCTATTTTTATTTATAATTTTTTGTCTATGATATATTTCAAAGATTTTAAGTTAACATTTACTTTTCTTCCAAAAGTATCCAAAAATATTGAAAATATCATAGGTGAGTTCCCATTTTTATTCTACCAATCTTATGGTTAATTTTCTTGGAATTTCAAAAGACCAATGATAGGGTTCCTCTAGAGGTCTTGGTAACAGCCCCAATCTATATGCTTCATTGTGGACAAGGGGAAGAAGTAGATTTTTCACTTGAATTTCTTAAAAGGGGGAAGAGTGCCTACATTTAGGTGGGATAAATTTTCATTGTCTATGAAAACTTTCACTTTTTCACATTAAAAAAGAAAAAAGAAAAAGGGGATCAGTGAAGTTGTTGAAAGAAAGTATATGCAAGACAAGGATTTTAATTTGGATCCATTTGAACATTCATAGATCAATTCCTTCACAAATTCTAAGGTACGCTTCAACAAAATATTGCTCGCTCTGCACAAATGGAGGTATAATTCACGATATAAAAAATTGGCTGCTCAAGCCAAAGATTTTTTTTGTTATGAAGATTTCAGGGTATGTTGGATGAGAGGGAGAAGAATACAAATCTTTGAATGGTTTCCAATCATACTTTTTTTGTGGATTAAAGCTTTATATGGAGAGTGGATAAGGACAAAGACATAAGGACGCTCTACAATAATGGGGAAGGATGAAAATCCTCATGCTTTTTTTGTCCCAATTTGATGTATCCTCCCTTTGCTAAATCCTCATGCTTTGTTGTCCCAATTTGATGTATCCTCCCTTTGCTCTTTTTTTTTTTTTTTGGTTCCATTCCACTTTTGTGGGTTGATCTAATATCTAGGGTTGGGGTATTTTCTAGCATTTTAAAATTGTAATCTTGCATACTTTTCTCACTTTATAAATTAAATTAAACATAATTTAGTCTCAATGACTCACCGACATTTATTTATCCATTTATTTAGGAGGCTTGGTCAATTGTGGGCATTTATGGAATGTGATGTCATGGCCTAGGTGAGCCCTCAATAATACAAAGAATGCAAAAGGAATTAAATATTTCAATAATGGAAATGATTTTTCCTTCCAAGACATTATAGTGGTTGGTGGTGACAAACATTCTACTTACAGTGAAGTTCAAAGTAGTAGATAATGACATGAGTTAGGGAGATTGACTAAATAAAAGAGGGGAAGATAAGAATCCTCCAATACACCCTATGAAATTAGTTTTTTCCCTAGTTGATATGATTGTCGCTTTGGGGAAGAAATAAAAGAGGTTAAGAAATGTAACCAGATTTCTTGTTGTGTGGACCGTAATAAGATCCTAGCCACAAAATTATTAGATGAATCATTTAACAATGTATGAGATAAAAACTATGTATTCAACTATCATTTTTTAGAATGGTACAAAAGGGATATTTCTAAAAAAAATAAAACCCATGATATGTAAGAAAAAGTAATTGGGTATGGGCAGGATCTTCATGGAAAAATAGGCCCTTAAGTGGCAAAAAATTTAGAAAATAAGAGTTAGGAAATTTGACGTAAAAATTTGAATAAGTTATCTATATTATTTCAAAAATATGTAAGAATAAATCTGTAGAAAATTCAATGTAGTTTCTAAACTACTAGGCTTATTTAAAAAAGAAAAAAAATCTATTTGGTGAAAATTTGAAACTTCAATGCAGAGTACTTAAATTTTAGGGAAAAATAAGAAGTAGGTGTGTGTCTAACCACCCTAACCACAATAAAATGATAATGTTTTTGTATAATATTTTATATATAAGTAGAGGACTCATGTCCCAATGTGATGCATATTTTTTGTATTTTTTTTCAAGTAAATAATTAATTATGAATTTTTTATTACAAATTTTAAAAATATAAAAAATTGTATGTCTGACCACCTTAACTTGGTCAAAAATTCATGAAATTCATATTTTCTTTTTTTAATCCTATAGTATACGAAGCATAGAATGTGATGCATGTTTCAAATTCAAAAAATGTGATATCGTTTGAAAGTTACAAATGTTTTCCAATCAACCTATCGATTAGGACTTTAGTCGTAATTTAAATAGAAAATTAATAATAATTATTTATTAAATTCAAATTAAAGAATAATTTATATTGGTGGAAAGCTGAGAATCTCCTTTAAAAACCCTTTTCGTTTCATCAATTTTGGGTTAAAGAAACGTTGTCAGCCACATACCCTACACATACCCATCATATTGCCACTTTTTGGCCCATCATGATCCTACACATACCCAATTGAGAGGAAATTTTGGATCATAGGTAACTTGATGTTTTAGGTCATTTCTTAGTCTCCAAAGGAAATAAATGAGAAATTTCTAGCCCTCTCTTACACTAGATGGGTGACTATTAAAGAAGTAACTCAAAAAATTTGGGAATTCTTACGTCGGTTACTCTCATCACTAGGAAAAGTATTGTGGTTGTGTGTGTTGAATGCACAAGAAAATTGAGAGGTGGGATGAATCAGTTGTACATTAAAAAATCAATATCCTCATTAATAATTATATTTGCATATCATGTCCCTAAAATTGTAAGGCTAAATTTGAAATATTGAAATACAAATCAGAAAAATAATGGTAACTAATTGCCATTATTATAAATTAACGGACATAAAAAAAATAAAAAAAATATCAAAATACATATATAATAATATATGAAATGTAAATCTGAATATCACTACAAATGAATATCATAATTATAATACAATTATGATCATATAAACTAATATAGAAAATAAATATAATAAAATATGAAATACACAAATATAAAGTATAGAATAAACAAAATAACAAATATAAAGTAAATAAATAAATAAATAAATAAATAAATAAATAAATAAATAAATATATTTTAAAATAATAAGAAGAATCAAATCCTAAAGCGACCAAAGAATGCATCGGTTGGCATTAAAAGGTCAAGAATCCAAGAGTTAAGGAGCCATGTCACCTCCACAATCAATGCGGCTATGGGGAAAACCAAAAAATATTAAAGAAGGAAAAGACTTCAAGCAAGAAGGGGGAGAAATAAAGAATTGCTAGAAAACATAGATGTCTATCTACCAACCAAGGCAAAAAAGAAAGTAAGCTAACATTATTGTTGGAAAGGAAAGGGAACAATCTGCAGACTGATGGATACCCATGCCTTCAATATATGTGGTGGAACAAATGTGACAAGGGTTGTGATGGGAGAGGAAGGCATATGAGTATCAACAGGAATACGTCTGTTATAAAGATAAGTAATTTTCTGTTATAAAATAAATAATTACAATTTATTAAATAAATGACAATAAAGGAATGTACTATGAATTTAGTAAGGGTTGGTGTTGACATATATGTTTAATATATATATATATTTGATAAATATAAATATATTAATAAATATAATATGTTTTTCTGTATATACAATTCATATGTTCATAAATATATTCTTTGTAATTGGTAAGTATATACACACACACACACACACACACACACACACACACACACACACACACACACACACACACACACACACACACACACACACATATATATATATATATATATTAGTATTCATAGATACATCATGAAATGATGGGAAAATACAATATATACATATAATGTACATAATAGTAAAATATAGTATTAACAACTATCCAGTAATTATGCTTGCAACAATTATTGAACCTTATAAATAATATTGACTCTATTCATTTGCTACATTGTTAAATGGTATAATAGAATCCATCTATGGGATTTGGATAGACACTAACATCTACCCTAATGTACTTATGAAATATATTATAGAAGAATCAGTCATAGTGAAGTAATAAGAAGGAAATGAATGATCCTTTGTCAAGAATTAAATATTTATATCCTCTTTGATTTTAATAGATAATATCATGGAAACTTATTGAACCCTAATGCTTCTAATGTCTACTTGAGAAACATTTTGAATGTAAGATTCAAGTTTAAGTTCCTCCACTAGAAAGGGGTCATTACAAGTGGTATCAAAGCAACTTTCCTACCATCCTATGAAAATAGTGTATGCAAACTTACCAAAGGAAAGATATACTCTATAAGCATATAGAACACATTCTCAATTATGCAGATTAGGTATGTCCTGTAACCATTGAATGTAATCATTGCTGTGACATTCGTATCATGGCTACTGGATGTGAGGGTAAAATAAGTATCAAGATATATGTGTGTGAATAAATATATATGTTGATAGTCTACATATATATGATTAGTCATTTGTTTATGGTCCATGGGTCATATCCTGTCTAAAATTGTGAGATTTTGAATAGAAAATGGTGATATTATTTTATACTTAAATATATGATGAATGGGTCCTCCCTAAGCCCTTGAACCCATTTTAAAAGCATGCTTTGGCAGTGTTTTTATGATCCTAAATTAAAATTTCAAAGGTTGGCTTGTAATGTTTGAATTTCAGGAAATTAAGGATGAATGTATATTAAGACAAGGTATTTTTAGCTATTCAAGTTTAATGAGAATTATCTAGGAATAGGTGAACTTAACAAGAGGGTGATCCCACAATAATGGTTTGCAATTTTTGGCCAAACTAGACATTGAACTAGATTTTTTTAATTAAATCTTCACTTTTGGGCACCTATAGTTGCTAAATCATGAGGAATTTGAAGATGATGCAAACTAGCGATTTGTGAAATTTTGTTTGTAGATTCTAAATATATTTTTAATTTTTATTTGAATCATATTGTTTTTATTTTTCCATCTCCTTCGAAAACTAGTTTTTATCAGTAAACACCATTTTTAAAGAGTGATGCTCACCTTAAGCAACATAAATTTTTTTCTAAGAAGGATAAAATTATAATTCTTTTCAAAATTAGCTTTGTAACTATGATATCTAACAAGTTCATTTGGTTTCATTGTGTTTTATTGAATATTTTTTTGTTAATCAAGTTTTGAAGTCAAAAAAATTACAATTTAGACATAAGCAGACCATAAGCAACATAAATTTTTTTATATGTATCGAAATTATTATTATTTTACTGGATCAATGACATCAATACCTAGCCTAACATATTTTTTAGAATTTTTTTTTGATAATCTACTATTTTTCCACATGTGTAGAACAAAGAGCATGATTTTTAGTAAAAAACCTATGTTTAATTAAAATAAAAAAATACATAATAAAACCAAAATATATTAAAATTATATTTGATGGATAGCTCATTTCGAGGACTACAATCATCCAACTGGGTTTGTGAAGTTTCCTCCATTTTCATCCTCAACCTAATCTTTGAAAGGAAATTGTTTGCAGAAATTTGGTGCAAGAATGGGAGAAGGGGAGAAAAGGGGGGTTCACTCAAACCCCCCTTGAACTTTCAAGTGAAGGGAGGTTTTCTCAATGGTTGGTTTCAGTGAACCCCCTTTTTTCAAAATTTACATTTGTTCCCATTCTAGAAAATGTGCAAAAGGTGGGTCCCATTATTAAAGAGGGTTCGATCGAAGGGGATTCAATCAAGCCCCTTTTGGACTAAAGCGAAACCCTTTTGGGTAAGAGAAACCCCCCCCTTTCATGCAAACCCCTGAAAAATAAAAAATTTCTTCATGGGGGCATTTTGCAATTTTCCTTCCTCAACAAAATAGTAAACCAATTTTGAGGGATCACCCAAGAGCCAAGATTATTGTCAAGAGCATTCAAGAGAAGAATTATGAAGGATTTATTGTAGCATTCAATATCTCAAATATTATGTCAAAATATTTTGCAATCACACATGTTTTTTGAGCTAACATCATGATGTAGGTTTCAATATCAAGTTCAAGCATTCAAGTCAAAGATTCAAAGAAACATCCAGATCCATTGAAGCCATTTCATGCAAGATAAAAATCAATATTTCAGTCCTTCAAAGGTTCAATCAAGGGTTTTATGAGTTGCAACATTGCATTTGTTCATTCATCATTCCTTCATGTTTCATTGTTTTATTTTAATTTTTAATTACCAAAACACCTAGTTTGACCAAGGCAAACCCCTATTCACCAAAAAAAAAATTCCCCCTCTCTTTGTGTGTTGCAGATTTGTAGGTTGAAGAAAATTTGATGATCTCCAAAGAGAAATTTTGTAAAATTACATTTATTGTCACCTTTGTTGTCATCTCATAGAAACTTGGATCACAAATTTATTTCCAACTATCTAGCTATGAAACCTAGAGAATTTGGAAGTGTAGACATAGGAGCAGAGGACCCTCAAAAGAAATTTTGAAAGGATCTACTAAGACCCATTCGGCATAGGGCGAATGAGTCTTGAGACAACTTCTAGAAACACCATTTGTAACAGGTGCACAATATTTTCCTTTCTTTGAACTACCAAAAGCTTAATTATTTCTATTAGTGTTATGTTTCATATACAAAACCCACTTTTTACATATCTTAAATGAGTGCATTTGGTATTTTTAATCTTTCTCCCAAAACCCCTGTTCAGTCATTTCTATCAGGACACTTTGCGACTATTTTTGAGATAATTTTTAATTATCCTCCAATGAAGAAGGAACTCTTTAAATTGTAGTCATTGATGTCAACATTAATTATTAATATTTACTTTAATCCATTGAACAAAATGAAGTTATCTTAATTTGGTATTTTAGTCCACATTCGCTCACATGATAAGATATACATATGTAGAGATAATATGTGTAGTGATGGAAAATGTATCCCTCTACATTTTCACACATAATTTGGGAATGATTAACATTAAAATGGACCTAATGTCACTTGGATCTATTGTTGTAATGGGTTTCACACATTCACATTAGGTTTAGGGCCCTTTTAAGCTAAATAGACCTATTTTTACCTTAATTTATTGTTGTAAAGTGTATTTATTTACACCTTCACATTAAGTTTTGGACCCTCTTGCATTTATTACCTTCATATCATAATTAATAGGCTCCTAAGACCATTTTATTAAGCATCCCAAGGCTTATTTCAACTAAGATCCTGACACAATCAACAAATACACTTCATTTTCCAACTCCCTTATATTTCCTCAAGCTAAAAATGTCCGATGGGACCCATACACTAGCTTGGGTGTATGAGTCCCACCTAGATGGGACCTATATGCCACAAGTGGATTATGAGTCCCATTTGCCCCCTTTTTAAGGTTTTGAGCAGGAAATTAGGGCTTTGAATTCAAATTTCATTAATGTCAGCATTCAGGATCTAATAAATGGTAAATTAGATGAAGTTCCTATATAAACAAGGTTTCAAATCATTATTTCACCTAATGATTCATGATATTTACTTATGCAATCAAAAGTTAAGCATTCCAATACTTCACAAGAGTATTAAGAGAGTTTACAAGAGAATTTCTAAGGAATTTAAGGGCACATTTATTCATCATTTTTCATATAAAATTGAGATCCATCATCATATCAAAGTCATTAGGAATCAATCATGTTGTTGAGCTAGTGTTGTTAGATTACTTTTAGGCATCAAGATCTACATTCTACATGGCCACTTCATGTTAGACTACTTATTTAAATATCAAGAAATCATTTGAGGTATCATTGTTCATGTTCCATGATTTCATGTTTCATGTTTCATGTTTCATGATCCATTTTTCATGTTTCATTGTTTTATCATAATGTTTAATTACCTAAATGTGGTTTGACCTAGGCAAACCCCTATCCTCTAACAATCAACATTTTTTTCTCTCTCTACATGGGTTATTTCAGATCTAGGTGTCTTGGAGCTTGAGGATCCTTTGAAGACTAAGTTACAAGATTTAAGGTAGTTTCTAACATTATCACCTACATTGTAAGATCATTGAAAGTCACCTACAAGTTGTAAATCAATGTTTTTGACTCAGAGATTTGGTAGAAAGGAAGCTATAGGAGATCATGAGAGAATACCAAAATTCTAACCAAACCCTAGTATTGTGACTAAATCGCCACCTATGGCGTATGAGTCCTAGTACTGAAATTTTCTAGGTTTTAGGAGATTTAAATTAGTTATTGATAGATTCCATTTTTGGCACAGAAACCTTGGTGTGGGACTAAATTTCCTAGATTGGCATATGATTCCCTATGGGAATCAAATAACAAGATTTGAGGGTCTTTGAGATTTATTTGACATCATCACTCTCCTAGGTGTACCTATTTACTTTCTCAGTATTTTATTTTGTATTTCACTTTCATTTCCTAGGTCATTTACTTAGGTTTTGCATGGTACTTTGCATGTTACATTCATTTCTTGTCTTTCCAAGGCCTAGCTTGGTTGTGAAGCCTCTTATTGTCTCTAATCATACCCTAGGAAATCCCTATTGCAGGTCTCTTTCCCTCATTCTACCATCAGATTGAGAACTCTAGGGTTTCCTTAAATGATATTTGGAGAAAAATAAACCCTAGAAAAACCTTGACTGAGACTCATACCCCCATCTAGATGATTTATTCCTAGATCAAGCCTAAAATTGCCTTTTATAGCATTAAATTTTTTTTTTTTTGTACTTCTTAAGCTTGCCGGTAACCTATAGTATTAGTCTGGAAATTCTCAATAACTTCTATTGTATGCATCTAGGTCAAAAACATCAATTTAAGGTAGTCATTTTTTAATTCTTCATAAATCAACACTCTAGCAAACATCATCAAATATGAAAATATTCACATTTTTTAAACTTTGTATAATATGGATAAAATTGCTTTTTAGTTTTGCATACATAATGTTTACATTAATAAAGATTTTCATAAGTTTGATATAATTGCTTTTCATTTTTGGATACACATTGTTTGCATTCTTAAAGCTTTGCATACATTGGATAAAAGTATTTTTTATTTTTGGATATACATTGTTTACATTATTGAAGCATTGCATGAGATGGTTAGAAGTACTTTTCATTCTTGGTCAAACAATGTTAGTATCTTACCTATCAAGGCATGCTAAGAAAATTTTCATATTCCCTCCCTATGAGAATACTTTCGCGAAAGAGAATACACTAGTAGACAATCATAACAGTCATATTCATTCTTCTCCTAATATCTCTCCTATTTTTGAAGAAGATATTTTGGTGTTAGAAGAACCAATGAATGCGAGTTTTGAGAGTCCTCCTTCTTTCTCTCCTCCTACCTATATTATTGGACAAGACATTGCTAAACAAGAGGACACAATCATAGGTAATCAGATGATCATATAACAAAACAAGAGACCATTAAAACTTCAAATAGTCTACATTCATCTCCCAACACCTTCCCCTCTTGTGATAATGTTTTAGAAGATGAAATTGTAAGTGAGGAGGATATATTGGTGTTAGATAATAAAATATTTAAGATCTATGACAACCCTCTTTATGCTTCTTCCCCTACCTATCCTATTTTAGAAGACATTATGGGACAAAGGAATGAAAGTATGGCCAATCATGACAATCACATTTGTTGTTCTCCTGGTATCTCTCCTAGTTTTGAAGAAGATACTTTGATCCTAGAAAATGAAATCAACGAAAGTCATGAGATTCTTATGTGTCTCTCTTTCCTTAGGGAAAACATTATTGAACAAGACGATGACATTATTGATACACAAGAAAATAAAACAATTGAGAAATCCATTACTTGTGATAAAGTCATTTTAGAAGAACCAACCTTTGAATGTCATAAACATCTAGTTTGTAGTTCTCCTAAAAAATATTCTACTAGGGAAGATATCACGGTGGAAGAAAATGACAACATTCAAGCTTCTTTAGATGATGGTGAAAATATGAAACTAGATTCCCCTTCATTAGAAAGACATCAAACTAAAACCTTTGAGGTTTTGAATGTGCAAGTTTCCATTAGATCTTCCTTCACTATTTGATCTGGGGGACATTTTTTAGTGAACTTTGAAGTGTCTCCAATGCTGTAGAATTTAGCACCATCAGAAAGAGCTCAAGATCCTAATTCCAACACAACTTGAATGAAGGGAATTGGAGTCCGTTTGCTCAAGTTATAGGTAGTCAAAGTCCAGGTGAAATTAGTGCCAAGGGTCCTCCAGAAAGTGAAAAAATATAATTGTCTCAGAAATTGATGGAAGTAGTGTCAACTTGAAGGGCTTGTTGAGACAATTTTGGTGATGTTTGTTTCATCAAAATTTGACATCGTATGCATGAGATATCATTAGTCAAAGTTCTCTTGTACAATGGTTGACCAGATGTACAAATGATGACATTAGTATGATGACATGTCAATTCTATGTAGTAGCATGGACCAATCAAATTTTGACACATGTCCATCTGTATAGGTGACATAGCATCCTTTGTGGCATCCCGTACATTTCATACATCTGAGTCAACATTATGAGGCAATACAGGTGGCAACTTGGTTAGAGTACAAAAGAGCCTCATCAACACTAATGTGTATTCAACAACAAATCAGTGGATGTCGTATGGCCCTATCAGGAGGTGCCATGTGGCACCTAGTCAGTGTCTCCTCTGTCGACCATCGGTGAACCAATTTCATAAAAGTAGTAAGGGGACTTGACCCTGTGACTTGCCAGTAACCAGAATGGCCAATGACCATTGCATCAAATGCAACCCTTAGATATTTATGGATAACCGGTCCATTTTGTTGAGTTCTTTTTTGGTGGATAGAGAAAAAAGGGAGGCCGATGGGGTTGGAACCGCTGACCCCCCGGTTAGAAATAGGTAAGATCACTGATAGCCCATCGAAAACCTTTGCTATATGTGTAGGGTTTAGTTTATTTTGATCAGTTGTTTAAGATTGAATGTAATATAAATGGCATAAAAAGACAAACTAGGGGCCTAACCACTGAAACAAAAGGGGTTCTAAATGAAAAAATGAGTTGTATATGATTTGAATACTTGGGCTAAGGGGAGTTATACATTTATTATGATGGTTAAGCCCTTATAGGCTTAATTTATGTATAAAAGGGGGGTGTAGGTGTGATTTTGCAAGTCTAGTTGATGTAGAAGGAGAGTATTCTTGGGAGATTGAGTCTTGGTCACCGTACGTTGAAAGAATGTTGTCATGTTGGCATGCTTGAAGGGAATGATTCTATCACAATTGTAATTCTGATTCTTGGAGCTAATCGGATCAATCCTCTATTGGAGAGGGACCCAGAGATGTAGTCCAATCAGACAAACTCCGTTATCAATTGTGGTTTTGTCTCTAATTTTTTGTCTCTTTTTTTTTAGTTATCACTTTATTATGCTAAGTTCAATAAGCTTTTGAATGATGTTCATTTTGTTCATTTAAACATTGAATTAAGTTGTCATTTTATGTTAAGAATTATGTAAGCAATCATCCTAGATCCTAAATAGATCACTATTGGACCTCCTAAATACCCTATGGGACATCCTATGAAACCTCTGATTCTTTACCCACCCTCACAACGACCATAAAATAAAAACAAATTGAACTTATCCTTCGCCCACCTAAGAATATTTTTTTGTAGCAGCTGAGTTATATTACCATTGCTCATACATGTAACACTAGAAACAATCCAAAACAAAGAAAAAAACCTTCAAAATCTCACCCACTTCCTAACCCTATCTTTCCTATTTCCCCTCATTTACCTTTGCAAAGTGGAAAGGAGTATGACCTTGTTGAACAACTTAAGAAAACTCCTACTAAGATATCATTATGGGACCTTATTCAAGTCTCCCTTCATTATCATAACATGATTCAATGTTCCTTACAACAAGTTCCTACCCCTCCTAATCTACACCTGAATGACATACCAACCATGATTCAAGAAATGAATGTTAACATTATTTTCCATTAAAGTGATCTCCCTCCTTTGGAAGTACAAAAAAATTGATGATTTCATGAGAATAGCTATCTATAATAGGTTGGAAATAAAAAGAATCCTTGTTGAAAATGGATCCGCCATTAATGTGTGTAGTGTGACCCTTTTGGATATATTTTGTGTGAATAAATCAAAAATTCAACCTGACTCTTAATCTATTAAGTGATTCAAGATAATGTAGGAAAAAAATGCTTGGTGTGATCACTTTTCCTATTATAGTTGGGAAGGCCACATTAGAAACATCAATCCATATTATTCCTCATGATATTTCATATAATATTCTTTTAGGAAAAACATGGATTCATATAATGAATGGGGTGCCTTCTACTCTTCATCATGTAATGAAGTATGTCTAAAACAACAAAGTGTACACACTTGAAGCACCCTGAACCAAATAGTTGTTTGAAAATTGAGAAAGGCAAGGAAAATCATTTGAAAACATTAACACCAACAACACAAGTGGAATACATGAAAGAAGAACAGAAAGATAGATGTCCTAAACCCTTCACAATAATATGGCTAGATGATTTAGGATTGTTGGATTTTACACCTATATTTATTGGAGAATATAAGATCATAAACAAATAGTCTAAAAAAGGAAATGAAAAAGGGGTAATGTCAACATAAAATTTGGAAGACCATTCAAAAGCATCTAGCTTAAACACTTTAAAAGAAACAACAAATTTCACAATAAACTTTGATGAACTTAACTATGAACAACCACTTAATCTGAAATAACTAAAATTTTTTTATGGAAAAGGTTATGAAATGATGAAACAAATTGGATATCATGGAAAAGGATGTGGTTCTATAAAACAAGGTATTCATTTCCCTATAGATCCTAACACACATAGAATGACTAATGGTCTTGGTTATTGTCCCTCGAAAGAAACAAAAAAGCTTTCCCTTAATGTCAACACTATTAAAAACAATCCTTTTAAGCGAAATCTAACTTTAGTACATCCTGAACTAATAGAAACTAGTGGCCTTGATTTTTATCCTTTTCAAGAAATGAAAGAAACACATAAATATTTTCTTAACATAAATTTCATCATACAAAACACTAACAATTTGAATTTGATAGATTTTACACCCTCCTATAAAGGAGAGTACAAAATCTTGCAATCTAAAGAGTCTTGTATAATTATGACACCTTGTACTTAAGAAATAGATGTCTTTGTCACAAAATATAAGAACATCTTCTACTATTGATCAATATTATATCTTGTCAAGACTCCTCCAAGATCGTTTGATATCCCTCCCTCTAAGAACATGAAATAAATTTTACTACAAGAATTCATTTTGTGTATATCATAGAGTTCATGGTCATTCTACTAATGAATGTAAGGTTTTAAGTGATAGAATTTAACATCTTCAGGAGAGTGGAGCTTTTATGTTGAGGCACCTAATTCCTCTAATCGATACTGATTTTCACTCTAACATGTTTCTCATCCATCATCTTAGCTCATCCTTCTCTTGCACTAAGTGGAAGAAAGGGGTTATGTTAGTCTTGTCTTTGTATGACACTTTTCATTGTATCCTTTTGCAAGTTGACCCCCTTCCATGTATATATAGGAGAAAGTTGGGATGTGGAGGACATGCCTTAAGTTGGCCCACATGTGACGTACTAAGTTATACATTTTTTGGCAACCCCTTCCCTTTTCATGATGTAGCTTATTGGGAACATATGACTTGGCATAGGGATTTCAAAATAAGCTCTCATGTCTTCTTCTACTTTAAATAAATTTCTCATAGTAATGGTGGTAGAAACCACTTTATAGTGGAGAAATAGATCATAACTCATATTTCACTATGTGGTTTTATTTATTGTTGTGATGTGTCCTTTTCTTGGTGGTATCATTGGGTTTGATTTCCACTGAGAGCATAATATTTCTTTGACTTGTCCTCTCTTTGAGACATTAAGAAAAATGTTCCCTAAGAAGAGACCTTACATGAACTAAGTAAAACTCCTTTGAATGTACCTTACACTACTTTGGAATTTACAACATCTGTTATATGGCCACCTTGCATAACACACTTTTCTTGTCTGTGGTGCCATCTTGTTTGTTCACGAGTATCAAGCATACAAATCTTTGCTTGCCTCATGGAGCTCAAAGTTCATTGTTGTTTGGAATCTTATCAAAGTTATCAGGAAGTATATCTTTGGTATGGTTGTTCATATGAGAGACAAAATTAAGTGTGACTTTCCAATAGCCACTTGCTTGTATATGTGAGCACATACTGATCATGTGCATATGTGTCTCATCCTTTTAGATACTCACCCAACGAAAAACCCAAAGTTTCATTGCCTTAGAGTAATCATACATTTTTTGGACAAACAAATTGGATTTGATATGTAACATGTGAGATAAACGACCGAAGCTTGATCCACCTTTTCTTTCCTTTTCTTTCAGTTTTATATCTTTGACATTCCATGTTTGTGTATCTTTTTTTGCTACAAATCATAAACCTTGTGTGTGCTCTTTTGTGCCTATGTTGGTTTGCTATAGTATCTTGATCTTGGGGGCTTGCACAACACTCTTGGTCGTTGTCATCATATCTTGCTAGCATTAGTATATTTGGGTCCCTTTTGATGTGATTTTTTTTACTTTAGTGTAAGTTTAAAGCAAGTTCCTCTTATAACTAAAGTGGGGGCTAAATGTCATGATAAAAAATATATCCCTCTACATTTTCACACTTAATTTGTGAATGATTAACATTAAAATGGTTCTAATGTCACCTTGATCTAGTGTTGTAATGTGTTTCACACATTCACATTAGGTTTAGGTCCCTTTTAAGCTAAATAGATCTATTTTTCCTTAATTTATTGTTGTAAAGTGTATTTATTTACACCTTCACATTAAGTTTTGGGCCATATTGCATTTATGACCTTCATATAATCATTAATAGGCCCCTAAAATCCTTTTATTACGCATCCTGAGGCTTATTTCAATGAACTTCCCAACGTAATAAAAAAATATACTTAATTTTCCAACTCCCTGACATTTCGTCAAGCTAAAAAGGCCTAGTGGGACTCATACACCACCTTGGGCATAGGAGTCCCACCTAGATTAGATGTACATTCCACAAGTAGCATATGAGTCCCATTTGGCCCCTTTTTAGGGTTTTTAGTGAGAAATCAGGGCTTTAAATTTAAATTTCATGGATGGTAGCATTTGGGATCTAATAAACATTAAATTAGATGAAGTTCCTATATAAACAAGGTTTCAAATAATTATTTCACCTAAGGATTCATGATATCAACTTATAAAATCAAGAGTTAAGCATTCCAAGACTTCACAAGAGTATCAAGATAGTTTATAGGAGTATTTCTTTGGCATTCAAGGGTAGATTTCTTTATCACTTGTAGAAATTCAAGATCCATCCTCATATCAAAGTCATTAGGCATCAAGCATGTTGTTTCAAGCTAGTGTTGTGATGTAGCATTCAAGATCCAAGATTAAGCATTGTTATGTTGGAATCACAAGGGTAGAGAACTGAGAGGGGGGGTGAATCGGCTGTCACATAAATTATACAAATTAAACTTATTCTTAGATCTAAGATATAAACATGAAAGCATAAACCATCACCACATAAAAAACAAACATAATTTTTTTATTTATTTATGTGGAAACCCTATTAGGGAGAAAACCATGGTGGATGTTAATCCACAAGATTATAATCTATTAAAATTATAAAAGTATGATAAATGGGGAATGCACATGCATTCAGGAACACTGCCTAAAGTTCACTGTTCATTTATACAAAAGGATTACTGCCCAAAGGAAGACTTAGTATCTTATAGTCACATTTGTATTACATCTAAAATATTTTGAACTGAGAAAATAACATCTTCTAATTCCTAATTACAGTTCCAGTTAAGCACATAAACACTTTCTTTTGATCACTCTACTTCACACTTTACTTCTTCCTTCGAAAATAAGAACATTATTTGTGCAAAATGTACTCATCATACATCACCCACCACACCTTCAAATGGTATAAACAATCGATCATATATATTCACAACTAAGGATAACATCAACTACATGTCGGCCCAAAAAAATATAAAATGTATACAAACTGTCAACCCAAATCAATAAACAATTATCAATGTGCACGAAACAATGTCAGCCAAAACATAGTAAGGATCCAAAATAACATGTCTCGAAAATGAACCACTTTAAACAATTATGCCTCAAAGATCCACAACATGCTACAATCACCCTATCGGCTATGATCATGAAAAATATGAACTCACAAAAGAAAATCAGCAATCGTGAGTACAACAATCAATGCAGACGAACAACATAGATAGAGCATGATCTAGAAACATCCAAAAGCATCATGAATCACCATAGAATCATCCACAACAAATCAAATTACTAGAATCACATCATCTTCTTTTAGGAACACCAACTATTAAAGTAGCAAAACAACTGTTAGAACACAGATACTCATTTAACTCAATCAAATCTTCATGCGAGTCTCTAAAACTTCATGTGGATAAACTAGATATACTTTTCAAAAAACCATTTAATCCACAACCTTTTATCATCAATATATTGAGCTAGCCACCATGTTGAACTTCACTGCACCATTGACAACTTACAACTTATTTTATTACAATTTTCTCAATATCCTTGACATATACAACCTTAAAGACATTAATTACAATAGTGTTGAAATCAATTATAACCACATATCAACAATATCCAATAATCTCCCCCTTTGGTATTGATGGCAACACATGATGTGAAAAACACCATCAAAACAATTTTCTCTTAAGACTTTCTCCCCCTTAGATTTTGACCCTTTTCTCCTTAACTCTTTCATAGTTTTTCACCCAAGTCTTCTCCCCCTTTGACATTAATGAAAATACACATTATCTTTCTCTACACAAGCTCTAAACCATATTTTTGAACATCTTACTACTCCCCTTGAGTAGCAGCCAACACAACATCAATCCGCATCACAAGACATGACTATGAAATGCACAAATTGATTCAAGTCAATGCATCTTAAATATGATTAGGAAGGGTAATCGCCCCTAGCTTCCCTTTGAGATACTCAAAAGCATCCTTAGGAAAGGGCTTGTAAAGATATATGCAATTTGTTCCTTAGTGGGCACATACTCCAATTTGACTTCCTTTTCACTCACCTTATCTCTCAAAAAGTGAAACTTGATAGATATATGCCTATTTTTTGAATGCAACACCAGATTCTTAGAAATGTTAATTGCACTTGAATTATCATAGAATACACAAATATAATATATTTCAACATCCACTTCATCCATAATACTTGAGTACAATTTTTAGCAACAATAATGTATTCTAACTTTGCAGTAGATAAAGAAATGGCATTTTGCTTCTTACTTAATCATGAAATTAACTTCTTTCCCAAGAAAAATGCACCACCACTAGTACTCTTTCTGTCATTCACATCTCCTACCCAAACAACATCAGTAAAAGCACTAAAAGTAAGGTCATCTTCTTTAGGATACCATAGGCCAAAATCAATTGTCCCCTTCAAGTATCTAAAAATACTCTTCACAACTGTCACATGAGATTCCTTAGGATTAGCTTGAAATCTTGCAACAATGCATACGCCATTCATGATATCAGGTCTAATTTGAGTCAAATAGAGCAATACACCAATCATGGATTTGTATCTAGTCTGATTTATTTTAGGAGAATCATCTTCTTGTGTTAACTTACATTCGGTCACCATAGGTGTACCAACTAGCTTTGAATCTTCCATCCAAAAATTATTTAGCAATTTTTTCACATACTTGGATTTAGATATAAAGATCCCTTCATCTAGTTGAGTAATTTGCAACCCTAAAAAGAATTCCAATTCTCCAATCATAGACATGTCAAACTCACTCTACATCTCATCAATAAACTTCATGCACAAACTATCATCTCTTCCAAAAATGATATCATCAAAAAAGAATTCAACAATCAAATCTTTATGATGATCAATCTTGAAATATAAATTACTATCAGCAGTATCTTTATTAAATTGAATCTTCAAAAAATACTTTTCCAATCTGGCATACCATGTTCTTGAGGCTTGCTTAAGTCTATAGAATGCTTTCTTCAAATGGGGAAAACCATATCTCCCTGATCAATCAATTGAAATCCATCAGGTTGCTCAATATGCACTTCTTCTAGTTCACCATTTAGAAATGATGACTTAACATCCATCTGATAAACCTTGAAGTTTTTGTAAGAAACATAAGCAAGAAATAGTCTCACAACTTCAATCTTAGCAATATAAGCAAGAAATAGTCTCATAGCTTCAATCCTAGCAACATGAGCAAAATTTTCTTCAAATTCAATTCCTTCCATTTGAGAATATCTTTTATGCACAAGTCTTGCTTTGTTTCTAACAACTTCACCCTGCTCATTCAGTTTGTTCTGAAAGAACCATTTAGTTCCAATTAATTTTTTTTCCTTAGGGCTAGGAACAAGAATCCATGTATCATTCTTCTCAATTTGTAGTAGTTCTTCTTTCATTGCTTCCACCCAATGTTCATCTTTGCATGCTTCATTGACACTATTAGGCTCAATCTTTAGGATCAAATAATATTCTTCTACAATTTTTCTCCTAGTTTAAACACCTTGTTGCATGATGTGGTTGTGTTGCTGATATGTGGTTGTCATTGATGTTAGCACTATTAGCATTGATGCATTGAAGGTTGTCTATGTTGAGGATATTGAGAAAATTGTAATACGAAGTGCTACAGGTTGATAGTGGAATAGTGAAGGACATCAAGGTGTCTTGATCAGTACATTTTCGATCAACTTTTTTGGACTAAAGGGTTTCTTGATGAGTGTATCTAGTTTATCCACTAGAAGTTTCAGAGGTCTGCGTGAAGTTTTGAGAAAGTTATGAATATTTTTATTCTGATAGTTTTTCTGCTACTTCAGGTTGTGTTCCTGAATGGAGATGAATTGATTTTTGTAAGTTTAGTTCTTGCAAATGCCTCTGTATTGATTTTTGATGCTTGTGGATGCCTCTAGATCATAGTATATCTTTGTTGCTCATCCACGTTGATCGGTGTGTTCGTGGTCAGTGTTTTTTCTCGTGTGTTTGATTTTTTATGTTCTTGGCCAACATAGTGGTTGTAGTATGTTGTGGATCCTTGGAGATTAAAATTTGAATGTTTGGCATGCTCGAGGATGTTGTTTTGGGCCACAATATTATATTGGCCTATGGTGTTTGATTCACATTGGAAATTTACTTGTAAATTTTTTCCAACATTATGTATATGTTTCATATTTCATACTTTATTGTGGCCAATAAAGGTGTTGATGCAAATCCATGTTGCAGATATATAAGAGTGGTTGTTTGTGCAAAGTTAAGTGTGTGTGAGTGTAGAGGAAGAGTTAATGTGCGAATAGTGATCTAATCATTCGATTACAGAGAAGAGTGTGAACAAGGTTGAGTGAAGTGTGAAGGAGTGTTTCTATGTCTAATTAGAACTATAATCAGGCTTTTGTAGAAACTATTTTCTCAGTTCATACCCTGTAGATCTAATCCAAATTTTTGTAAGATAGTGTTTCTTCTTTGGGCAGTGAGCCCTCATGCATTTGAGCAGTGAGCTTTAGGCAGTGTGCCTAAATGTATGTACATTCCCATTATTCTTCTTTATACTTTTAACAGGGTATAATATTGTGGACTGACATCCACCATGGTTTTTCCCCTAACAGGGTTTCCAAGTAAAAAAAATATTAGTGTTTTTTATGTTTTTGAGGTGTTGATTGTTTGTGGTTAATTGCTAATTCATCAGATCTGAGATTAATTAAAGTTAAGTTTGAAAGTTTAAATATTCTAAGACAACTGATTCACCCCCCCTCTCAGTTGTTTTTCCTTGTTTTTCCAACAATTGGTATAAGAGAAAGTTCCTCTGAAGAAGTTTAAAAGCTTGAGGTGATTTGAGATGGAATCATACAAGAAGGACAGTCCTAGATTCAATGGAACAAATTACCCTCTATGGAAAGAAAGAATAGAATGTTATTTGAGGTGTATTGGTGAACCGTTCTGGAAGATTACAAAGAACAAATATGTTATTCCTCATAATAGTCCTTCCACTCTTGATGAAGTTCAAGAGGCTAAGACTAATATTAGGGCTATTGAATCTTTGTTGAGTGCTCTGATAGATTCAAAAATGACAAATGTGATGGATCTAAAGATAGCTCATGAGATCTAGAAGAAGCTAACGACTTTGTATGAAGGAGATGCACTTGTGAAGTTTTCTAAGCTAACAAGTTTTAAAGGAAAGTACAAAAATTTGAAGATGGGTGAAGTTGAAAATATTTCTTCTTTTAAATGCAAAAAGTAAATGAACTTGTGATGGGTATTAGATGTTCTGGTTGTACCTTGGATGAACAAGAAATTGTAGCTAAAGTGCTCAGATCATTTCCTCCCTCTTACAAATAAAAGTCTCATGCTATTGAAGAGCTCAGAACAGTGACAAATGTGACAAGAGATATGTTGATTGGTAAACTTGTTGCTTTTGAGTTAAGTGAATTTGGTGATTTTTCCCTTAAGACTGAATCTGCATTTTAGGCCTCTATATCTGGAGGAAACATGCAAAGATATGATCTGGGAGAAAGTTCTAGAAACACATTCAAGTATGAGGAAGAGATGAAATACTTTGAAGAAGAAGAAAGAAAGGAAGAAGAGCTAGAAGCACTACTTGTTAAGAAAGAAGGCAGAAGAGAAGGTAAGTATAAAGGAAAGTTACCTATTAAATGCTTCTTTTGTAGCAAAATATGCCATTTTTCTTCAAGGTGTTTTGAAAGAGTTCCTAGATCCAAGCCTTAAAAATATAGATTTCAAAAGAAATGCTATTATGCTAAAGAAGGTGTGACTGATGAAGAATCTGATAAAGAAAATGGAAATTAAGATGAATGTGCTTTCATTGCTATCAAGGAAAATTTTCTGGTGGCTACTGAATCTACTAATCTTGGGAAAGCTCTTGCAGGCCAAATTGAAGGAAAGGATGAGTGGGTTATTGACAATGGATGCTCACATCATATGACTGGTGAAAAAAGAAAATTTGTAAATCTAAAGAAATATGATGGTGGGGTTGTAAGATTCGAAGATAACAATGCTAGTGTGATTCGTGGTAGTAGATCTATTTGTCTTGGTGGTAAACATAACACTGATGATGTCCTTTATGTTAAAGGATTGAAGCATAACTTGTTGAGTGTTGGACAAATGGTGAAAAAGGGTTACAATCTTTAGTTCAAAAATGGAAGATGTAGGATACTTGGAAGTTCTAGAAATGAAATTGCTTTAGGTACAAAGAAAAAGGTAATATTTTTCACTTGAGTGCTGATGTAAGTTGTTTGATTGCTCAAGTGGATGAAATTTGGTTATGGCATAGGAGGTTATGTCATGTGAATTTTGATAACATTGTCAAGGTAAGTTCCACTCAAGTAGTAAGAGATCTATACCTAAGAGCTAGTAAAGCCTACTAACACAATATCCAAGGAATGCCAGATGGGAAAATAGACTAGAGTTACTTTTTAGAGCAAACAACATAATACTAATGGAATATTAGAGTTGATTACTCGAGGATGATATGGGAACTTGCTTTCTTAAGAGAAAAATTTGAAGCATTAGATTTCAAAAGTTTCAAAACTATGATAGAGAATGTTTGAACATAAAATTCCTAAGGTTAGACAAAGGTAGTGAGTTCAATTCTTTCAATGAAAAGCATGGAATCAGAAGATAGTTATATGCTCCTTAAACCCCTCAACAGAATGGAGTTGTAGAGAGAAATAATAGAACAATTCTATATGTTTGTATAAAATTGATGTTGGAAGGAAATGTGCCTCACATCTATTTGAGAGATGTTGTAAACATTGCTATGTACACTCTAAATTGGGTAAATGTTAATGGTATTTATGGTAAGACTCCTTTTGAGCTATGGTTTGGTTATAAGGCTACTATTAAATATTTCAAGATCTTTGGAAGTGAGTGTTATATTAAGAGAGATGAGGACATAGGAAAGTTTTATGCAAGGAGCGATGAAGGAATCTTTCTATGTTACTCTACTAAAAGCAAGGCTTACTGGTGCTATAATAGAAGATTGAAGAAAATGGTTGAAAGTGAAAATGTTAGAGTTGATGAGGGCTTTGCTATATCATACAGATATTGTGGATATGATTCATATGACTGGCAAGATAGTAGAGACAAAGGGAAGAATTCCTAGACACAGAATCAAGCTCAAATTGTTCTAGTGAATCAAGAAAGTCAGGAAGGAGAGAAAAGTGGAAGTGTAGAAGAAAGAATAGAAGAACCAAAAGTGTGCTTGAGAGAATCCTAAAATTTTGAGGTATGTAAAGATAAATCATTATGAAGATCAAATTATAGGAGATAAGAATAAAGGTGTGCAGACTAGACAAAGGATTGAAGAAGAGTATTGTTTGATTTCCAACACTGAGCCTAACAATGTCAATGAATTTTGTAATGATGAACACTCGATGGAAGCTATAAAGGAAGAATTGATCTAGATTCAAAAGAATTATACATGGATTCTTGTTCCTAGACCTAAAGACAAAAATGTGATTGGTACTAAGTGGGTCTTTTATAATAAGTTGAATGAACAAGGTGAAATGGTCAGGATTAAAGGAAGACTGGTATGTAATTGGTATTCACAAATGGAAGGTAATTATTTTGAAGAAACATTTTCCCCTGTTGCCAGAATTGAGGCTGTAAGATTATTTCTTGCTTATGCTGCATATAAGAACTATAAAGTATATCAAATGGATGTGAAATCAACATTTCTGAATGGTGAGTTAGAAGAAGAGGTATATGTTGAATGGCCAGATGGATTTCAACTGACTGATAAGGAATATATGGTTTTCTGATTGAAGAAAGAATTGAATGGACTCAAGCAAGTCCCCAAAGCTTGGTATTCTAGACTGGATAAATACTTACTAAAGCTTGGATTCAATAAAGGTACTATTGATAGCAACTTGTATTTTAAGTTAGATCATGATAAAGAAATGGTTATTGAAGTCTTTATTGATGAAATTATTTTTGGAGGAGATGATGATCTATGTATGAAGTTTGTTGATGAAACGAAAAGTGAATTTGGAATGAGTATGATTGGAGAGATGAAGTTCCTTCTGGGATTGCAAATCACTTAATTAGACAATGGTATTTTCATATCTCAGTCCAAATATGTGACAGAGTTGTTGAAGAAATTTGGCATGAAATACTCAAAGCGTATTGGTAAATTCATGGTAACTGAATGCAAGTTAACATAGAATGATGATTATCCTAAGGAAAATCAAACAAGATATAGGTCAATGATTGGAAGATTTCTCTACTTAACTTGGACTACACTAGACATCATTAATGCTATGTGTATGGTTGCTAGATTTCAAGCTGATCCAAAAGAATCTCATGTGACTGTTGTAAAGAGAATTTTCAGATATCTAAAAGGAATAGTTAATTTTGGGCTTTGGTATCCTAACAATGATAATCTTATCTTAAGTGCATATCATGATGTAGATAGGGTAGGAGATGTCGATGACAGGAAAAGAACTAGTGGTGGTGCCTTCTTCCTAGGGAAGAAACTGGTGTCTTGGTTGAGTAAAAAGATGAATTCCATTTCCCTATCTACTAATGAGGAAAATTATATTGTCACTACAAATAATTGTACTCAAGTGGGTATGTGCAGGATCATCATGGAGAAAACATGCCCTTAAGTGGCAAAAAAATTAGAAAAATTAGAGTTAAGCAACTTGGCATAAAAATTTGAATAAGTTATTTATATTATTTCAAAAATATGTAAGAATAAAATTTGTAGAAAATTGAATGTAGTTTTTAAACTACTAGGTTTTTTTAAAAAATAAAATCTATTAGGTGAAAATTTGAAATTTCAATGCAGTAGTACTTAATTTTAAGGAAAAAATAAGTAGGTGTTTGTCTGACCACCCTAACCACAATAAAATGATAATATTTTTTTATAAGATTTTATATATAAGTAGAGGACTCATTTCTTGATGTGATGCATATTTTTTTGTAATTTTTTTCCAAGTAAATAATTCATTATTATTTTTTTATTACAACTTAAAAAAAATATTAAAAACTTGTATGTCTGACCACCTTAACTTAGTCACAACTTCATGAAATTCAATTTTTCTTTTTTTAATCCTATAGCATGCAAAGCATAGAATGTGACACATGTTTTGGATTGAAAAAATGTGATACCATTTGAAAGTTATCAATGTTTTTCAATCATCCTATCAATCGGGACTTTAGTCATAATGTGAATAGAAAATGAATAATAATTACTTATTAAATTCAAAGTAAAACATAATTTATACTGGTGGAAATTTGAGAATCTCCTTTAAAAACCCTTTTTGTTTTATCAATTTTGGGTATAAAAAATGTTGTCAGCCACATACCCATCATATTGCCACTTTTTGGCCTATCATGATCCTACACATACCCAAGTGTTTTGGAGGAAACAAATGTTGAAATATATCAAAGTTGTATATGATGAGCCTACTAGCATATACTGTGATAACTCAAGTGCAATAAATATATCGAAGAATCCGGTGCTACACTCTAAGATCAAGCATATATCAAACAAGTTTCATTTCACGAGGGATAAATTAAGTGAGAAACAAGTCAAACTAGAGTATGTTCCTACCAAAGAATAGAGCACAAAATTTTTCACCAAGAAGTTTCCAAAAGATAACTTTGAGTATCTCAAAGGGATGCTAGGGGTGATTACCCCTCTTGATATGAACTAGAGATGCATTGGTTTGCATCAATCTGTGCACTTCATGATCATATTCTGATCCAGATTGATGGTGTGGTGCCTGCTACTTAGGGGGAATAGTTGGATGTTCAGATATGTGGTTCATAGCTTGTATAGAAGAGATATTTGACATTGATGTCAAAGGGGGAGAAGTTTACTATGAACAATATTTCTGGAAGAGAAGAGTTGAGGAGAAGAGTTAGAACCCGAGGAGGAGTAAGTGTTGTTGTGTTGATGGTGTTTTTCACATCATGTGTTGCCATCAATGCCAAAGGGGGAGATTGTTGGATTTTGTGGTTGTGTTGCTGATATGTGGTTTTCATTGATGTCAACACTATTAGCATTGATGTATTGAAGGTTGTATATGTCAAAGTTATTGAGAAAATTGTAATAAGAAGTGCTATAGGTTGATAATGGAACAATGAAGGTCATGAAGGTGTCTTGACCAATACATTGTTGATCAACTATTGTGGACTAAAAGGGTTTCTTGATGAGTGTATCTAGTTTATCCACCAAAATTTTTAGAGGTCCGTGTGAGGTTTTGAGCAAGTTATGAAGATTTGTATTCTCACAGTTTTTTTGCTACTTTAGGTTGTGTTCCTAAATTAAGATAAAGTGTTTTTTGTACGTTTAGTTGTTTAGATGCCTCTCTATTGAATTGTGACACTTTTGGATGCCTCCAGATCATATTCTATCTTTGTTGCTTGTCTAAGTTGATCAGTGTGTTCGTGGTCAGTGATTTTTCTCTTGTGTGTTTGGGTTTTTATGTTCTTGGCTGACATAGTGGTTGTAGCATGTTGTGGATCCTTGGAGATTAAAATTTGAATATTTGGCATGCTCAAGGATGTTGTTTTGGGCCACAATATAATATTGGTTGAAGGTCTTTGATTCGCATTGGAAATTTACTGGTAAATTTGGGCCGACATTGTGTATATGTTTCATATTTGATATTTTATTCTGGCCAACCAAGGTGTTGATGCAAATCCATGTTGTGGATATATAAGAGTGGTTGTATGTGTGAAGTTAAAGTGTGTGTGAGTGTAAAGGAAGAGTAAATGTGCAAATAGTAATCTAATTATTTTATTGTAGAGTAGAGTGTGACGAAGGTTGAGTGAAGTGTGAAGGAGTGTTTATGTGCCTAATCAAAACTATAATCAAGCTTTTGTAGAAGCTATTTTCTTAGTTCATACCCTGTGAATCTAATATGAATTTCTGTAAGATAGTATATCTTCTTTGGGAAATGAGAACCCATGTATTTGAGCAGTGAGGTCTAGGAAGTGTGCTTTAATGAATGTGCATTCCCATTATTCTTCCTTATACTTTTAATAGGGTATAATATTGTGGACTGGCATCCACCATGGTTTTTCCCCTAATAGGGTTTCCACATACAAAAATATAGTTGTTCTTTGTGTTTCTAATGTGTTGATTATTTGTGGTTAATTTCTATTTCAGAGGTCCACATGAAGTTTTGAGCAAGTTATGGAGATTTGCATTCTGGTAGTTTTTCTACTACTTCACCTGGTTGTGTTCCTGAATGAAGATGAAGTGATTTCTCTACTTAGTTTAGTTGTTGCAAATGCCTCTCTATTGATTCATGATGCTTGTGGATTCCTTTATCTTTGTTTCTCATCCGCATTGATTAGTGTGTTCATGGTCAATCATTTTTCTCTTATGTGTTCAAGTTTTTATGTTCTTGGTAGACATAGTGGTTGTAGCATTTTGTGGATTCTTGAAGATTAAAATTTGAATGTTTGGCACACTCAAGGATGTAATTTTGGGATGCAATATAATATTGGCTGATGGTGTTTGATTCGCATTGGAAGTTTACTTGTAAATTTGGGCCGACATTGTGTATATTTTTCATATTTCATATTTTATTTTGGCCGACGAAGGTGTTGATGCAAATCCATGTTGTGGATATATAAGGGTGGTTTTTTGTATGAAGTTAAAGTGTGTGTGAATGTAGAGGAAGAGTAAATGTGTGAATAGTGATCTAATCATTCAATTGCAGAGTAGATTCTGAAGAAGGTTGAGTGAAGTGTGAAGAGTGTTTGTATTCCTAATCGAAACTATAATCAGGCTTAGGTAGAAGCTATTTTCTCATTTCATACCCTGTGGATCTAATCTGAATTTCTATAAGATAGTGTCTTCTTTCAGCAATGAGCTCTAGGTAGTGTGTCTGAATGCATGTGCATTCCCATTATTCTTTGTTATACTTTTAACAAGGTATAATATTGTGGATTGACATCCACCATGGTTTTTCCCCTAATAGGGTTTCCACATAAAAAAAATCTTGGTGTTCTCTATGTTTCTAATGTGCTGATTATCTATGGTTAATTTCTAATTCATCATATCTAAGATTAAGTAAATTTAAGTTTAAAAAGTTTAAATATTCTAAGACAACTAATTCACCCCCCTCTTAGTTGTTTGTCCTTGTTTTGACAACACACCTTTTTTCTTATCACCTATAATCTAATTTTTTGAATTCTTTATTCATACATACCTTGGAGTCTTAGGGTTTTCTTGAAATTCAGGCTCTTGTTATCTCACTTATGCACTTTCACTAGTTTCTTCCTCTTGATTTTCCTGATTCACCGGAATGATTTGAACTTGATATAGAGTTTGATTTTTTTTTCCTTTATCTGAACTATCATTTTGATCATTTGAATCATATCCACAGGTTCTGGATGGTATAATTGTATCTTCATCAACCTTGAAAATAACACTTGAAATTACTTTCTTCAATCTCTTATTGTAGCATCGGTAGGCTTTACTTTTAGTAAAATAACCATGAAATATTCATTCATCACTTCTAGCATCAAAATTTCCTATATCTTCATCTCTTTTGCTATAGCATTTACTCCCAAAGATTTTGAAGTATCTAATAGTAGGGTTATGACCATACCATAGTGATAGAATGAGGGTTGGATTGAGAAAACACAATCTCAATGCTTGAGTCCTTGTCTTGAGAACTCCTTAAGGTGCTAATTCATTAACCCTACAACCTATAGGTCCTCTGCTTTTGAGGAACCCCTGGTACATTAGCCAACCCTGCTATCAAGTTTTTGTAACATTCACCAAGCCCATCTTGCTACCCTTCTTCTCATTCACTACTTAGCCCTTAATCACCCTAAGGACTACCATGCTCAATACGTTCCCTAATACTGTTACAGGGGTATGTATTATCTTGAATGGTTTATTTAACTTCAAAATGGTCTAGATATGCTCCCTTTCCAAGCTCAAAGTCCCATCCTTCCATCGCTTTCCTTAAACCCTAGTTTAGGGTTTGGAGAAGATACAAGAATTAGGTCTCTTGAAACAAAACAAATAGTCAATACCCTTCCCTGATAAATGAACACCAAATCCACCAAGAAGGACCCCTGGCTCACCTTTAGAGCACTACAAAAATTTCAATGGTTTCAACACTTCTCTGCCCGTACACAGGAATATTCCAAGTTTTGGAAAATTTGGGATTTTAAAGCCTTTTCTTGGATGCACAAGATTATGACCTCTTTCTTTCACCACCAAATGAAATGATAATGAATCCTGCCACTTGTCAGAGCTTTGTATGGTCTCATACAACCACTGTACACACTTCTTTGCTGGAGATGCAACACCCCTGTAACATGGAAACAGTCTTTGCACAATCTTTCCCTAACTGGGTTTGATGAAACTCGCCTAGGAAAAGCTACCTAGCATGCTAACAACACTCATAAAGCATTCATTATTTACACTATATATAGGATTGGAGTCTAGCTTAATTTCCATGGCTTCCATACTTCTCAGTACGGGCAGAAAATCAGCTAAGACTCCATTATTTTTCTGGTTTTACTAGTCAGAAATAACAGAAAAAAAAAACACAGTATTTACAAAGTTAAATGAAACGATGGAAAACTATATTAATGTGCCACAGGGAATAGTCAAAAAGGGATCTTTTACATGCCAGCTAACCAAAAAAAGACTTCATTTAAATCATTTCTCTGCTGTTCAAAACGCAAAACCCAGAAAACTGTCTTTTTTCAAAAAAATTATTGTTCTTTTTCTATTCTCCACAAAACTGCCCACTTCAAAAGATCTTTTCCACCTTCAAAAGTCGTGGCTTTACATCCCCCACGCAAGGAATCAGTTAGGTTAAGAAAACCGAGCCCAAGAATAGCTAAAAATTCACTGTTTGAAAACACAGCGTGTTTTCCAGATTTTCACAAAAACTTAGGAATCAATAACACAACGATTCCCACCTTATTTTTAATTTTAGATAAGGTCTAAAAAGGTCCCCTTACACATCATAAAAGGAATAAGGACCTTGCACAACAAAAAGGAAATGATTTAAAATCAAAACATCAAAATATGCTTGTTTTTAAGGTAGGTGCTCCTACACCATTCTCCCCCTCTCAACACAAAGATGAAGAACTGGAAGGTGGTATCAGTTTCAGGTCAATTCCAAGCTTCTTGAATTGATCCTCTTGTACCCATGTAGCCTCTGAGTCAGGTTTGCTCTTCCACTTGATAAGGTGCTCCATGTATACCTTATTCCTTGTTGCTTTCTTCACCCTGGACTCCAAGACCTTCTCTGCCTGAGCTTTCTCTTGACTTGGAAGGGGTATATTACTGATATCCTGAAAGATTTCCTGACAGTTCTGAAAGTCGTCATTGACTGTACCTTTGTACCTGATCAAATCAGCAACGTTGAAGACTGGAGATATGCCCAAATCCGATGGAAGTTCCACCTTGTACGCATTCTTTCCATACTTAGCTATCACCTTGCATGGTCCTACCCTCTTCATTTGCAATTTGGTGGACATCCCCTTCTGCAATCTGGATTTGTTGAGGTGAACCATCACATAATCACCCACTTGAAATTGCACATCTCTTCTTGTCTCATCAACTTTTGTGTTGCTGTTGTGATTGTCCTCTTAACCTGCTCATGAATCTCGTTCATGGTTTGAGTGAAGTCTTCTGCATGTCCACTCCTATTCTCCATTGTTCCAAGGTCTCTGAGCTCACAAATTCTCCTTGGGTGCATCCCATACACAGCTTCAAATGGACTTTTTCCTGTAGTTCTATTCACACTATCATTGTATGCATATTCAGCTTGGGAAATCACCATATCCCAGGTCTGTCCATATTCCTTTGTCAAGCACCTCAATAGGTTACCTAACACTCTGTTAACCACCTCGGTTTGACCATCGGTCTGAGGATGGTAAGCTGATCCAAATGACAAATTAGTTCCCAATTTGCTCCATAGTGTTTTCCAAAAATGGCTCATGAACTTCACATCCCTGTCAAAAACAATACTCAATGGCAATCCATGAATTCTCACAACTTCCCTGAAAAAGAGATGGGCAATATAGCTTGCATCGTGTGTAGTTTTGCAAGGAATAAAGTGAATCATCTTGCTAAATCTGTCCACAACTACAAAAACACTGTCAAAACTAGATTTAGTCTTGGGAAGTCCCACCACAAAATCCATGCTCACACACTCCCATGGTCTGTTCGGAATAGGCAAGGGCTGATATAACCCAGCATTGCTAGCTCCCCCTTTGGCTCTCATGCAAACAACACATTGTTCAACATACTTTCTGACATCTCATGCTAACTTAGGCCAATAGTAAAACCTTTGTACCATCTCTAAAGTTTTGGTAATACCAAAATGCCCACTAAGACTGCCATTGTGTTTTTCTTGGATCATATTTTCTCTCATTGATCCTCTTGGGACACACAACAAATTACCCTTGAATAACAACCCATTTTGCAATGTATACTCAACATATTGACCGTGAAAATTAATTTCAAAGTCTAAACATACCTTGTAGGCTTCGGAAAAGTCTTCGTAATCACCATAGAGATCTTTAAAACTTTCCAATCCAATGCTTTTCAGCTGTATCTCTTGGACTGTCAAAATCCTCCTGCTTAATGCATCTGCCACTTTGTTTTTCTGTCCCTTCTTGTGCTTAATGGTAAATGTGAAAGCTTGAATTTACTCCATCCACTTCAAGTGCCTATTGCTTAACTTCTCTTGGGTATTGATGTAACTGAGTGCCTGGTTATCCGTGAAAACCACAAACTCTTTGGGCAGCAAATAATGCCTCCATTTCCTAAGGGACTGCACTAAAGCATAAAGTTCCAGATCATAGGTGGAGTATTTTTGCTTGGCTTCATTAAGTTTTTCACTAAAGAAGGCTACAGGTCTACCTTCTTGACTAAGGAATCCTCCTACTACTACTCCACTTGCATCACACTCAACTGTAAACAATTTATCAAAACTAGGCAATAAAAGGATAGGTTGTGTTTCCACTTCTTTTTTCAACTTTTCAAACCCTTTATCAGCCTCTAAAGTCCACTTAAACTTTGTTTTCTGACCACCCTTGATTGTATCTAACACTGGTGCACATATACCACTAAAATTCCTTATAAACTTCCTATAAAACTAAGCCAAACCATGAAAACTTCTTACCTCAGTTGCTGTGGTTGGTGTAGGCCAGTTTAGGATGGCTTCTACCTTACTTGGATCCATCTTTAGTGTTCCTTGGGATACCACAAAGCCTAGATACACAAGCTCTTGTTTGAAGAACTCACACTTCTCAAGGTTGATTGCCAACTGTTCTTCTTGCAACCTTTTGAGTACCATCTCTACATGCTTCAAATGCTCTTTTGATGTCTTACTGAAAATTAGTATGTCATCCAAGTAAACTACCACAAAAATCCCTGTGAAATCTTTAAGCACCTCATTCATTAGTCTCATGAATGTGCTAGGGGCATTTGAGAGGCCAAATGGCATCACTTTCCACTCATACAAACCGTCATTTGTCTTAAAAGCTGTCTTCCATTCATCACCTTCCTTAATTCTGATTTGGTGATACTCGCTCTTAAGATCTAGCTTGGTGTAGAATTTTGCACCTCCAAGGCAATCCAATAAATCTTCAATCCTAGGTATTGGAAATCTATACCTAATTGTGATTCTGTTTATTGCTCTAGAATCAGTACAAAGTCTCCATTTACCTCCTTTTTTTGTTGCTAAAACAACTGGGACTGCACATGGACCAATACTCTTTTGAATCAGACCTTGATTCAGCAACTCTTCCACTTGTCTTGCCACTTCTTGGTTCTGCTTCGGGGTCAGTTTGTATGCTGCTTTGTTAGGCAATGAGGCTCTAGGTATGAAGTCAATTTGATGACTTATTGCTCTCTTGGGTGGTAGAGTTGATGGAGTTCCATCACTCACTATGCTCTTGTATTTGTCAAGCAAGTTTTGGACTGCTGCTGGTAACATAATCCTTTCAGCCTTTTCCTCTTCTTTGGGCTGCATCATAATCACATACCCTTCATTCCCTTGATGTAGATCCTTGATGAACTCCTTACCACTACTCAACATAATGTTTGGAACCTTGGATTTCCCTTCATCTTCCTTAATCAATGATTGCAGCTTGAAGGTTTTTCCATCCTTCGTGAATTCTATGGTATTCTCCTTTCCATGATATACATCACCTCTATCATATTTCCATGGCCTGCCAAGAAGAATATGGCATGCATCCATGGGCAGTACATCACAAATCGGCTTGTCTTTGTAGCCTCCAATCGAGAATTCCACTATAACCTGCTCATTCACTAAGACACTCTGCCCTTTATTCAGCCATGTGACTTTGTAGGGATTGGCATGAGGTACCTTCTACAATTTTAACTTATTTACTGCCTCCTCAGATATTATATTGTCCGTAGAACCAAAATCTACTATAACCTTGCATACCTTTCCCAATATCTTGCACCTTGCTCTAAACAAATCTCTCCTTTGCTTGGGTTCTTCCTTAACCGGTTGTCTGATCAGCACTCTATTAAACATCAGACTTTCACCTACTTTTGATTCAATATGACTGATCTCAGGTGTCTTTACACTCACGGTGTCCTCTTGTGCATAAGCTACTCTTTTCTCGTTGCTAGATGAAGCTTTCTCCGGGCATCTATAAGCTGGATGGTCTAGCTGATTGCAATTATAACATTTCATGGTGGCAAAGTAAGAGTTACCTCTACCTACTCCTCTACCTTTGTTTGAACCTCCTTGAGGTCCTCTTCCTCTATTAAATCCTCCTCTTGATGAGGTTTCACCTCCATGCTCAGTAAGCTTGGATTCTCCTTGGCTTCTTTGGTCACCACCTCTTCCTTGGTAACCTCCACGCTATCCTTTTTGATCTTTTTCTCTTCCTCTACCCTTAGAGGACTGATCATGCTTCCTTTTATTCCTCTCTTCAATCTTAATAGCTAGCTGATAGCATTGGTGGACTATCTTGGGGCTGAGCAAAGCCATCTCTTCCTGTATATTCCACTTCAAACCATTGAGGTATCTAGCCACTTTTAGGCTCTCATCTTCTGCCACATTTGATCTCAAACAAAGCTTTTGAAACTCTTCTGTGTAGGTGTTTACATCTTGGTCTTTTTGTCTTAAACTCTGCCTCTTCTTGTGGAGCTGAATTTCATAATCATCTGGCATATAGGCTTCTTTCACTTTAGCAACCATTCCTTTCCAAGTTGATATGGGCTGCTTGCCTTGTTTCTCCCTTTCAGTTTGGACAAATTTCCACCAAGTTAAGGCTGATCCTCTCAACCTTGACTTTGCAACCTTCAGCTTCTGTGCTTTTGTAACTCCATCACATTCAAAGTGATTCTCCATTCCATCTATCCAGTCCAAGACTAGATCGGGATCCATCTTTCCATGGAATAGTGGTACACCCTCAAGTCCTTTTCCACTTAGGGCTTTTAATGCCTTCAAGAAAGGCTCCTCCTCCAAAACAGGGTCAGGTTCAGGGACTTTGTCCTCCTCTGCAACCTCTTCTTCTTTTGGCACTTTTCCTTCTAGTTTCACCTGGTTCAATGCTACTTCAAGCTGCTCTATTCTTTCCTTTAGAGATTTGTTATCCTCTTCTTGCTCTTCAACCATCTTGGCTAAATGTGCATTTGTCACCATCTTTGGTGGTTCACTTGATTCAACTTCCTCTGACATATAAGTTGCTGCTTCCCAAATCTTTCACTGCTCTGATACCAATCTGATAGAACGAGGGTTGGATTGAGAAAACACAATCTCAATGCTTGAGTCCTTGTCTTGAGAACTCCTTAAGGTGCTAATTCATTCACCCTACAACCTATAGGTCCTCTTCTTTTGAGGAACCCCTGGTACATTAGCCAACCCTGCTATCAAGTTTTAGTAACATTCACCAAGCCCATCTTGCTGCCCTTCTTCTCATTCACTACCTAGCCCTTAATCACCCTAAGCACTACCATGCTCAATACGTTCCCTAACACTGTTACAGGGGTATGTATTATCTTGAATGGTTTATTTAACTTCAAAATGGTCTAGGTATGCTCCCTTTCCAAGCTCAAAGTCCCATCCTTCCATCGCTTTCCTTAAACCCTAGTTTAGGGTTTGGAGAAGATACAAGAATTAGGTCTCTTGAAACAAAACAAATGGTCAATACCCTTCCCTGCTAAATGAACACCAAATCCACCAAGAAGGACCCCTGGCTCACCTTTAGAGCACTACAAAAATTTCAATGGTTTCAGCACTTCTTTGCCTGTACACAGGAATATTCCAAGTTTTGGAAAATTTGGGATTTTAAAGCCTTTTCTTGGATGCACAAGATTCTGACCTCTTTCTTTCACCACCAAATGAAATGATAATGAATTCTGCCACTTGTCAGAGCTTTGTATGGTCTCATGCAACCACTGTACACACTTCTTTGTTGGAGATGCAACACCCTTGTAACATGGAAACAGTCTTTGCACAATCTTTCCCTAACCGGGTTTGATGAAACTCGCCTAGGAAAAGCTACCTAGCATGCTAACAAAACTCATAAAGAATTCATTATTTACACTATATACAGGAGTGGAGTCTAGCTTAATTTCCACGGCTTCCATACTTCTCAGTATGGGCAGAAAATCAGCTAAGACTCCATTATTTTTCTGGTTTTACCAGTCAGAAATAAGAGAAAAAAAAAACACAGTATTTACAAAGTTAAATGAAACAATGGAAAAATATATTAATGTGCCATAGGGAACAGTCAAAAAGGGATCTTTTACACGCTAGCTAACCAAAAAAAGACTTCATTTAAATCATTTCTCTGCTGTTCAAAACACAAAACCCAGAAAACTATCTTTTTTAAAAAAAATTACTGTTCTTTTTCTATTCTCCACAAAACTGCCCACTCCAAAAGATCTTTTCCACCTTTAAAAGTCGTGGCTTTACATCCCCCACGCAAGGAATCAGTTAGGTTAAGAAAACCGAGACCAAGAATAGCTAAAAATTCGCTGTTTGAAAACACAGCATGTTTTCCATATTTTCACAAAAACTTAGGAATCAATAACACAACGATTCCCACCTTATTTTTAATTTTAGTTAAGCTCTAAAAAGGTCCCCTTACACATCCTAAAAGGCATAAGGACCTTGCACAACAAAAAGGAAATGATTTAAAATCAAAACATCAAAATATGCTTGTTTTTAAGGTAGGTGCTCCTGCACCACATAGCTCATAAGGAGTCTTACCGGTATCACCTTTGACATGTACCCGATTGAGAGTGTAAACAGAGGTACTCACAACTTCTCTTTAGTAGATATGTAGAACATTTCCTTCCAAAATCATGGTTCTAGAAGTTTCTTGACTTGTCCTGTTCTTCCTTTCCATAATTTCATTTTTTTGAGGGGTCCATGAGGTAGATAATTATCTCTTTATCCCATGTTCTTCACAAAAATAATTAAACTTGCACTAGAAGTGAATTCACCACCGCTATCTAATCTCAGACATTTAATCTTCAGACCTATCTCTGTCTCAACCATAGCCTTAAAAATCTTGAATTTCTCTAGAGATTTAGATTTTTCCCTTAATAAATTAACCCACATCAATCTAGAATAATGATTAATAAATAACATGAAATACATGTCTCCTTGTAAACGTCTAACTCTGGAAGGACCACAAAATTCAGTATGCACAAGCTCCAACACTTCATGCGAACAATGTTGTTTTCTTTGGAATAAAACTCTAGTTTTCTTCCCTAACTCACATCCTTTGCATATAGTATTAGTAGGTTTTATGAACTTAGGAAGATCTCTTACTGCTTGAGTATAACTTATCTTGATAATATTATCAAATTTTACATGACATATTATCCTATGCCACAACCAACTTTCATCAACTTGAGCAATTAGACAACTTTTACCAGTAGCATTTAGGTGAAAGATATTACTTTTATTTTTACCAGATGTAATCACATTTCTGAAACTCCCTAATATTCTACACTTTCTATCCTTGAATTGAATATTGTATCCCTTGTCAACCATCTATCCAACAGTTAAGATATTATGCTTCAAACCTTCCACATATAGAACATCATTAGTATTATTCTTACCATCAAGAGAAATGGATCCTCTGCCATAGATTAGACTATCTTTGTAATCACCAAATATTACAACAGCACCATCATACTTTTCCAAGCTCACAAATTTAATTTTACCACTTGTGATGTGATGAGAGCATCCACTGTCAATCAACCATTCATATTTCTCTTCAACTCTGGCAGCTAGAGCTTTCTCCACATTTATGCAACTAGTAGATTTAGTACGTACTAGATCATTTTCCTTGATAGCAATAAATACCCATTCATCCTCACTTAAATTCCCTTTATCAGAATCATCATCTATCACACCTTCATCAGTAGCATGCATAATAACACTTTCTTTAGAATCTAGGCTTGTTAGGTCTTGGCTTAGGAACTCTTTCTAGACACCTTGAGACAAAATGAACCATCTTATTACAAGAAAAATATTTAAGAGGCAATTTCCCTTTATAGTTACCTTCTCCTCTGGCTACCCTTTTGACAATATGTGCTTCAAGCTCATCTAGTTCTCTCTCTTCTTCTTCAATCTCTCTCATATCTTGCTCATACTTGGACATTTTTCTAGAAGAACTTTCTCCTAGATCATATCTCTACTTATATTTTCTAGAGATAGTAACTTTGAATGCAGATTTTGTCATAGGAAGAGATTTACCAAAATCACTTAACCCAAAAGCAGTAAGCTTACCAATCAACATGCCTCTGGTTATATTTGTCACAGTCTAAATCTCCTCAATAGTGGTAGCTTTGTGTTTGTATGCAATAGGAAAGGATCTAAGCACTTTAGCAACAGTATTTGATTCTTCCAATGTTCCACCAGCACATCTGATACACAAGTTCATTCGCTCTCTACATAAAAGAAGCGATGTTCTCATCTTCACCCATTCTCGACATTTCATATTTCCCTTTCAGGCTTTTCAAAATGGCAATCTTCACATGGCTATCACCTTCATACAAATTTTCCAACTTTTTCCAAATCTCATAAGTAGTCTTGAACTCCATTACATTTGTCAACTCATAATTAGTCAGAGCACTCAACAATGCTTCCTTAGCCTTTATATTGTACTTGGATTCCTTAATCTCACTTGCAGTAGAAGGACCATTCTATGGGATGATATACCTATTCTTTGTAATTGTCTAGTAGGGTTCACGAATGCATCTCAAATGACACTCCATTAGAGTCTTCCAAAAATAATAATTATTTCCATCAAATCTCAAACTATCCTTCTTATATGTTGCTATCCCATATCACCTCATGTTGGCAACACAAGGGCAAATGAGTAAGAGGGGGTGGGGTGAATCAGTTGTCACAAAAATTCAAACTTATTAAACTTATTAACCTTATTCTTATATCTTATTAATAACCATGAAATCATAAATCATTAACACATTTGAAACACACATAACACCAAGATTTTTATGTGGAAATCTTGTTAGGGGAAAAAATAAGGAGGTAACCCCACAAGATTATACCCTATTAAAAGTATAAAGAAGAATAAATGGGGAATGCATATGCATTCAGGAACACTACCTAGAGCTCACTGCTCAAATACAAAAAGGATTACTTCCCAAAGGAAGACACATTTTCTTACAAAAACATTCAAATTACATCAACAGGATTTTGAACATAGAAAATAGCATCTGCTAATGCATGATTATAGTTCTAGTTAAGCACATGAATACTTCTTCACACTTTGCTCACTCTTATTCACACTCTACTTTTATCTTTGAATGATTAGGACATTATTCACACATCTCATACAAATGTATGCCTTCAAAGGGAATAAACAATCACTTATATATATCCACAACAATAGATTACATTGCTACATGTCGGATTCAACAAAATAATAGAACATATGTAAACTGTCAGCCCAAAACAATAAATAATTTTCAATGTGAATCGACCAATGCTAGCCAAAACATAATGAAGAACTAAAATAGAATACTCAAACATGAAACACCTTAAAAAATTATTCCATGAAGATCCACAACATGCTACAATTACCCTGTCATCCATGAACATAAAAAACATGAATACACAAGAGAAAATAACCAATCATGAGCACAACGATCAATGTGGACATGCAACATAGATAGAGAAAAATATAGAAACATTCAAAAACATCATGAATCACCAGAGAAGCATCTACAACAACTAAACTTACTAGAATCACATCATCTTCATTTAGGAACACCAATTGAAGCAACAAAAAAATTGTTAGAACACAAATACTCATAACTCGATCAAATGTTCATACAGATCTCTGAAACTTAACCTAGATAAACTAGATATAATCGATAAAAATCCCTTTAATCCGTAACCTCTGATCATCAATGAACTGAGCTAACCAACAGACTGAACTTCACTACATCACTGACAACCCGTAACTTATTTTATTACATTTTTCTCAATATCCTCGACATATACAGTCTTAAAGACATTAATGCCAATAGTGTCAATATCAGTGACAACCACATATTAGCAACATCCAACAATCTCCCCCTTTTGGATTGATGGCAACACATGAACTGAAAAAAACCATCAACGCAACTTTCTCTTAGCATTTTCTTCCCCTTAGATTCTGACTCTTTTCTCCTCAACTATTTCACATGAATCTTGTCCCCCTTTGACATCAATGAAAAAGATACACATAAGCTCTGAACCATATATTTGAACATGTGACTACTCCCCTTGAGTATCAACCACCACAACATCAATTCGAATCAAGATATGACTATGAAATGCATGGATTGATGCAAATCAATGCATCTTAGATTTGATTAGAAGGGTTAATCACCCCTAGCTTCCCTCTGAGATACTCAAAAGTATCCTTAGGCAATGAATTGGTAAATATATTTTCAATTTGTTCCTTAGTAGGAACATACTCTAATATGAATTCCTTTTTACTCACCTTCTCTCTCAAAAAGTGAAATTTGCATGGTCTTTGAATGCAACACTGGATTCTTAGAAATTTTAATTTCACTTGAATTATAACAGAATATAGCAATAAGTTCATCATACACAACTCTGATATATTTCAACATTTGCTTACTCCACAATACTTTAGTACAATTTTTAGCTACAACAATGTATTTTGCCTCTACAGTAGATAAAGAAATGGCATTTTGCTTCTTACTTAACCATGAAATCAACTTCTTTCTTAAGAAAAATGCACCATAACTAGTACTTTTTATGTCATTAACATCTCCTGCCCAATCAACATAAATAAAGGAATTCAAAGTAAGATCATCATCTCTAGGATACCATAGGCCAAAATCAACTATCCCCTTCAAGTATCTGAAAACCCTCTTCACAACAGTCACATGAGATTCATTAGGATCAGCTTGAAATCTTGGAACAATGCATACAACATTCATGATATCAAGTCTAGTTTGAGTCAAATAGAGCAATCCACCAATCATTGATCTGTATCTAGTTTAATTTTCTTTCAAAGAATCATCTTGTGTCAACTTACATCTGGTCACCATAGGTGTACCAATTCACTTTGAATCTTCCATACCAAACTTCTTTAGCAATTCTTTCATATACTTGGACTGAGGTATAAAGATCCCTTTATCTAGCTGAGTAATTTGCAATCCCAAAAATAATTTCATCTTTCCAATCATAGACATCTCCAACTTACTCTACATCGCATCAACAAACTTCATGCACAAACCATCATCTCCTCCAAAAATGATATCATCAACAAATACTTCAACAATCAAATCTTTATCATGATCAATCTTGAAAGAAAAATTACTATCAACAATACCTTTATTAAATCCATGCTTCAAAAAATACTCATCCAATCTGGCATACCATACTCTAGGGTCTTTCTTAAGTCCATACAGTGCTTTCTTCAACCAAAAAACCACATCTCCCTAATCAGTCAATTGAAATCCATCAGGTTGCTAAACATACACTTCTTCTTCTGATTCATCATTTAGAAATGTTGACTTGATATCCATCTGATAAACCTTGTAGTTTTTGTAAGAAACATTAGAAAGAAATAGTCTCACAGCTTCAATCCTAGCAACAGGGGAAAAAGTTTCTTCAAATTCAATTCCTTCCATCTGAGGATATCCTTTACACACTAGTCTTGCTTTGTTTCTAACAACTTCACCTTGCTCATTCAGTTTGTTTCTAAAGACCCATTTAGTTCCAATTACATTTTTGTCCTTAGGTCTAGGAACAAGAATCCATGTATCATTCTTCTCAATCTTCTATAGTTCTTTTTTCATTGCTTCCACCCAATGTTCATCTTTGCATGCTTCATTGACATTATTAGGCTCAGTCTTTGAAATCAAACAATATTCTTTTTTAAATTTTCTCCTATTCTAAAAACCTTCGATATTATCACCTATGATCTAATCTTTTGAATGATTTAGTCTTACATACCTTGGAGTCTTAGGATATTCTTGATCTTCAGGCTCTTGTGATCATTCTTCTGCATTTTTACTAGTTCCTTCCTCTTGGTTTTCATGATTCATTGGAATGATTTAAATGTGATTTGAAGTCTAAGCTTTCCTTCCTTTATGTGAACTATAATTATGATCATATCCACAGGTTGTGGATCATATCCACATGTTCTGGATGGTCTAGCTATGTCTTCATCAACCTTGACATTTAAACTTTTATCTACTTTCCTCAATCTCTTATTGTAGCACCCGTAGGCCTTGCTTTTATTAGAATAACCAAGGAAGATTCCTTCATCACTCCTAGCATTAAACTTTCCTATATCTTCATCTCTTTTGATATAGCATTTACTCCCAAAGATTTTGAAGTATCTAACAATAGATTTATGACCATACCATAGTTCATAAGGAGTCTTACCTAGTATCACCTTTGACTTGTACCCGGTTGAGTGTGTAAACAACAATACTCACAACTTCTCTCTAGTAGATATGAGGAACATTTCCTTCCAGCATCATAGTTCTAGAAGCTTCTTCAATTGTCATGTTCTTCCTTTCCATAACTCCATTTTTCTAAGGGGTTCGCAGGGTAGATAATTGTCTCTTTATTCCATGTTCTTCACAAAAATAATTAAACTTACCAAAAGTGAATTCACCTCCTCTATTTGATCTGAGACATTTAATCTTTAGACTTGTCTCTATCTCAACCATAGCCTTAAAAATCTTGAACTTCTCTAGAGCTTCAGATTTCTCCCTTAAGAAAGTAACCCACATCATTATGAAATAATCATCAATAAGTAACATGAAATACCTTTATCCTTGTAAACTTATAACTCTAGAAGGACCACACAAGTCAGTATACACAAGTTCCAACACTTCATTTAAATAATTTTCTTTGCTCTGAAATGAAATTATAGTTTTATTCCCTAACTAACATTCCTTGCATATCGCATTAGTAGGTTTTATCAACTTAGGAAGATCTCTCACAGAGTGATCCCACAAAGCTAGTTTACAATTTCTGGGAGGACTTGATTTTTTTTAAATCACATATTTTTGGAAAATATAATGATTTAAGCCTTAAAAGGTTCTATTTAAAGAATTCCAATTGAATTTTTTTGGATCAAACTACCTTAAATAAAATCCCCTTGGATAGATCCCTGCTAGTTTTAAACCATACCTATAACAGAGTCTCCTTTACACCTATCAAAATGCTGATAAAAAACCACTTTTGATTTACCTTTTGGGGGATCAAATGAATTCATTTTTTATTTTTTTTCAAGTATGTAGTCCTTATTATAAGCTTCCCAAAAAGTATAATTTTAAATAAATTTAATTTTATTTTATATTTATTATTTTTTATTTTCGTGAATGTAGGTTTTTCACCAAAAATCACTCTTTGTTATGCATGTGGAAAAATAGTAGATTATTAAAAAAAATTTAAAAATATTAGTGCACTAGATATTTAAGTCCTTGATCCAACAAAGAAAAAAATGAATTTCGATACATACAAAAAGTTACATTATATCGTGCTATGTCTAAATTATAATTGGTTTGAATTCAAAACATGATTAAAGAAAAAATATTCAATAAAAAACTATCTAACAAAGTGGAAGCACCATATATTAGAGTTACGAATCTAAATTTGAAAGAATTAGAATTTTATCCTTCATGGAAAAAAAGTTATGCGTTATACAATGAGCATCACTTTTTAAAAATGTTTTTTTCTAAAAAAAACTAGTTTTCAAGGTAGATGGAAAATGAAGTGTAATCTTATTCCAAAATTTTTGAAAAAAATATATTTAGAATCAATAGACAAAATGTCACAGAACTCTAGTTTTTATCATCTTCAAATTCCTCACGGTTTAGCCGCTATAGGTGCCTGAAAGTGAAGATTTAGTTAAAAAAAAAATCAATGTCCAGTTTGGCCAAAAATTGTAAACCACTATTGTGGGATCACCCCACAGCCTGAGTAGATATTATCTTGATAATATTATCAAAGTTTAGATGACACATTCTCATATTCCACAACCAACTTTCATCAACTTGAGCAATAATACAACTTTTACTAGCAACACTCAGGTGAAATATATTACCTTTTATTTTTGTACTTGATGCAATCACATTTTTGGAACTCTCCAATATTCTACACTTTTCATCCTTGAATTGAAGATTGTATTCCTTGTCAACCATCTGTCCAACACTTAAAAGATTATACTTCAAGCCTTCCACATATACGACATCATCAGTATTATGCTTATCATCAAGAGAAATGCATCCTTTGCCATGGATTACACCTACTTTGTCATCACCAAATCTTACATCACCACCATCATACTTTTCCAAGCTCACAAACTTACTTTTATCACCTGTCATGTGATGAGAGCATCCACTGTCAATCACCCATTCATCTTTCTCTTCAACTCGAGTAGCTAGGGCTTTCTCCACATTTGTACAAATAGTAGATTCAGTAGACACAAGATTATTTTCCTTGATAGCAATAGATACCCATTCGTCCTCACTTACATTCCCTTTATTAAATTCATCATAAGTTAAGAACTTGGAATATATTTATCAATTAAAATGTTATAGAAAATATTTAATTGGAACCTTTAATTGCATTTATTCATTAAACATATAAATCTAAATATGTTTTATTCTATATAATCATAATTATAGAGAAAATAAAATTGAACATGTTTTTAAATTTGACTAATTATTGTTATTTTTTTATAATGATAAAATATTACCTTAAAATTTTATTCACTTAAATCGCAAATGTTAATTCTAGTTTTAACCCTAATTTTGGGTAGTAGAGTTGGCTTAGGTAGTGGGTTTGCTCCCCACTGGTTTCAGGTTTGACTCTAGAGGTGGGACTTCTTGCTAGTGGGTTAAAAAATAATCCTAATGATGTAATTAATTATTTAAACTATAATAACCTCACTTAATAATTATTTAATTAAAAATTAAATTAATTATTAATTAGTGGTAGGATTATAATATAATTGATTTAAACATTTTTTTTATAATTATTTTAAAATTTAAAATAATATTTCATAAATTAAATTATTATATGATAGAATAATATATATAATTTTAATTGAATTAAAAAATAAAATCTTGCTTCAATTAATTTTATACAATCTAATTATTTATAATTTCATTCTAATTTAATTAAAAATTATATAATTATAATTATAACTTAATATATATAATCATAATTATGATACTAAACACAATCTTGACTTAAGAATTTGTTACTATTCGAAGTTACTAGTTTTAATTATTAAAATAATTAATTATAAATTATCAAATATCATATTTAATTTATTAAAAAATAAAATTTATTAAATATTATAAATAATAAATTCAACTATTCAATAATTAAAATACTAATAATAATTAGAATATGTAAATATTAATAATTTAAATTTAAATTGTAAAGAAGCTAAAAAAAAAAGAAGATAAAATTTAAGTTTAAACTTATATATTGTAAGATTATAAAATAACTTATTTAATTTTTATGACTTACAATAAAATTTATATTTTGAATAATTTGAATTTTAAAAATTTAAATAAAATTCATAATTTTTATTTTTGTTTTTCAAATAATAATACCGCGATTAATATACAATAAAAATAATTAATAATGAGTTAAGAATCAGGTGGTTGCTATAATTCCCTTGTCAGGAACTAAAAATTAAATAAATATAATTCTATTTAAATATTTTACGTGCTTCCATTCAGAATTGTTAATTATATAAACGCTTTATTCCCCAACTGCAAGAATTCAAAGTTTAAACGAAGTTACCAAAACAAATGCCATTGGTTGTCATCCAACGTTGTTTGAGTTGTAATAGGTTATTCATATACTTTCGTTTCAGGAAACCAGACCAAACAAAACATAATTAAACGCATAATAATAAAAGTGATCAGCTAATGGAACAGTAAACGGTACATCAAATTAAACAGTTAGTAAGGAATACTTGCAGCTGGCTACAGAAGCCCAAAGGATCATGCCCCTTCACCTTCCAATTCTCTACTAATTTCATTTTATCCTTTTTCTTTAAAAGCTATCAACTCCTCTCCTTCCAAGGTGACCTCAGGAGTACTTATTGTTGCTTGGGAATATCTGGGGATTTTCTTTTGCTAGGCTAGGGGAGTTCACTTCTCTGCTTCTTATATCAATGGATTTGTTTAATGAACTTCCCCAAGATATCATAAAACAGATCATCATGAGGACACCGTACCCGTTTCATAGCAGTCTTAAACTGAAATGCAATGCTTGGAAGGACATGGTGGAAGACTCCAGCTTCTACCATTGTAGAAATGTGTTTGGGCTATCTGAAAAGTACATATGTTTGCTTCATCGAGCTGGTATAACAATGTATGACCCTTTACGGGGCTCTTGGCACAGGCTTACCCCTATGCCCACTGGCGTTAGACGTACAATCTGTCAACATTTGCTTTATTGGGGAAGAAAACTTTTATTGATTGGTTTGACAGCTGATAACAGAGAACCTGGATCTGTTATTGTACTAGTCTATGATTTTTGCTCTACTCATTGGAAAATAGGCAAGGAAATGCCAAGAATCCTTTTAACTCGATATTTCACATGCTGTGTATGTGCAGAAGGAAGTGTTTATGTTGCAGGATATGTACGTGATATGCTAAGAGCAGCAGTTTACAATATAGACGAAAACAAATGGGAGCTTCTTCCTTCGATACCACACCCAGATGGAACACCTTTAGGTATTATAATTGGAGGAATGTTTTATGTCGCTGATTTACTAAGAGGTGGGGCGCAAAGATTCGATCGCAGCAGGAGGATATGGACTACGGCTGATAATATACCGGCGATTCAATTTCACATGGAAGTTTTATATGCATCTGGAAAACTGTTGATTTTTAAACCTGAAGGCATAATTGAAGGGATAATTGAATATGATTTGGAGAGCGGGCAGTCGAGAGTATTGGACCATTTTTCGAAACCTTTCTTTACGTCTTGTGCTGCATTGTGGTACGATCAAATTTTCAGTGTTGGAGAAAATTTCGTCCGTGGCCAGGGATATGTGCAGAGATTTTATATGTTAAAACCTGGTGCAACAATTTCTGAAAGGTCAACTATTATTGAAACGCCACCAGAGTTTCAAATGAAAGTAATGAGTGTGACTACTATTGAAATTTGATTGGAATTCTTCAAATATGATTTTAAAACTTTACAAAATGAAATTTTTTTATGGGAATTCTTCAAATCTGATTTTAAGTCTTTAGAAAATGATGAAATTATTTTTGGAAGATTGAAATTTTATTTATTTCCATATTTAATTTTTATAGGTTTAATTAAGTGCTAAATTCTTATGTTAATTCAATTAAATTAATTAATTAATATAAATATATTATAGAGATATCAACTGAAGTTAGTTTATTTAATTAAAAATTATTAGTCGATAGGCTATTTTGTTTGAAGTTTCTGTAGAGATTTTCATGAGCCCAGCTGCGAATTGGATTTGCGCATCGGGGGTTTGCTGGCTGGTGGGGAGGGCACCATTTTTGATCCTCAAGATCACTTTAATGAATGATAGGAGAGCATATATGATCTACAATTTTATTTCTAAAGGTATATTATTGTCATGAGAAAACATGTATAAATGTTCTCAAATTAATATATATAATAATTGGGATTGAATATATAAAAATATTTTATTCATACTATAGATGGTGGAACCATCTTTTCAATTCCTATGAAAACATAAAATATTAACCTAATATGCAAAAATGACATTGCTTTGAATAGGGACTAAATCCTTTTGATCCTCAAGATCACTTTATGGAATGATAGGAGAGCATATATGATCTACAATTTTATTTCTAAAAGTATATTATTGTCATGAGAAAACATGTATAAATTTTCTAAAATTAATATATCTAATAATTGGGATTGAATACATAAAAATATTTTATTCATACTATAGATGGTGGAACCATCTTTTCAATTCCTATGAAAACATAAAATATTAACCTAATATGCAAAAATGACATTGCTTTGAATAATACATATTTTATAATAAAAGGGGCTTCTAAGATATTTTTATATAGTGATGTTAGGGGCTTAGTAAGATGGTAATGGGTTTATGTATGACGACTCAGGAAACACATTAAAAACATTATAGGGTAGTGGGTGGAATTGAGGGGGGTGGGGGAGGGGGTTAAGGGGGTGTTGGGGCAGTGGTACTAGGGGTTGCACTACTTGGGCAAAGCAAAGTGTGGAAGTTGGTGTGAAGGGTAGTAGGTGGGTGGCAAAGGATATGGACAATTATTAGCATAACTAAATTTTTTAATAAAAGGGGATTCTAAGATATTTTTATATAGTGATGTTAGGGGCTTAGTAAGATGGTGATGGGTTTATGTATGACAAGGGAAACGCATTAAAAACATTATAGGGTAGTGGGTGGAATTGAGGGGGGAGGGGGGGGGAGGTGTTGGGGCAGTGGCACAAGGGGTTGCACTACTTGGGCAAAGCAAAGTGTGGAAGTTGGTGTAAAGGGTAGTAGGTGGGTGGCAAAGGATATGAACAATTATTAGCATTTCTTTTCAGTTTGATGAATTCTTATAGTATTTAGCTAATGTAGGCTATTTTTAATCCCAATGGATGGGATATGAGAACAAAACCTACCAAGTGTATGATAAGACCTTTTAATTAATTAAATTTGTTTTTTGTATTATAAAATTAAAAAATAGAAATATAAAAAATCACTTTTACTTTAAAAATCATATTATACACTTGTGCAAAGGTCATACTTCCTCTCTAACAAAAATATATGTTTGCCTTATGTTACAAATTTTTCTTGTTTGAGTGAATTGAGTCAATTTATTGGTTTTATGACTTCTAAATGAAATAGTGGGGTTCATTTTGTCAACCCAAATCCTAGAGATAAAACTTACTAAATCAAACCATAGAAATTTTGCAAAACTAAAATTAGAGAAGGGAGTAGGTAGTACAAGGTGTGCTAAGATATAACTACTGAATTAAAAAGAATAAGGGAATTAAAATTCAAGAAAAATGATTTTGTATTCTTAAAATAAGTAAAAACCTTATCTTTAGAAAATCAATTTCAAATAAAACTTAGTCATTTAGTACTGAATGTGAAATCCATTGATGAAGAGCATGTTCACTAGGTGCTCTTCGAATAATTTTGTTCATTGTACCTATCATATATATGTGTGTGTCTATATATATATATATATGCACACACATACATATATTCAATATGCTTTTATTTACAAAATATATACTAGCGCTTGCACCTTAGCAAGGCGCAATGGTTACGCCAATAGGAGGGTATACTATGGTAGTGTATTAGAAGGGAAAAGAGGGGGGAGAATGCATGGGGAAAGTGCAATTTGGTTTTTTGCAAGAGTAATTACTTGTAGCGAATGTGAATGGGTGGCGGGATGCAAGTAGAGTAGAATATGCCAAGTGGATGAACAATACAATATATTATCTTAAATGGTTGAAGTGTCGGAACATTATAGCTCAACTGGACCAAGTACATTTGTTGGTAGTTCATGATATACAAAATGTGTGCTATGAAAAGTCAAAATATTGGTGAACAATTTTGCATTAGAACTTTTTTTTGAACAAAATACAATACAATTGTTGGTGTTTGATGGTGAGGGGCTATGATATATGCCATTTGGCTTCAAGGCCTGCAAAGAAAAACAAATGGAATGGTTAGGTGGAAACATTATTTGTTGACATGTACAATGATTGCTCCATGTTCAATTTATTATAAAACTATTAATGGGAACTTTTTTTTTTTTGCCTATAAAATAAGAAAATTACCCAAAGGACATGAACATGTTGAGGGCATGTTTAATTTCTAAAAGAGAAATTGCTAATATAAGAATAAGTAGGAGCGACATGAGGGAGAAAGGGAAAAGAGTTGTGTACCTTGACTTTTTAGAGATAGTTGTTGTAATCGGGCTTCCTCTTCTTTTCTCATAATTGTGTATGGGTGGTTATGCATTTTTGAGAATCTCTCAAAGGAGAACATTGGCTGAATACGAAGGTTGTTCAATGATTTCACTCTGGATATAGCTGTAAATGTTAGTCCTTGTCGTTCTATTTTTCCAATGTCGATAGTTGCTCTGGATAGCTTTAGGCCTTGGGATTTGTGTATGGTAATAGCCCATGCCATTGTGAGCAGAATTTTCCTACGGCTGCCCAATGATACAGGTATTATCGGTATACTTTTGGGGTCATTTTCATTCCATGCTGGCCCACTATAATTATCGATCCTTGCCACAACATAAAGTGGAACATCTGGTGGTCTGGAACCAAGGCTGTAAACTATCTCAACAACTTCACCTAGAGCTCCATTTACAAGGCCTGCTTGTGTCCATATGTTGGTTGTCAGCATGATGCGTTGCCCTCTACAAAGCAATACCTACTTTTCAAGCTGTTCATCAGTAGTTGCATTACCTGCTTCAACCCTGGTGGTAGTTGCAGCACTTATTGCAATTGGACGGTTTAACAATTTCAACATTCTTCTATTGTGAAGTCTAACTAAATCATTGGTAGCAAACAAGTGCATTGAATTGTCGAACATTTCTTTTTCGCTAGAGGTGAGATGCTTATCTGTGTGTGTTTTTAAAAGTTCCCAATCCTCTTGTGATGCTTTTGCATTGCGTATGTTTTGCAACAGTTGGCAGAATTGTCTTTGTTCTGGAGTCTCACCCTGTTGACGAAACACTGTGTCTAAGGTGACAACGGTCGTGAACTGGCCCCATAGTGTTTTTGCATTTGAGTGTGATGTGTAAATAGGCTTGTCCAGTATAGGCGGGAGCTGTGCAAGGTCACCTATCAGGATTATTGACACCCCACCGAAATAAAGATGTTGTCGATGTGGGAAGGCCTCACGTAGTCTCGCATCTATCTTCAGTAGCAACTTTGGTCCTATGAAGCTCATCTCATCAATCAACATATATCTTATGTGTTTCATCTTTTCCTGAAATGTTATTAATGATTGTCCTTGCAGTGGGTGCATTTCTTTGACAGGAATTCGAAGCATTGAATGTATAGTCGATGCATGTATATTAAATGCAGCAACCCTTGTAGGAGCCAATGTGAGTAGCTACTTTGCTGGTGCAGATTGTAACTATCAAGTGCTTTTCTTATGCTAGCAATCAAGTATGATTTCCCTGTACCTGCTGTCCCTTGAATAATCATGTGCAATGGTTTATTTGAGTGATGTTTGCTATGGTTGATAATATGTGTGAGTGCTAGTTTTTGTTTGGAAGATAATGTATAGTCTGGGACATCATACTTACTTGGAGCATGCCTTTCATGGCTACATGCTTTTTCCATGTTTATAAATTGTGTGGCAATTTCATGAAGCTCCTGGGGCACTGCAAGTTGTTCCCATCTATAGCTGCTATCAAACTCACGCCTGCCAAGCAGGTCAATCTCATTTAGGCTGATGTTGTTTAAGGGGCCCATTTGTGAAAATAATTCCCATTCATTCATTTCTAGTATGTCCCTTTTGTCCATGTCAATTTCGTTGTCTGATTTTGCATCGTCGGTGTTTTCGTCTGATGGGGTGGTGCATGGGACATGCCATACATCATATTTGGATGCATTCATTTTCTTCCAATTTGCAAGTATTGTATCCTTAGTTATCCCTATGTCGATTTCCAAGCTTCGGAAGTGCTTGTACAATAGGAGCTCACTCCAACAAAATGTTTCAAACTGGTCTGAGTCCTCGTCTGGGATGGTGTAGAACTTTGGGAAAACATTGACAATCGCTTTGACCTTTCTTTCTTTCCACTTGCATCCCTTGCAACTCGCAAAGTACGAGAAAGATCGTGCAGATTCAAGTAGCGTTGTTGTCTCCAATTCTGGAGGTCGATTAATGTACAAATGAAGGTAGCTAGGTTGTAGATGGCTTTCATGTGGTCCTCTTGTTATTCGATGGAACATTTTGCGTCCAACATTCAAAGATGTAAAAGGCCGATTACAAACATTAAGCGGCAATTTCTGAAGCATATGGCATGTTTCTTGTGCTCCAATATCACGCTCTACCACGATTTCTGCCATGAATTTTTGGTATGCTGCGAGGGCCGGGACATCTAGTTTTTGGGTTGCAGATATTCTTGCTAGCATGTCAGTACAAGTCTCAGATGCTCTCTCTGCTTTTGATGCATATTTGGCAATGTATTTTAGAACAACTGCCCGCGAGATGACAGGCTGACAATCTATGTTGGCTCTCCATATTGAAATCATTTCTGGATTGTGTATGTTTAGCCTATCATCATTCTGTGCAGGTTCATATTGTTTTGTCCCACAGTTGTCACGTGATAGGGTAGATATAATTTTCTCTTTCCATGGAGCTTTGTATCGACATTCTAGTTTTTTCCCTTTCTTTCGCAAGCATGTCCCCTCTCTGCATTTTGTGTGCCTCTGGACACGATTTATGATCTCTTCATAGTCATGAGAGGGGTCTGTAGCAAATATTTTTGTTGTGTCTAGTAAGCAAGGATCGTCTTGGAAAGATCAGAAAATCAAGTTGTTTCTTGCTGATGCAGCACGGGGATTCCAAGCACTGACATACCTGTCAAAGAATTTCCTAGCCTGTTGAACTGCTACACTGTCATCCCAATCAAGTTTATCCATGTTTGGTGTGTCATAGAGCGAAAGGAATCCATGTACATGTGCAGTGCCATGATGCTGCCACTCATACCTGTACCAGTAATCTTTTGCATTGAGGAGTTTCTCAATTACCTCTTCACAAAACAATGTGAATCGTTGATGCAAGTATAATGATGTGGTGTGGGGGTTGTTGACTACATTTTCTAAGCGCTGTTTATTTGTTTGCATTCCTACTGGCACACCATCCGAGATCAAACATTGTAGGTCTGGCCACTTTGTGTCAGCTGCAGTTAATGTGAAGAATAGAGTGGGAGACCCTATTTGGTTGATCATATTTGTTAGTTCATCATGAAATTTGTTCCAATATGGTCTTGTGCCCCGCATTGAAGAGCCAAAGTGCATGAGCTCTTGAGCTAATTGTGTGTCAGGTAAGTTTTTCAAGTGTGCTCGGAGGTCCTCAATAGTGGTTGGCATGTTTTCTTCAGCATTTTTTTTAATGAAAACTATAGCAAGCCCTTGGCTACGATGCCGCATCATAAGATTAAGCATGAAATATCGGAACCTTGGATGCCTTCCAAATCTATGGTCATGAAATCTCATTAAGTGGAGTGCATACTCATGCATGTGTACTTCCCTAATTCGTGGTTGCATTTGTAGTGCAACTCTAGTTGGAAAGAGTGTTGGAAATGCCATATCAAGCAACCCCTCAGTATTGTATTCATTTATTGGCGATGAGTTTATTTCAGGCCAGTCTATAATGTTGTTTGTGTTGTCGTCAAGGTCTAATGTTTTCTTAATAATTTCTAACTCACGGCATCTGTTTGGAAGTCTAGCCATAAATGACGATGTGTTTATTGTGCTGCGTTCAATATCATCCCCATTAGAGTCAATTTCATTATTTGGAACCACCATGTCTTCATTGGTTTCAACAGTATGTAGCATATTCGATATGTTTGTTCTTGCTTCAGGAAATTGCTCTAAGTGCTCAAAACTTATTGCAACATCATGATAGTATGGGTCATATTTGACTTTGTATTGCAACGCATCTCTGATATGACTTCTACTGACATAACAATCATAATAATGACCTTCTGTATGCAATCTTCGAACTATGAGAACGTCCAACTCTTGTATTCTTCATGGAAGCACTTTTGAAATGTCAGTGATATCTTGTGGGAAGCTAATCATGTGGCCACTATATCTATACTAGCCTCCAATAGTGTGGGTTACTTGTAGTAGTGGGCTGACTCTGGCAATGAGCATTTCCTCCACTTGGGTGAGTCTTTTCAAAACAAACGGTTGCTCTCCTGGGTCCATGTTGTTGAGTGCAGAGAACCGATGGATGCCTCTCTCAGCAAAACATCTTTTACAAGTTGCATTAGCACTCGATGAATGGACGTGCATGCTTGGGTAACATTCCTTGCATACAATGCATGTTTTTCGGTTGGACAGTGCATCTATTCTTTGATGGAATTTTTTCATTGCCATCATGAAGTTATCATTGTTGTTGCATGTTGTTCCATGTTGATATAGGCATGTTTGTTTCTGTAAAGATCTATTGCGCTTTTCTGCATTTATTTCCTCTCTATGATGATCATAGTAAGCTCGACTTTTCTCACAATCTTGTAGTCTTCGGGCTTCTGTTAGTTGGGGGCTATTTTGACTTTCATGCAATATTTTTAGTTGCCTTCAAGTAGCTATCTCTTCTCTATGGTGAGCATAGTAAGATCGATTTCTTTCTCAGTTTTGTTGTCTTCTTACCTCCTTTTTATATGGGTCACTTGCATTGTTCCCTGTTGAGGAGTCTGCCATATGTGGGTCTGGACACGTCAAGGTAGATCAGGAATAAGAGCATAGAAAAACTAGATGAAACCAAAATGCTTACATAGCCAAAATGTAGATGAAAATGTAAAGATATTCCTCATTGGTTGACGAATGCATATTGCAATATGAGAAGGAACACAATTTGGAGGTAGAAGACAAAGGTGCATATGTAAGCTTCTAAACAAACATGTGCATTTTTTGTAAATCAAGAAAAACAATATTTTACATATTTCTATCCATCTAAAGGCATTAACATGATAGTTTTTTAGAAAAAAAAGATATTGCCATAGTTCTTTACAAGATGAGTTTTTTTTGCCATGCATACCATCCATAGTCATACTACACTTGTAAAGAGAGCATGGCAACTATATTAGGCTATGTAGTATGGCTAGGGCAATCCTATGAGTTCCACAACCAGCTCTGGTACAACAACGGGCTCAATGGGGGGAGAAGCCCTTACATTGCAGATTTCCTAGATTTTTTTGAGTAAAAAGCTATTCTCTTCAATGTAATCTAGTTGTTCGATCTTGGCAATGGTTGCTTTTAAGCGTTGCTCTGCATTGTACATTTCAAGGTTACAACGCAGTGTGAATACATAATGCTTGTTCAAGACACTCCTAATCACCTCCTCCACATTTCTATCAGCAGCTTGATCAAATTGTAGGCTATATAGTTTGTCTGCAGGCATGCCCATGAGTTGTGTCGCCCCTTCGTCGAATGCAATTGCCCATATTATATTTGTGTGGTCCTGCAACTTGACTTGAAGTATATACCTATAGTCATAGGTATCAATTATTGCATTACATTTTGCACAAAACCACTTTCCATCATTTGTCTGTGATAGTCTTTTCTTACAAGGCTTGTTACTTGAGCGGGAAGGGCATGCTGGATACCAAAATGAGTCAGTTTTTATGAATCGTGTTGTTGCCACCAACATGCATTGTAGAGGTTGCACTATATTTCGAGCCTCTTCACGAATGGCATTGATCGTCAGTCTTCTAGCAGGTGGGGGCATGTGAAAGGAGCTAGTAAACAAAGCCTGAATGGTAGTGTCATTTTCTTTGAACCATGTTTTAATCTATTCTGACTCTTCTATTTGAGGGTCTATCGATAGTTTTGTAGTCGATGAGGTGTTGATCACCTTTCCATTGAATTCAGACACATGTCCATTTCGGATAGCGAGAACTGGTGATTCACGCATGAGGTATTTCTCGTGCAGCTGTGCACCCTCCTTTTCGGCTAACGAGCCCCATAAAGTAACATTTATATTTGTGTTGGACATGTCAAGTATTGTTAAAGTCCGTCTTGCGACCTCTGTCCCATCTCTTCTCCTAATTGTGGTGCATGGATGTACACAAGTGACAATTCCAATTGCATCAACATTTGAACCGTTGCTTTTGCTTACCAATGCATTGAGGGGTGTGAAAGAGTAGTGCTCTTTAGGGATGGAATCATCATCTTCATAGAGGGAAACCCTTGAGTCAGGCATAAGAGAAATTTCCAACCCGCTATTAAGCTTGTTATAGACTCTATTAGCAGGTCAAATTGTGCCTCCAGACAATGTGTATGTAGCTCTTGCGATAATTTTATCACAATGGGTGTGAGCTGCTTCATTGAAGCATGTCACACGTGTCTCAGTTCCTTCACAATCTATGATATCAAAGGTGAAGATATGGCCACTTCCTTTCTGTGTGGTGTAGCTACGTATTTCAGACTTCACAGTTACACGACCTTTAATAGTCCACCTTGGTTGAAACAGATTCAAGTTTTTGATAGGCGTTATTGTCAATGGTGCCTCCTTCAGTAGGATTGGATTGACCCCAAATAGTAGACGTCGAGGAGCTAGTCTTTCAGGAACGCAAGGGTTTTTTGAAGATGTGGCCAAGCCAGAGGGTTCTCCTGTTGAGCGCCCAAGTTGTTCAAGATCTTCTGTGCATAGGAAAACTAGCTCCCCAACAATAGCATGTGTTGTGTGCACAATTTCAAGGTTGACAATAACAATCCACCTAAATATTCAAAGCGAGATAAAGTATAAGTAACAAAATCTAAGAGGAGAGTAGGTCTCACTTATTCTTGTGCCATATAGAAGTTAGTTCATAAACATACCGTGTGCTAGCTGTTTGAGGATAGTTGTATCTTTTCAATTGCACGATGGAGCTAGGTACAGGCACATTGGATTCTATGTAGGAGTTATACTTAGTTGGTAACGATGCTTTCTACTTGTGCACACCATCAAAGATTTCCAACCTATATCAATTGTTGTGTGTATATTCAAAGCCAAAACTTGAGATAGCTATGACTTGGACATGAGGTTCCAAAGCAACATTTCTTCCATGCATCAATCTAATTGCATCTGGAGTCAACAAGCTTGCCATGGTGCAAGGCAAGGAGAGAATCCTACACAAATGTATTGGATGTAAGTCGCTTGTGCGAAGGAGTCAATAGAACAACCCTTCCATCAAACTATAGCAACTTATTGGTAGATAAAGTCGAGTAGTCCAAAGAAGAGCCAAGCAACTAAATTGAAACGGGTGCAAGTAGCAACATGGCTAGGAAAAATTCAGTTATGCATAATTTTTATGAACATCTACCTCATTATGTGGAGTGAGGAAAGGAAAAATAGATACTCTCTATGCAATTTACTATCAGCTATACTAATTTTTAGTCAGTTGCATACATGGAATATGTATAGTTTTGATTGCAATAGCTCAAAGATACATGTGTATAGTTCAATTAGAATAGATTCAAGATACATGAAGTCAAGAAGACAAAAAAGTAAAATGTAGAAACATCGAGTCAATTGCCATATTGGTTGATGCATATGTACAATGGAAAGGACCAAAGGAAAAAGTAGTAGAGTGGGGGGGAAGGAGTTGTACATTCTTCCCACTACACAATAGATTTTCCAACACCAGATATAAGGTTTTACTACTTGTTGTGCTAGGAAAAAGAAGGGGTTGGATGATTAGTAGGCATTGTATACATTCTATATCAAGAGGGAAGGCATGCTCCCCATCTTCACAAAAAATCATAAGTTGCTGTCGTCATGTTTTGTCAAAAAGAAAAACGATTGTCCCCAACACCACAAAAAACAAGTAGCTATCTTAAGCAAGCTATTTACAATCTACTTTATGTCTGCTAGGAGTTTTAGAAAATCTTCCTTAATCCTAGTACCATTTCCCATTCCATACAATGCATCATATTTCATTGCTCGAAGGAAGTCACAATACGCATCCAAAACAAAATAAGTTGTATGGAACTTTTGGATTGCCTGTTGCACCATCTCGATGTCATGGTTTTCCACTTGGAAGGCTTCTTCGCATGTCTTTTTAGCATCTTCAATAGTCTCTTCATAACCTCTCACAATGTTCTCTGCGAGGACTGCAACGTTGCTTTGGTAGATGCTAGCCCAAATAACAGAAGAAGAGTCTGAAGGTGAGGGAGGAGCAACATTAGCTTTTGATCCTGTAATGTCTCCCTCAGACAAGCTGCTAGATATCATGATAATGTCTGCTGGTGGGTGCAAGTTTGCCATCACCTGGGGAGTTTTTTAATAGGAACAGCTTTGATTATTTTATAACAATAAAAGTTGCATGTGTGTGATTTGTAAAAGGACATTTGGAAATGGGGTGGGAAAATGACAACCATAATAGAAACAAAATCTTCACTGAGGAATGCTTATAAAATGAAATAATGATTATCTTTACGAGCATGCTTGGAATTGATGAAGGGAGATCTTTTATTAGTTAAATTAGTCATATATTTGTACTTCGATCAACAAATAAAAAATAGCATTTTAAAAAAAAATAAAAAATTATTCTATCTAAGGAATGGATTTAAAATTAAACTACAATTTTAAAAAAATAGCATAGACCAATAAATAAACATACAAATTTGCTTATATGCATATTCAAGTTCAAAAAATATAAATATAGATTAAAATTTTGATTATATTCATGATGTTATTTTCCTTTTAACTATAAGGAAGCGGGACAATTAAATCCAAAATCTATATATATAACTATTATTAAATTCCACCCACTACTTTTTTTTAGAAAGCACATTTATTCAAGCAGATGTAAGCCTAATCTTTGTAACATGAAAAGTGCGTTAGTTTAAGGTCTATAAAATTATGCATTGCAATGAAAAGAAATATAGAGGATATAAAGTGATGTAATTAATGGGAGAAGAATTGTCTACCCAATAATTCAACATTTCCAAAGTTTATCAACATCATTCATTTACCTAATTTTTCCACACATATCTAAACACCATGAATCACACTATACTACTTAGGAATATAATAATCCATCAAGTAAACATTCGACAAAAACCCATGAACCAATCTCTTGATATACGTCAAGCACTCCTATGGAGGGACTTCGTCGGGAAAAAACAATAAGGGAAAGTACTCTACGCAGGGCAAGGAATTCAATCTTCACAATAGAAAATATTAAAGGAGGCCCCTTTGGTTAAAATTTGTAAGGCACCTACCAAGTGAGCATCAAACAAATATTTATAACCAACTACACTATTTCCCATAATACTATTTACCTTAAGCCATCAAATTATAACCATTATTTGTCAAAATTAATTTGAAAAATAAAGGACATAATGATGTGTATAAAATATTCCAATAAGTCTAAAATTATTTTTTTATAATATAAGTCATATAATGTGGAAAATGCGATCAAAATTTAAATTTTCAAATACGTAAAGTTGGATAGAGATTATTATGTTCATATTTCAAGATGTATGCCTATTAAGCATTAATATATATAGACTATATTAAATAAATAGTAATGTGTAAATAAAATGGAAATTTGGAAAGATGTGTTGGCTATATGTCTCTACAGAACCTTTTTCCCAATTCACTTTTAGTTGAGAAAATCTAAATGACAATATAATTGGATGAAGTATTTGGAATTAATTTTATCATTGTGGTGAAGGAAAAAATAAGTAATATAATGAATATCAATTTATGGAGGGAAAAATAGATATATAGTGTGAATGAGAAATAAATTGATTTCCTCTTGAAACATATTGTTATCTCTTCCATATGGGTAAATTTGGCATCCGCAAAATTCAAGGCAGCAATTCACCGAAGGAAAAATTCACCACCATGGAAAATTCATTGACAAAAACCTCACCGCCAAGATGAATATCATTGCCAAGTAAAATTCATCATTCACAATTCATAAAGCTTGTGTAATATATATTTAAAAACATTGGTGAATTGTTGGCGGTAAATTGTACTTGGCGGTAAGTTTTTTGTTGATGAATTTTCCATGGCGGTGAATTGATGGTGGTGAATTTTCTTCTGGTAAATTGTTAGCAATGAATTTTCCCGGACCAAGATAAATTTAACTATAATTATTAGAGGATGTATATTTGAACTATATGAGCCATAGGTGTGAAACTTATTCCTAGGTCAAATCTAACACTATATATAATCTATGGACTAATAAAATAAAGCAAAATTAAAAAATATTACTACAATTTTCTTATTACCTTGCTGAGTTAATCCAATAAAAAATATTGATTTCATCCAAACCAGTAAACAGGGAAACTATACAAGATTTATTTAATAGTATTTTATTATATATATAATAGAATAAAAATAAATAAGTAGAACTTTATTATTATTATTAATACGGGGACATCCAATATAAAGACAAATAGTATGATGTAACATGACGCTATCATGAGGGCCTCAATAATGACAATGTTATATTTGTTTTGACAGTGTCTAATTATAATGTCAGCACTTATTAATATTTAAAAAATGTATTTGTTTTTAAATAATAATTTATTTTTTGGAATTTTAAAAATAATTTGGAATTTTTATATTAAGTTAATAGAATTTGATATCTTTGAGAATGCAATCCGATTAATTTTAGAGCCATGTTGTATAGTTTAGTCAATTAGGTTATTATGCATTAGAAGCTAGGTTAACACGGGGACATCCAATATAAAGACAAATAGTATGATGTAATATGACGATATTAGAGGGCCTCAATAATGAGAGCTCTATATTTGTTTTGGCAGTTGCTAATTATAATTTCTGCACTATTTAATATTTTAAAAATATATTTGTTTTTAAATAATAATTTATTTTTTATTTTTGTTAAAATAAGTTGAAATTGTTATATTAAGTTCTATGAATTGAAGTTACTTAAAATAAAGACTACATATATATTATTAATATTAAAGATAGTTTTTATTTTTTTCCTTAGATAAATAAATAATTTTAGTTTTTTGTTTTATCTTCTTTATTAAAGTTATTACTATGTTGTTTTGTAATAAAAAAATGTTAAGTTTGCTATATAAAAGTGAAATTTCATATTATTTCATTTATATTTGTGTGAAGACTATGTGAAGTATAAGTTATCAATGAGTGTAATTGTGAAGATTTAAATAATGACAATCTCAATACCTGTCTCCAAATTATACACAATTTATTGTACCTTCTAATAATGTGCTTCTACATATCAAGGTTTTTAATTACATTTTGTCAAAATATAGATTAGGTGTTATATATAAAAGGAAATACATTCCTTATTATGTTCACATCATTTGCATTAGAATTGTGTGGCACCTGAATAAAAAATTATCTTTTATGTATTCTTTTGGAATCAATTTTGTTAAAATTCTAGAGTTTTGATACTCTTTAATGGATTTATCATGAAAGAAAACATTTGTTAATGTAAATTTTATGTTAGGATTATTGCACAAAAGTAACATTTTGTATCATATATATTTGTCAAAATTACACCAAAGCATATAATGATACAAATGTATATAATTGTGACATAAAAATTTACATAAATTTTATTTTTAATAATATATAATAATTAAAAATGTAAATATTACTAAATATAATGTGCACCATTAATTGTATCCCATTACGATACAACCCTTTTTGTAGTTATAATTTACAAATCTTATCACTATAACTATTATTAATTCTTTCTACAATAATACGATTATTTTACTCAAAATTCAAATATTCCTTAATACCAATATTTTACATTTTATTTTATTTTATATTTTTATACATGGGGTGAAACCCCTTGAGTATTCACATTTCCACCCTACATTATTATTATTATTTTTATTTACCTCAATTTAAACATAAATAATATTATCATTCTCGTATATAATATTATCCCAACATATAACTCTTTAAAAATGGCCATCATATACTCTTTAAAGGCGCCAATTTAATCATTGGTAATATTATTAATTATCTCATCTAAACATTATAACTAAATCATTAAGCTTATACTGATGATAATGTTTAACCTGAGTTTAGACCATTTAATCAATATTATGTAATATTAGATAACAATTTAAACCATTTAATGATTACCATTTTCTCGGGAATATATTCACTTTTAACAACATTTTTATTTTTATTATTTTTTTTAATCTCAATTTACCTTACTAAAATTACTTCTATCTAAATAAAAATAATAATATGAAATAATTAACCAATTAAAGATTATATTAACATTAACTCCCAAATTAACCCTTTTTATAAATTTCAATTTTTAATCTCAATTTTACCTTACTAACATCAAATAACTAACCCATGAATAATAATATTAACATTTACTCTCAAAATAACCTCTTTATACTAAAAATAATATTAACTCCTATTACAATAGTAATTTTATTATCACTTTCATTTTATTCTGCAAATATTATGTCACTTCAATATAATACTATAATATAAAATGACTCTCCAAAATAATGTTATAACTATAAATCATATTGTTTTATAATAACCATCCAACTGCCATTTCTACTATTTTATAATAAGAAGTGCTATTTATTTTCAATTGTCCATAATAATATTTACAATATCTATGACATTATTATTATATTATTTGATAATGCAAACTGATTTCCACGTTCCACAGAGAAAAAATTACTTAACTTCATTTGATAAAAAAAGAAAACTTAATTTCATCCGATAACGAATAAAAAACAAACTTACACTTCACTAATAAATTATGTGAGATCTCATCGCACATTCACTATCTACTGCACGAATATGGGGAGGGTGAAGATATCTATTTCAACACCTACGAATAAGCAAACGTATGATTGCAATTGTCTAAATGTAATACTCATTGCAGAGGATAAAGGCAGCGATAGGGGTGAAAGATATGCATTAATGTTGATTTTAGGTCTGATTGAATCAGATACTCCGCCAGCACACCCTAACTCACCTCCTCATAGCAATGGGGTACTATATTTATTTTATTTTATTTTCCGCTAATGTTAGACCACCTTATCGTGGTTAGCTTCCCATTAATGGTATGGCTAGATATTCAAATTAATAACCTACAACAAGGTCTTGGATATAGGATTGATAAAATAAATGTGGAACAAGTTTTTCAAACGACAGGCAAGGTAAATACGGTTCGTTCTCAGTCATCAAGAATTAATGGCTCCCGTAACGCGCAATCCCACCATTCACCTACACCTATTCCTAAATGCTGGCCTCACTATTTGTTTGCAGAGCAATTACATTGAAAATGATTATTATAAGGACTCTTCTCATCACGTCATGGGTTTCCATAAATTCAACAGTGAAATCCACTCCTTGTTACATCTTATAAGGACTGCATTTGTCCTTGAAATCAACACAGTGACAGGTTATTGAAGGAGGCGCTTCAGCAGATGGGTAGTCTGAAATAACATTGACTTTGCTACCTATCTCCCTGACACAGCAGAAACATGAAATCTTTGTACAGAGAAGACACCAAGGCAGCGAATGAAGAGCTTCGTTTGGCTAATTCCACCATAACACAACACTGCAGATTATGGTTGCCATTAATCTGAGTACAAGAAGGTTTGGTATCCATTCAGTTCCCTACTAAATATCTAAACATACCTACCTCCCAAACAACCATTTCATACGCAAGGTGTTAGGCTAGCTCAAGGCGATGCACCAGAATACAGAGGGTTGAGTAAACACAATAAATACAATATACAATATACAATAAATACAATAAATACAATAAATACAATATACATAGCTAAGCACAATCACCTTTTGAACCAAATTTACAAAATCTAAGCTTTGGGAGCAAAAAAAAAGTTACCAACCTTTTTTTTTTCCTTTGAAAGAAACATAGCTATGATTGAATGGCGCCCTTGAACAATAGCATACAGTGAGACAGGCAAACAAAATAAAAGAAACAACACGCAATTAGGAGCAAAAATAAAAAGGCTATTAAGCCAAAATGGGGGAAAACTCAAAAGGAGAAAGTTGGTCATGCTAGCCACCTTTGGTTTTTTTGGGACAATGTAGGCTTCTTGGCAAAGAAGAAGAATGATATTGGCTACAAATTTACAGCTTAGACCTGCAAAACTGACCATGGTGGAAATTTGGGCAAGTGTTTGCGTGATTAATGCTGGTAAAGGCAGAGACATAAAAACACAAAAGCAGAGTAGAAAATAACTCCTACAGAAAATACCAAATGCACACAAAAAACAATAGAAAAAGCATAACTACTTTCTAATGTATTTCAGTTGCAGTAGCAACTGGTTATTCAGCAAAAACAAACTTAGAGTTTATCTCAGCGAACACCAGCAATATACAAAACAGTAAATGAAGTTTCTAATTTTCTTCATGGTAAGCAGAGAAACTGGGAGAAAGTATTGTTTATTCTAACAAATATTAAAAGTAGTTTAACTGCGATTTGTTCATTTATCTGCATAAATATGCAAATTGGGGTGGTAGATCCTGTTTGTTAAGGAACACTGTTAGTGACAAGGAATCTACGTGTATTTGAGTGAATGGTCTGATGGGGAAGTAAATATGGTACTTGTAATAAAACTTGTATATATGACATAGATAAAGGTAGATATTTTGTATTTCTCTTTCAATCGTTCAAGACTGATATGTATCCCACACTCTGTATCTATTGTAGAATATGGCCCTTTTCACCTACAAGTGGTGTAGTGTTTTTGTACGGTCCTTCCTGGGAATCTGTACGTTTTGGCAACGAATCGTTAAAATAATGTGAATTACTACTCTTGGTGTAGTGCATTTTGCTATTTACAACTATAGAAAAGGACTCACAAAAATGATAACCTCACCAGAAGTTAGGGAAAAAAGCATGCCTATATCCCAAGTTGACTATAAAGATTGTATTGAGTTGGTTTCCACTATCTCTGATCTGTAAAGTAAATCACAAATCCACAACGCAAAAACTTGCTTTCATCTCGTAATACAAACTTTATCAAAATTCATAATATAAACTTATTAACTCATAATATACCAATGCAATACACAACATACGTTATCAGATCGCACTTCATAAAGTAATTTTTTATCAAATTCTAGCTCCTGTTAAAAGGGAAGCGGAGACACAACGCGGGAAGGACACACGACTCAGGCTGGGGTGCATAGGTATAGAACTGCTTGACAGAAGAAAATGTAAAAAATCAATTAAAAAAAGACGATAGTTTCAGTTCAAGAAAGACGCGGAGATCATTCCATTGAAGCAGTTAAAGTAAGATCTGAGAATAGCGAGGTAGGAGTAAGAGAGAATGTCCTACCATGCTCGAACACTGTGGTTGAGGTAGGTTGACAATAGATTCAGAGATTGCCTCCACTACATCCTAATTCCAAGCATTACAGGTTGTGACAAGTTGCCATACCTCAGAATACACAGCTAAGAATTGCAGAGAAGTTGATTCCACATTCACCTTCCCAACTACTTGTTCGCCGCACAAAAATAGTAAACTTCGAATCCATCTTAAAGCAGGTTGCATTTATTAACTCACAAAGCTTTGGTGACTTTGTAAATGCTAGGAAACACACGCAGACCAGGGGAGTGGTGTAGAACGGCGTGAACGGCTCCCAGCCATACCTGGTGATGCCAAAACAGGAGGAATGGCCATGCCTGTTGACGCGGAGACAATAAATATGGGAATTTGGTGAGGGTGAACACAGTGACTTCCAAACAGGAAATATTTAATGGGAAAAACTTGCGTGTAAAAATATTACATGTCTCAGGTGAGAATCCAACCGTCTCAGCCGGCATCAGATAGTGAGACTTTTCCGGTTGAATTCTCACCTATAATAGCCTATTAGCTAATTAGATATTTCATAATTAGAATCACTTTTAAAATATTTTAAGTAAAAGTCAAAACATATATATATATACATACATATATGCACATACATACATATATTCAATATGCTTTTATTTAAAAAATATATATTAGATATTTCATAATTAAAATCACTTTTAAAATATTTTAAGTAAAAGTCGAAACAAGAGAAACTTGTAAATTTTATATATATGTATATATGTATGTATATATGTATACACACATATATACATATACTTATACATATACATACACATATACATATACATATATGTATATATGTATACATATATATACACATACATAGACATACATATACATGTATATAGACATATATATACATATTCAATAATTTTTTATATTAGATAATTTCATAATTAGATTTATTTTTAAAATATTTTAAATAAAGAGTTAAAATGAGAAAATCTTGCAAATTTATATTTTTAGTTAATTAATTAAAATGTAAAAACATTAATAAAATTAAAATGTAAATAAATACTAGCATATATATATATTATTTTAATAATAATATATATAAAATACGCCTAGGGATATCCTTTTCGAGGCGCCTATTTTTTAATCAAATTTTTATTATAAAAATTGAATAAGTGCCTCGAGATATATATTATTATTAAAATAATATATATATATGCTAGTAGCAGTCGTGGCGGAACATGTAATATCTTAAATCAATTATTTTTTATATTTATTATATATTTTATTATAAAATTATTATAATAATTAAAATATTCTAATATGATTAGGGTTAGGATTAGGATTGGGGTCAGGATGACGGTTAGGGTTAGGGTTAGGATTAGGATTAGGGTTAGGATTAGGAAAAGGGTTAGGGTTAGCATTAGCATTAGGTTTAGGGTTAGGGTTAGGATTAGGTTTAGGTTTAGCGTTAGTATTAGGGTTAGGGATATGATGAGGGTTAGGGTTAGGGTTAGGGTTAGGGTCAGGATTAGGGTTAGGGTTAATATTAGGGTTAGGGTTAGGGTTAGGTTTATTAACTTTGTTTAGGGTTAGGGTTAGGATCAAGGTTAGGATTAGGATTAGGGTTAGGGTTTAATTAGGTTAGGGTTAGGGTTAGGGTTTATTTAGGTTAGGGTTAGGATTAGGTTAGGATTAGGGTTAGGGTTAGGATTAGGTTAGGGTTAGGGTTAGGGTTTGGATTAGCATTAGGTTTAGGGTTAGGGTTTATTTAGGTTAGGGTTAGGATTAGGTTTAGGTTTAGCATTAGTATTAGGGTTAGGGATATGATGAGGGTAGGGTTAGGGTTAGGGTTTATTTAGGTTAGGGTTAGGATTAGGTTAGGATTAGCATTAGGTTTAGGGTTAGGATTAGCATAAGGTTTAGGGTTAGGGTTTATTTAGGTTAGGGTTAGGATTAACATTAGGTTTAGGGTTAGGATTAGCATTAGGTTTAGGGTTAGGGTTTATTTAGGTTAGGGCTAGGATTAGGTTTAGGTTTAGCGTTAGTATTAGGGTTAGGGATATAGTGAGGGTTGGGATTATGGTTAGTGTTAGGTTTAGGGTTAGGGTTAGGTTTATTAATGTTGTTCAGGGTTAGGGTTAGGATTAGGGTAGGATTAGGATTGGGGTTAGAGTTTAATTAGGTTAGGGTTAGGATTAGGTTTAGGGTTAGCGTTAGTATTAGGGTTAGGGATATGATGAGGGTTAGCATTAGGTTAGGGTTAGGGTTTTTTAGGTTAGGATTGCGATTAGGGTTAGGATTATGATTAGGGTTAGGTTTAGGGTTAGGGTTAGGATTAGGGTTAGGTTTAGGGTTAGGGCTAAGATTAGAGTTAGGGTTAGGATTAGGGTTATTTAGGGCCAAGGCAGGGTTAGGGTTAGGATTGGGATTAGGGTTAGGGAGGGTTTAATTAGGTTATGGTTATGGTTAGGGTTAGAGTTAGTGTTAGGATTTGGGTTAGGGTTAGGGTTAGGGTTAGGGTTTAATTAGGCTAGGATTAGGATGAGGGTTAGGGTTAGGGTTTAATTAGGTTAGGGTTAGGATTATGTTTAGGGTTAGCGTTAGGGTTAGGATTAGGGTTAGTTTTATTAATTTTGTTTAGGGTTAGGTTTAGGGTTAGGGTTAGGTTTACTTAAAATCTAGAATTAAAACCTAACTCTAATTTTGTTTATTAATTTTGTTTAGGGTTAGAATTAAAATCTAACCCTAATTGAACTCTAATCCTAACCCTAATTTTAATTGATTTCTAATCCTAATTAAATGCTAATGTACCCTAATTATAACAATAGTAATTAAATCCTAATTGAGTGTTAACCCTTATTATAATTATAGTTGTAGCACTAATCCGTATTGATTTGTAACCCCAACGCTAACCCTAATCGCAAAATTTAAGTTAGAACCTTAACTGTAATTGAACATCAATTTAACCCTAACAATAATTGAATCTTAACCCTATTTAAAGCTTAACCCTAACACTATTCAATCCCCAACTCTAACCCTAACCCTAATTGAATTATAACCCTAAAATTTATCTTAATTCTAACCCTAACCCTAACTATAACTCTAATTCTAATTTGAATCCTAACCCTAATTGAATTATAACCCTAAACTTTATCTTAATTCTAACCCTAACCCTAACTATAACCCTAATTCTAATTTGAATCCTGACCATAATTATCACTCTACTCATAATTCTAATTGTAACACTAACCCTAAATATAATAGCTATTTTAATTTTAACTATATTATGAATTGAACCCTAACCTTAACTAAAACCTAACCCTAACTAACTCCTAACCATTATCCCAACCCTAACCCTAACCCTAACCTTTACCCCAAGCTTTATTGTATAACCCTACCTTAATTGAACCCTAACCCTAATTGGATCCTAATCTTAATTGATCCATAGCCCTAACATTATCCCTAATTTAACCCTAACCCTAATTGTAGCCTTTATTTAACCATAATCACCTTAACCCTAAGTGCAAACTTCATTTTAGAACTCTAATTGAATTGTAACCCTTATTAAATCCTAATCCTAATCATAACCTAATTCTAAATAACAATAAATACATGAATAATAATAATAATAAAGTTATATAAATTATTTTTCATTTTTAGCAAAAAGTTACATGTTAATGAAATTCTTAATTACATTGGTTTTTTAAAGATTTAGATAATATATTTTTTAATATATTAATTTTAAAACTATTTTAAAACTTATTTTTAAACCCTAACTATAATTCCAACCCTAGCCCTAAACCTGGCCCTAACCCTAACCCTAATCCTAACCCTAACCCTAATCCTAACCCTAACCTAATTATAATCCTAACCCTAACCCTAACCCTCACCCTAATCCTAACCCTAACTGTAACCCTCACCCTAATTCTAACCCTAACCCTAACCCTCACTGTAATCCTAACCCTAACCCTAACCCTTACCATAATTCTAACCCCAATCCTTACCCTAACCCAAATCTTAACCCTAACCCTAACCCTAAACACTAAACCCTAACCCAATCCTAATGCTAACCCTAACCCTAATTAAACACTAACCGTAATCCTAATCGTAATCCTAACCTAACTAAACCCTAACCCTAACCCTAACCCTAACACTAAACAAAATTTTAAACATAACCCTAACCCAAACCCTAATCCTAATTCTAACCCTAACCCTAACCCTAATCCTAATCCTAATCCTAATCCTAATCTGAACCCTAACCCTAATTAAATCCTAACTGTAGCCCTAATCCTAATCCTAACCCTAAACCTAAGCCTAACCCTAATTGTAATCCTAACCCTAATCCTAACCCTAACCCTAACCCTAACCCTAACCTTAATACTAACCTTAACCCTAAACAAAATTAATAAACCTAACCCTAACCCTAACCCTAATCCTAATTCTAACCCTAACCCTAACCCAATCCTAATGCTAACCCTAACCCTAACCCTAACCCTAATTAAACACTAACCATAATCCTAATCCTAATCCTAACCTTATTAAACCCTAACCCTAACCCTAACACTAAACAAAATTTTAAACATAACCCTAACCCAAACCCTAATCCTAATTCTAACCCTAATGCTAACCCTAACCCTAACCCTAATCTTAATCCTAATCCTAACTTGAACCCTCACCCTAACCCTAATTAAATCCTAACTGTAGCCCTAATCCTAATCTGAACCCTAAACCTAATCCTAACCCTAATTGTAATCCTAACCCTAATCCTAACCCTAACCCTAACCCTAATACTAACCTTAACCCTAAACAAAATTAATAAACCTAACCCTAACCCTAACCCTAATCCTAATTCTAACCCTAACCCTAACCCTAACCCCAACCTAACCCTAATCCTACCCTTACCCTAATCCTAGCCCTACCCTAACCTTAATTGAACCCTAGCCCTAACCCTAGCATGTAAGACATTAATTAGATTCTCATTATAATTATAAGTAAGATTTTATTAATTTATGTTAATTAAAATGTGATTTATTTGATGAAAAATTGTTCATAAGTAATATATAGATATATAATTACAATTTTATATGAATATCCCTAATTTGACCCTAATGAACCTTAACCATAACCCTAATTATAATTGAACCTTAGCCCTAATTCAACCCCAACTCTAACCTTATGCCAACCCTAATTAGGGTTCAATCAAGGTTATAGTTTAATTAGAGTTTTGATTATACTTAAGGTTTGAATAAGGATTACGATTAGGGTTAGAGTTACAATTAGAATTACTTATTAGTGGTGGGATTATGGTTAGGGTTATAAATATAGTTATGGTTAAGGTTAAAATTAGGGTTAGGGTTAGAATTCTCATTAGTGTTAGGGTTAGAGTTAAAATTAATAATTATGGAATTGGAGCTAATGAAATTGTTTAAGTAACTACTAAAGCACATGAGTATTATTTAAATATTCTTAATCATTATTTAATATTTAACATTTTATATAATTTTATTTAATATACTATAAATTTAATAATTTATAATTTTTTTATTTCAATATTTATAATTAATATTTATTTTTATTATTTATAATATATAATTTATAATCTACTAATTACTAATTTATGTGTTTGTTTTCACATTTCAGATTAAATGGCAACAAATAATCATAGAAAAAACTAATCCAATCTAATCGGGTAGCTACTTGTTAGGGTTAGAGTTAAAATTAATGATTATGAAATTGGAGATAATGAATATGTTTAAGAAATTACTAAAGAACATGAGTATTATTTAAATATTTGAATTGATTAATTTAATATTCAAATAATTTTTTTAGTTAGAATCATACATCCATTTATATGAAATTGAAGTTAAATACTATCAATAAAAATAAATCATTATAAAGATTTACATTTTAACATTAAGTTGGACCAAATAAACATTGACATCTTAAATCATAATAATTAAATATAAGAGTTTTTAAGATTTAACTAAATAAATTTTAGAAATTTTTATTTTGACTATGATGTGCAACAAAGTTAATGTTTCTATATCCCTTACTAACATTTGCTAAAGTCAAATGCAAAATTTTTATTATACAACCGATAGATCTACAATATAACTGAAGTTCTCTTCATTCATATGGCCTTTCAGACAAAATAGAAGTTAAATACTCTTGATAGAGATAAGCAGAAAATCTTTACCTTTGCTTCTCCAAAGTAATTGTAATTTCCCAAGGGCTATTGGTATAAAGCACAAGTCAAATCCGAGATTCCTTAAATTTGATTGCTAGATCTATTAAAAGAATAATATTTCCATAACTGGCAGACAGTAGATTCATACAACCATTCTCGCAAAATTCATACAACCATTCTCGCAAATATCAAGTTAGATATTGTTATAAGAGATTTTATTTTTTAGAAAACGATTACTGAAGACAAGGTTAAAAAAAATGCCCGAAAAAACTACTTAGCTTTAAGGTAATGAAATTTTCCAAGGGTTAAGTTTAAAGTTACGGAAGGTAAATCGAAGAGTGCTGATGAGCGCCTTATTGCAGAGGACAATTGAAATATATGATAACAAAGAGGCTTAAAGCTCCAATCGTTCCATGCTGAAAACTGTTGGTCTCTATCATTTTTAAATCGCTCTTTTTCTACACTAACTTAAATTATGCTTTAAATATTAGAGATTTGCACAAGCAACTGCTATTAATTATTGCTTTCCTAAAGAATAACACAGTAAATGTTGCCTTAAATTTTTACTTAAATTTTTACTGTATTTCAGATCAAACTAAACAATAAAGATATGAAAGATATTTCTAAGACATGAAAGATAGTTCAAGGCATGTGAATTGTTTGAAATGTGGTCTCACTGAATGCTATTATTGTAGGACAGGAAAGAAATGCATTTGTTGAAAAAGTTTTAGAAACTCCCAACCAAATGCGATTAGCAAGTTGCAAGCCAATCTCGCAAAACTCTGCCAGCATCCGCCCTGCCAATGCCAAAATGAAAGCTTTGGAATAAGGTATGTACATCCATTGGAGCATAATGATAGAGGAATTTTGTTAGATGTTGTTGCAACTACTTTTCTAGACGTGTATGGAAAATGTGGACGCATAGACAACGAAACTAAAGTGTTTGATAGAATGTCTCTTCCTTAACTAGTTATTAATGTTTTGAACTTCAACCAATCAAAATTGATTATTTTCCTTTATACATTATATTTAATTTTTTTTCTAAAGTTAAATGCATGTTTTTTAACTTTTCTAATTTTCAAAATTATTTCTCTTTTATATTATTGGCTCAAAACTTAACTATTCTATTTACAATTGTAATCTAATTTTTTTTTTTTTTTTTTATTAGACTGCAAAATTGGGTAGCACGACCCCTATAAACATTTGTAATCTAAATTTAACTAAGTCTAAATGCTAATAAATTCCCTTATACTAATTTCTTAAATATTCTATGTAATTTATATATTCCCCTATACTAATTTCTTAAATATTCTATTTAATTTAAATTATATAGGTTAATTAATAAATTCAACTATGCTAATTTTTTGAAGATTATTTTTTTGTTAAATAAATTTATCTATACATTCAAACTATATTTTTTAAGATTAATTTTTGGTTATATTAATTTTCATTTGCCTTTGATAAATTAAAATATATTTCTTGAAATCTATTTTTATAATATAAAATCAATTAATACTAATATCTTTTGAAATTTGATAAATTGAACTAAACTAATTTTCTTTAAAAAAAATACAATATGAAAATAATTAATTTCGAGATAGTTTTAATATAATTACTTTTATAATAATTTGATTATTTTAATAATTAAACTATATTATTTTTGCTAATACTAAATTAAATGCTAAATTAGTTTGATCTATTTTATTTAAAAAATAAATTTACTAAATCTATTTACTTTGTCAATAAATAATAAATCCCTTTATAAAATAAAATTTTAACTAATATACTTTTGCATCTAGATAAATAAAATATATGTCTAAATAAATCATTCAATTTTAATTTTTCTGGTTATAAAAACAAGCACTTTGTATTTTAAATTTTATTTCCTACAAATTCTTTAATTTTAAAAAAACTTTAAAAAATTGTTTTTCTTATCATAAGATGGGGTTGTTAAAAGCTTTCATTAAAATAAAAAAATTAACTAAATCTTTTTCCTTATCCATTTAATTTAAGTATCATTCTAAAGTTTATTGGTCTATTATCAAAGATTTCTTTAAAAAACAACCAATTTTTTTTCCTTATTTTCTATTACAATTATAAACTTATGATTTTTTCTAGTTATTATTTTAAATTTCTTTTTTGAAATTTTAATATAAGCTTCTATTTAAATTCTTAATTTGTGGTTTTCAAAAGATTTTTTTTAGCATGATAAGGTTTTTATCGAAATTCTTAATTTATTATTTTAAAGGAAAATTTAATTAACATACAAAATGATAAATATTTGGTTTTATCTATAAATTAAATATGGTTCTCAATTATTTTAAATAAAAATTTCTACTTTTCAAATAATTTTTCTCATAACATGGATACAAAAAATTATCTGCACAAATCTTGGGCTCCATAGAAAATGTGGCCAGTTAATTCAAACCATTTAGTTAAATTCTCAACGGTTAGATATTTATTTTTAATGGTGTTGGTTATGTCAACTACATTTTGCTCTCAAATTTATTGTTACTTCATTGTAACTTTTTTACTTATTTTGACATCAATTCCTTTTTTTTTTGCATAGAAGCTTTTTTTTACTCTTGAGTTCTTTAAAATTTAATTGATTTTTTGTTGTCATTTCCTTCTTTTTGTTTCAAAGGTGGAATAATGGATGAGAATCATGGATTTTATTTTCATTGTTTAAATTTGGTGGTTAATAATTAAAATAGTTTTTTTCTTAAATTCTCTTTACATTTCATTTTTTGTGTTTTCCCATTATTTTTGTTGGAGCATTTAGATGGATAGTTTCGAGTAGAAATTGATTTTTTAATTTCACTACACTTGAAAGTAGATAGTGGCTTATCATCAATTGATTAGTATAATGGATGAATCATGCCTTTTTTCCACCCATGTATGATATTAGAAAGATGGTAGGAAAAAAAATCTATGTTTCTTTAAAATAAATTTTTAAAAATCTTAATTTTTTTCTTCATACATTGGCTAGGCCCAATGAGTTAGGATTGGTGGTTTTTTTTCTCTATGACTTCATAGTATAAATTTGCATGAATAGAAAGGAAGATTAGAAGTAGGTTTGAAAATTGTTTGCTTCCTCCCAAAAATTTGCATGAATATATGCTTCATCTACCCCTTAGATAAACTAATTTATAATCTCATTGCATGATTTGGCTCTAATATATGATAAATATTTCAAATATTTCTTGTGGTTGGGATGACCAAAGGGGCATAAAGTCTTGTTTTAATGGTTTTCCAACTCAATATTTCATTACCTATTCTTTGGCATCAAGGCCACCATAGACTTGCTAAGAGTACATTGCATGTTCCGGCATGAACTTGAAGTTCCAATGACCTCCAATAAGATTCTCATGTGCCTCTTGAAGTACATTCCCAATCTCTTACCGCACCACACACTTTTAATACCTGGTTGGGCCCCAGCTTGAACAACAATCCCTTGATCAGCTGGAAAGCCTTGGTTTCCCATGCTAACCTTTAGTGGTTTCTTGCTTGTAATTCAGGTATATTAAATGAGGTTCGATTAATACTTGACAAAAAATAGTGATCAACATTAATGACCAAAGGGGCATAAAGTCTTGTTTTAATGGTTTTCCAATTCAATATTTCATTACCTATTCTTTGGCATCAAGGCCACCATAGACTTGCTAAGAGTACATTGCATGTTCCGGCATGAAATTGAAGTTCCAATGACCTCCAATAAGATTCTCATGTGCCTCTTGAAGTACATTCCCAATCTCTTACCAAACCACACACTTTTAATACTTGGTTGGGCCCCAGCTTGAACAACAATCCATTGATCAGCTGGAAAGCCTTGGTTTCCCATGCTAACCTTTAGTGGTTTCTTGCCTATAATTCAGGTATATTACATTAGGCACCTATAAGAGGACTTAGGACATTTTCATTTGTGTAGAAAATTTTAACATTTAAGGAGGGTGGTTATACATGACTCTATGTACAATGAAAGTTCTAAAGATCTTTTCTTTTTTAAAGAGGATTTTTTAATCATATATGTTGAATGGTTAAGGAAATATTTGAACTCATAAATATTTAAATAATGTTGACAACATGTAAATTGTGATTTCTTCATGGCCTAAAAGCACAACCAGAGCATCTCAGAATTTTGAAGTGAGCAAAATTCTTTTGTTATAAGGGTCATTTTCTAATGAAAGACAAAGTTGACTCTATCAATGATCAAATTCCTAAATTTAGGTGACAATCTTGACCAATTGTTCATAAAAGACAACAAACTCAACAAATACAAACAAAACTATTCTAAAACTTTCTGGCAGGAACTTCGCTGCTCTGTAGCTCTTGTTTATAATTGCAGACAGAAATGATTTTTTTTACCTTTGATTGAAATCACCCCATTGGTTTTCATCCAAAGGGTAGAATTAGGAAATTTGTCTTACAAAAAGGTCAACCTCTTGTACAAAATGATAAGAAAACCTTCTAATTATAACTATAATTTATATGGGTTGTGTGATGTTTTATGCATAATATCAAGAATAATGGTTTCTTGATTATGGATAATGATTCAAATAGCACTAAAGGTTGGCATAACCTTATCAAATATTTGCAAAGAAACTCAAAAAATTAAAATTAAATTAAAATTAAAGTAACAAAACACTCACATGACTTATAAATTGAAACAAATTAAAAATTCTCCTAAAATATTTGCATAGATTCAAGAATAACCCAATTTGAACCATGCTTACCCCACCCCCACATAGTCTTCAAGAGGGCTATAATCATATGAAAGATTTACCAAAAAAAACATAAAAAAATAGATAGCATGATTTAATAGATTGAAATGAATTAAAAAATTTCTCATAGAATAACTAAAGATCTCGGGATAACCAAGTTTACAAATTAAAATTAAAATTAAAACAATTTAGATAGCTTTATTTAATAAATTAGAATTAGGGTTAGGTTACACATTAAGGTTATTATTAGGATTAAGGTTAGGGTTATAATTAGATATAGAATTAGGGTTAGGGTTATGGTTCAAATTAATGTTTACTTTACAATTAGAGATATAATAAGAATTAAGGTTATTATTAGGATTAAGGTGAAGGTTATAATTAGATATAGAATTAGGGTTAGGGTTATACTTCATATTAAGGTTTACTTTAGGATTAGAGATAGAATTAGAATTAGGGTTAGGTTTCACGTCAAGGTTATAATTAGGGTTAGGGTTATAATTAGACGTAAGTTTTACTATATAACTATAAATACATTAATTTAGATATTTCTTTTTCAAAGATCTTTTAATTTTAAGTATATTAAAATAGAAACTTGTAAATTTGGGAAAGTCCTTCCACACTCAATTTTATAAGTTTTAGAAACTTCTTTTTTGAGGTAATAATTTAACATATTCTTTGTATATCTTATCTTTATAAATAATGTTATATAAATTATTTAATTTATATGGTAAATAAGCTAATTTTAAATATATTAGTTTAAAAACTTATTGCCTCCAAAGGACCAACCATGCCTTAAGGGACCATCCATGGTCAAAGGAGCCAAGGAACCATCCATATTGTGCTGCAAAATCAAAATATTATGTTACAAAATAAAATAAAAATAAAATAAAAATAAAATAAAATATAAAATTATAATATTATTATTTAATATATTAAATTATATTTTAGATGGTATAAATGTTACATATATATTGTATATATTATAATATTATAATGATGTTAAAATTATATATTAGATATTATATATGTTACATATGTATTATATAGTGTATATATTATAATATTATAATATGTTGTTAAATTAATAATATAATATATTAAAAACATATTATTTATTTGAATTTGTTATTAGATTATTTTATATATTTGAATTTAATAGAATGGAAAATATAATAAATAAATATGAGTATAAATAAATATATATTTATATTTAGTATTAAAAAAAATCACATAATGTATTTGTAAAGAATTTTTATAAATATATCTATTTTATCTAAAAATAGAAAATAGAATAAAATAAATAAATAAAAATAAAATGAGATTTGCTTGGTCATGATTATTGACAACCAGTTATCTATGTGTTCCACATAATAAAAAAAATTCCTAAAAATTTAGTTGAATATTTTTTTATTAACCACCATTCCATAATAATTGGTAATGGAAGTAATGGCAGTGCCAAAATCGCTTAAATCGGGTGAAAAATGTATACCAATTAGATTCAAGAAAATTGATTTCATTGGTTAAAAATGAGAGTTATTAATAACCAGTTAAATTCTGGTGGTGCCTATAGTTCCCTGCAGGAACTAAAAATCAGGAGATCATGTGCAATAAAATATAAAATGTATTACTTATAAAAAATGAAATAAATATAATTCTATTTCAATCTTTTAATTCAAAATTCTTAATTATACTAGTATCAAGTTCAAAGGATTATATCAATAGAAAACGTTGAGGGAAAATTCACGATAGTTTCCCTAACAATTCACTGTGGAAAAAATCACCACCAGCAATTCCCCGCGGCCCAAAATTAAGCGCATTAATATTTTTTAATATATATTTCAAAAACTTTAATTTTATTAAAAATATTAATGTAGTTAATTTTTAGCGAGGGTGAATTGCTGCAGAGAATTTTGTTGGTGGTGAATTTTACTGGTGAATTTTCGTCGTGAATTGCTGACAGTGAATTTTCCATATGCCATAGAAAATTATATGTGTTATTATATCATTGATATACTTTCGTTTCAGAAACTAGACCAAACAAAATATAATTAAACACCTAATAATAAAAGCGATCACATAAAAGAACAGTAAACGGTACATCAAATTAAACAGTTAGGAATACTTTCAGCTGGCTACTGAAGCCCAAAGGATCATGCCCCTTCTTCTTCCCTTCCTCTACTAATTTCACTTTTTTTTGTTTTAAAAGCTATCAACCCCTCTGCTTCCAACGTGACCTCAGGAGTACATATTGTTGTTTGGGAATATCTGGGGATTTTCTTTTGCTAGGCTAGGGAAGTTCACCTGTCTTCTTCCAATGGATTCGATTAATGAACTTCCCCAAGATATCATAGAACAGATCATCATGAGGACACCGTACCCGTTTCATAGCAGTCTTAAACTGGAATGCAATGCTTGGAAGGACATGGTGGAAGACTCCAGCTTCTACCATTGTAGAAATGTGTTTGGGCTATCTGAAAAGTACATATGTTTGCTTCATCGAGCTGGTATAACAATGTATGACCCTTTACGGGGCTCTTGGCACAGGCTTCCCCCTATGCCCACTGGCGTTAAACTTACCTTCCCTCAATGTTTGCTTTATTGGAGAAGAAAACTTCTCTTGATTGGTTTGACAATTGATAACAGAGAACCTGGATCTGTACTTGTACTAGTCTATGATTTTTGCTCTACACATTGGAAAATAGGCAAGGAAATGCCAAGAATCTTTTTAACTCGACATTTCGCATGCTGTGTATGTGCTCAAGGAAGTGTTTATGTTGCAGGATATACACTTAATATGCTAAGAGCAGCAGTTTACAATATAGACGAAGACAAATGGGAGCTTCTTCCTTGGATACCACACCCACCTGGATACCCTTTAGGTACTATAATTGGAGGAATGTTTTGTGTCGTTGATTTAATGAGAGGTGGGGTGCAAAGATTCGATCCCAGCACGAGGATATGGACTACGGCTGATAATATACCGGCGATTCAATTTCACATGGATGTTTTATATGCATCTGGAAAACTGTTGATATTTAAACCTGAAGGGATAATTGAATATGATTTGGAGAGCGGGGAGTCGAGAGTATTGGAGCATTTTTCGAAACATTTTCGTCCGTTTTTTGCTGCAGTGTGGTACGATCAAATTTTCTTTGTTGGAGAAACTTTCCTCCGTGGCCAGGGATATTTGCAGAGATTTTATATGTTAAAACCTGGTGCAACGACTTCTGAAAGGGCAACTGTTATTGAAACGCCAGCCGAGTTTCTAATGGAAGTAATAGGTGTGACTACTATTGAAATTTGATTGGAATTCTTGAAATCTGGTTTTAAAACTTTACAAAATGAAGAAATTTTATGGGAATTCTTCAAATCTGATTTTAAATCTTTAGAAAATGATGAACTTATTTTTGGAAGTTTGAAATTTTATTTATTTCCGTATTTAATTTGTATAGGTTTAATTAAGTGCTAAATTCTTATCTTAATTCAATTAAATTAATTAATTAATATAAATATCTTATATAGATATCGGCTGAAGTTAGTTTATTTAATTAAAAATTATTTTATTTAAATTAATATTTATCCAGTTGTTTATTCTTAAAATAATAAATATTGATATTTTTATGTAAAAATGATTGTCAAATTTGAAATAAAAAGTAAAAAAATTGTAACACATTCAAATTCTTTAAATAAATATTTTTAAAGATTAGTTTAGAGGTGGACTTTAAAAAATATTTTAAAATCTAATTAATAGATTTTTAGTAATATTTTTATAAGTAGGAGTTATTTTCCACATCATGTGAAATTATGATATTGTTATAGGATTCAAGTATGTAGTTATTTGAGTCAAACTCTTTGACCCATGTTTCATGAGTAGTGGTTCGAAAAACCCTATCTCTCACAATAATGAATGGTCCTATTAACCCCACTTAGCTTGCAACCTCATTTGTAAAACCTTCAACAAGTGATGTCCCTTATGAACCATTCTTTATAGAGACCCTTTAGCTTATCAATTGATAAGTAGGAGGTATTTTCCATAGTGTGTAAAATAATTGTATTGCTATTAGGATTCCACCATATAGTTTTTCGAGTCAAACTCATTGACCCATGTTTCATGAGTAGTGGTTCACACGAAATTATCTCTCACGATAATGAATGGTCCATTTAGCATTACACCTTCTCAGGAGGTCAACCATCCCATTACTACTCCAACTCAAGCATGCTTAACCATGAAGTTTTTCCCCAAGGTTAAGTCCACTTATCTTGAAACCACATTTGCAAAACCTTCGGCAAGTATTGTGCCTTATTAAGCACTCATTATAGAGCCCCTTTAGCTCATCAATTGACAAGTAGGAGGTATTTTACAAAATGTTTCAAACTATGATATGCTATTAGGATTCATCCAAGTATTTTTCGAGTCAAACTCATTGACCCATGTCTAATATGCACCCTACTTTTTTTTTTTGAAGTTGGTTTTCTAATTTATTCTTGATTTTGAATGAAAATTTGCAAGATATAAAAAATAGACAAATAGAAATAACACATCACATGGAATTTTTTCAAATAGATAACTAAAATACTTCTTTTCTAAACAAAACCAAGCACTAAACTATTCTAGATTTATTACAATCATCATATTTTGTTACAATAGATGCCCAAACAAGATATTAATGACCATACAATACTTAGAATGATATTAGGGACATACCCAAAAGCTATTGCTATGAAACTAGAATTTTTAGGACTTGGACCAACAACCTCCTGTTGCAATGAAATGCTGATTTCTCCTCAACATGTCATTGGTTCAATCAATTAATGTTTTTTGAGTGTCTCCCTAATATGGGCACCTCCAAAGACCCTTAAAAGCTACTCAAAAACTTAGAATTTAGCCTCAAATTCCTCACACCCCCTCATTAGTTCTATGACCTACCAAGGAGGAGTATGAATAACATAAAGGATTAGTTTTGGGATGGAAATAGCATCTCAAAACTCCTTCAAATAATCACTAAAATTTAACCAATAGAGCTCTGAATAGATCCTAATGAAGATTCCTATAAACAATGCATGTATTTTTAAATTCTCCTTAAGTGTCCTACTTGGGTATCCCATTCAATAAAGTCACCAAGAGCTGATGAGTTTGCTAGCCAACTATATTAGCCTATGAGAACTTGAGGAATAGGCTAATCCTAATAATAAATGTCACAACTTAGGAAGGGGACATTGCAGTTCTCCCTCCCCTTGAAATTTCTTGACCCCAAGACATTGCCACTTTGGATGCTATAAAATTTCCTCACTCTCTCTTGTTGCATCTACCACTAGTAGGTTCTTCCACTTAACCAAATAATCTTTGATTGTCTTCTTCTATAGAGTGCGCTCCTTGACATCAATAATCAACTTATTAATTAAAAACTTCCCCTCCTCATCTAATGATGCGAACTCCTAGGAGGTAACCACATTGTTCTCTAGTTCCTTTTTGAGGTGAGACAAATGAAATATATTAGGTACTCTGGTATTACTTGGAAACTCTAGCTCATAAGCCACCTCTCCAATCTTTTTGGAGGCTCTAAAAGTACTATAGAACCAATATTTAAGCTTCTCTACTCAACTTTTCTTTAGTTTGTATTATATATAGGTCTATAGTTTCAAGTATAGAATTTCACCCACCTTAAATCCACACTCTGTATAATGTTGATCAACATACATCTTTTGTTGATTTTGGCCTACTACAAATTTTCCTTCAGATATTTCATTATGTCCTAACTCTCCTATAATAAATCCCTATTCTTAGGTACCTTACTATCCCCAAAAAATAGATCAATATATCTCAGAGCCTCATATTCATACAATTTCATAAGAAATGATATCTTGATAGACATGTTGTAAATTGAGTTGTAACAATACTCCCTAAGGTACAACCATTTGAACCTTACATTCTATTGCCTTGAAATGTAACTCCTAAAATACCCCTCCATCCTCTTATTTACTATTTCCATTTTCCCATTGGTTTGTGGGTGATAATTGATACTTAGAGTCAGCTTCGTTCCACTCAGTCTAAAAGCTCCTACCAAAATAAAATAATAAAATTGATGTCCATGTCACTCACAAGGCTCATTGCCATCCCATGGAGCCAAAATATCTCTCTAAGTAAATAGATGAAATACCTATGCTGCTATATATGTCATTGAAATGGAAAGTAAATGAGAAAATTTTGTCAATCTATCAACAAAAACATAAAAGCAATCTCTACTATGAATGTTTGGTAGCCCTACGATAAAATCCATAGAGATGCATTCTCATTTCTAATTGGGAATGGGGAGGGGCTAAAAAAAACTAGTTGGATTAGCATGCTCATTTTTATTCTAGTGGCATGTAGGTGACTCTCTAATATACTTTAAAACCTCATTTTTGAGCCTTTTTCAATAAATCTTCCTATATGTCTTGAAAAAATAACTAGCCATAGGGACATCTTGGAATATCCTCAAAAATATTCCTTTTAGCCTTGAAGTAGGTACCAAGTAATTTTTTTCCTTATAGAAGATTAGCTCATCAATTACCCTGTACTTTTCATCATGTCTTGTCCCATCAAGAATACCCATAGACCATAGATTCTTAACACAATCTATTGTAATCAACTCTTGAAACTGAAGAGATATCTCAACTAAAGAGAAAAAGTAAGGTCTCCTAGACATTGCATCAACAACAATATTTGTTGTACCTTTCACATACTCAATATCAAATTCATCCACCTATAACCTACTCACCCACTTCAATTTCCTAGCATTCAAGTCCTCTTAACTTAGGAAGTATTTGAGGATGTTATGATTCATTTTTAAAATGAAACTTCCTCCCACCAAATAAGGTTGAACTGTTGATTTTTTGGGTTCCTCTGTACTTCTCTAACTCTTCTAGGGTTTTTCACCTAAAATGAGAGAGATAGGGCCCAAAAATGCTAAGGGTTCATTCAAATTATGTTATGTGTGATGTTGTATGAGCTAAATGAGATTATCTAAATGTAGTTATATGAACTAATTGATTGATTATGAATGCAAATCTAAGAAATATGACTTGTTTGAAAACACATTCTGTAATGCAACAATGAACTAGAAATGAATGCAAAGATAAACATAAATGAATGAAACTTGAAGTGTGCACCAAGAGGCTTGAAGGAGAATTGAAATTTATTTTGAAACACTGTTGATGCTATTTTCAAGCCCGATGGGACTCATTCACCTTTCTGGGCGAATCAGTCCCAATTCTATCAAACTGTACTAGAACCTATTTATGAGAAAAGGGTATCTAAAAATGTAAGTCTAAAAACTGGCCATGGGGTGGGACTCATTCGCCACCCATGGAGAATGAGTCCACTTTTGAATTTCTATATTTTCAAAGGTGTATTCTGAAGCTTCCAATCTACACTTTGATTCCCTATAGGTGTTCACTTCTGAAACTCTGATTTATAGGTCTAAAAAATGATATTTTGTTGATACTTTGACTTTTTGAATGAAGAGAAGACTTGAGAAACCTTTCAACTTTATCTTCAATGATTTCCAAGCTTCCAAGGGACCTAAATCTACAAGCACACAAGAAGAGAAGAAGAAATGTTGAATGTTAGGGCATGGGAGTTTAACTTGGTCAAACCTTATTTAGGTAGTTAAACCAAAATGATGAAAGAATAGAATGAAACATGTAACAATGGAGTGGATTACCTTTCCATTATGATTGATCTTAAAATTCTATAGAAAAACATGAAGATTCAACCCTTGAATGTCTTTAGAAGCTTTCTTGATGTCTTGTAATGTTGAAACCCTAAGTTGCTTGACTTGAGATAGAAGATTGGTGGATGAATGAATGATAAGATATAAGAGATGTGAAAATGAGTTTAGAGAGGTGATTTAATAGGAAATTCACCTATTTTACCCATTAATAACTCACCACAGGCCGACATGTAGCAATATTAAACTCAAATTTCACCTTTTTTCTCGCTTAAAGGTCAAAATTGAGCCAAATAGGACTCATTCACCACACATGGAAAATGGGTCCCACCTAGATGGGATTGATTCACCATTATGGTGAATGGGTCCCACAAGGGCTATTTTGACAACTCAGATGTTAAGAGATAAGGAAATAAGGTCTAAAATGCAACCTTGTCTAGTATTTGATTAATTTAAGCCACAGGATGCACAATATGGGTTAATATGGGACTATTAGTGATGATGTGAATGTAAAATAGGGTTTGGGACACAAAAATCAATGTGAAATTATGATTAAATACACTGTACAACACTAAAATGAGGTCCACATAGCCTAGGAAGGCACTAAAACCAATGTGAATGTGTAAATCACAATACAACACTTGTTTCCATTAAATTTAGTTTAAAAACCTTCTAGATTGATGTAGTAATGTTATTAAACAAATTTATTAATGTTGAATTAGGGAGAAACATGTTAATTAAGTATAGAAAAGCGTGAGTATCTTATAACACTTTGCAACACCTTTACAAGACCTCATTAAAAAAATGTTATTTGGTTTGCAAGGGTCCAAGACCTAGTGTGGATGCATAAAATGCCTCACAACATTAGATTAATACCTCATTAAGTCCAATTTATCATGAATTAATCACATGTCAAGTAAAGGGCCCTTTTTCATATGGCACAAAGGTATAAACTTTTCCAATTCATGCATTATGGCCAACATCTCCATGTAATAAATCAAGTATCTCCTCTCCACACCCCTTAGTTTCTTTCTCAATGGAAATTGGATTATTATATTGCACTAGCACTACTTGAATCCCTTTCCCTAAGGCATAACACTCCAAAAAAATGCCTTAGAAAAATCATGAATAGCTAATATGGGGCAACTGCACATGACCTATTTGAAACAATCAAAACATTGTTAAGTTGCATATAACCAAAAAAAGTCTCCCTTTTTAGTTAAGTCTATGAGGGGAGCTACCAAATATGATAAACCCTTCACAAACCTTCTTTAGAACCCACATAACCCAAAAATTCCTTTAAGACATGATAGATTCATAGGTGGTGGCCAATCCATAATTACTTTGATCTTATTTGGGTTTACACTAAAACCCTTAGAGCTAATAATATAGCCAAAGTAAAGTATTTCATTATACCAAAATCATATTTCTACTCCTTTGCATACAATGACTCCTCTAAAATATCAACACCTCTTCTAGATGCCTCAAATTCTCATCCCAAGAATTAATGAAAATTTATAAAAATATCATTGGAAAATATTAACACAAATTTCTAGAGATGCCTTATGAAAACCTTGTTCATACATGACTTAAATGTAGTTGGTGCATTACTCAATCTGAATGTCATCACCAAGAACTCAAAATACCCAAAGTGACATTTAAATGTTGTTTTCTCCACATTTGACTCCCTAACCCAAATTTGATGATATCCTGACCTTAAGTCAATTTTTTAGAAGTAGCAAGCACCATGAAACTCATGAATAATCTCATCAATTCATGAGATAGGATATCTACTCTTTACATTTTCTTATTGATGGATCTATAGTCAATACACACATGTATTGAGCCATCCTTCTTCTTGGCAACAACTATAGAAGAAGAAAATTAACATTTTTTAGTCCTGATTGTCCTATCTCCAACGATTCTTTGAAGGACTCTTAAATCTCATCCTTATCCCTTGTAGGATGATGATAAGGAATATTGATCATAGGATTAAAATCCTCCTCCAACTCAATTATATCCTCAATCCCTCTCTTAGGGGGTCTCCCACATTATATAATATTGAATACATTTCTAAACTTAGTTAGCCAAGACTAAATATCTATGTGATGAAATTTTTGCTACTCCGTAACTATAGGAATTATGATACACTCAAATACCCACTCCATCTAGTCATGTTGAATAAACCTCTATTATTTTGATGGATACCACTCTAGCTCCCCCATTTGACATCCCTTTGAGTTCTATCTTCTTACTATCTCATTTAAACTTCGTCTCCATAGTATTTAGGTTCATGGTGAACTCACTAAGTGTACACATCTAATAAATACCAAACACTACATTTATGTCCTTTATACTTAGCACATACAAATCATCCTTCAGCTCATACTCTCCTAATTAAATTCCCAAGCTATAGATCTTACATTTACAAGGGAAAATCCATCCACCACCTTCAACTTAAACCATTTAAACCTTTTTTTTATGATCCCTGTGTTGGAAATCAACCCTTTATCAATGAAATTGTGAGTAGTTCTTGTCTCAATAAGTGATTATTTAGTGCCCATAAAGTGCTGGACCCTAATCTTAAAAGAAAAAAACTTTTGAAAGCTATAAATTTGGGAAATAGTAGAACCACATCCTAGTTCCTTTTCGGCCTCATCCACTATAATCTATGCATCACTACTCTCAAATTCAAAATGTTGATAATTTGTTTTTAATGTAGTTTCACTAGTTGAATATTACTCATTTTTTTGGAATTTTCCTTAATGACACATTTGTGTGAAGGGTAACAAGGTTACCTACAGTGAAAAAAGGATTTCTTACATCTAATCTCATTTATTTGATCACTATCTAACCTATTAGACATGTTCTTAGGTAGGTTGGGGTTCATATAGAAGTGTATTTTATCATTTTCCTTCTTGTGGGGAAATCCCTTAGACTGGAATTTTCTTCTAAAAGAAGAGGATTTAATGTTTTTACAGAATATTATAGAGGAGGTTGATTGAGGGCCTTGATACAACCTCTCAAGAGATCTAAATTACCATAAAAAAATAATACAATCAAAATTCTCTCTAATTATCAATCACCAACACATAAATCATATAATAATCTACTATATGTATGTGTCCACTACTCCCCATTGCTTGAGTTGAGTTAACTCCTAAAATTATAACTTTGAATCCTTCTTATTAGACCTATCTATCAATCTCTTTGTAAACTCAATTTAGGATTCAATCTAGTCATGTCCCAAGGTGATCATACTATAATGTTGCAACTCATGTGCACTACCATCTAAGTGAATTATAATGTATTTGATATCCTCATCCTCTAGCATTGGGTTAATATGGAAGTAGGTGTCTAACTTTTGAACCCATGCTCCAGCTGGAGTCTTCCCTAAACCATAATATGGGATGGATACTTTCCCAATTTCCTCTATAAATCTTGATTGTGTTGTCTACCTCTTTTAGGCCTATGTCTCAACGAAAGATCCATGTGTTTCAGGTATGAAGGTGTTGTATTTGATTTTAAAAGTATTTCTACTAAATGGTATTTTCTTTGATGTCAAATATGTTGTTGCATGAAGAAAATGTTGAGGATATTGAAAAAATTTATAAGAAGAGTGAAATAGGTTGTTACAGGTTCTGCATGTATAGTTGAGATATTGAGGAAGTGTTGTGAGTACATGGAGCTATCTTTTTGTTGTAGTATCTCGAGATGAGTTGGAATTAAGTAATAAGTTGAGATGATGTCTTTGGTACTTGATTTCCAAGTGCTTTTGAGAAAATTTGATAAACAACTAAAATAGTGTTGTGCAAATGTTTAGATTGTGATTTAGGTCATGCTCCACATTTATTTTGTATTGATGCTATGTCTAGGTAGATTTAGTATGTTGATTGAGGTTTTTCATAGGTTGCTATATTTATATTTTTGGGTTTTGGATTGTTCATGAGAGGAAATTGTGTTTACCATTGAAAGTGAGGAAAATAGGTGACCCAAAATGGAATGTATGATTCACCTATTTTACTCTAATTTTATTCAATATGTGTGCTATAATATGAAAATGGTAAAAATAATTAAATCTCACCAACTACTAGTCAAAAGGAAAATTAGGAAAGGGTCAACTATTGTGTACCTTTCACCAAAAGTGCTTTTTCAAGCCTCACTTAAGAATCATTCACCCTATGGTGAATGGGTCCTGGCTAGAGCTTTGGAAAATCAATTTCTGGGTTTTGTTCCTCTTAGTATGCACTCCCAAATTCTACTCGGGTAAATTCAGAAAGCTGGAAATAAATCTTGAGGAGCTCAATTTCTTTGATTTTACAAGAAATGTGACAACTTTTCAACTTTCTCCAATTTTTCTCTCCAAATGAACTTCAACCTAAAACCTGCAATCACACATCAAAGAGAGAGAAAAAATGTTTTTTTGTTAGGGAATAGGGGTTTGACTTGGTCAAAACCCATTTTGATAATTAAACCTTATGATGAAACAATGAAACATGGAGGATGAAACATGAAACATGAAATAATGATACATTATATGAAACCTTGGATAACAAATCTACAAACTAGAATGACGTGGCCTCAATGGATATAGATCTTGATCATGAACCTTGATGTGAAACAATGGCTTTGATATGCTTGATTAAATCTTGAATACTACATCACCATATTAGATCAACAACATGCATTGTACAAGACATCTTTGACATGAAAAATGGAATCTTGATTGCTGCAATAATTTTATACAAATTTTCCCTTGAATGCCTTAGAAATTCTCTTGAAGTGCAATTGTAAAATATTAGGATTCTTGAATGTAAAATTGCAAGGATTCCTTAGATGAAACATAGTGAAATGACCTTGTATTTATACATGTCTTAACATTAATTCTCAAAATTTCAATATCATAAGACGACATTGAATTAGAGATTTCAAATCATTAAAATACTATCAAAAAAATATTTCAAGGAGTGGTCCTAGGTATAAGTGAGGACCCATTCACCATGTGGTGAATGGGTCCTAGGCCACTTACCTAGGACACACTTTGGAAAATGTGAAATTTTATGTAAAAGTAGGGTCCTAGGACCTAGAGGGGATCCATTCACTTAAAAATCAACTATTATTGAAATGCTAGCCGAGTTTCAAATGGAAGTAATAGGTGTGACTACTATTGAAATTTGATTGGAATTAATGAAATATGGTTTTAAAACTTTTCAAAATGAAGAAATTTTATGGGAATTCTTCAAATCTGATTTTAAATCTTAGAAAATGAAGAAATTATTTTTGGAAGTTTGAAATTTTATTTATTTGCATAATTAATTTTTATAGGTTTAATTTAGTGCTAAATTCTTATCTTAGTTCAGTTAAATTAATTAATTAACATAAATATCTTATAGAGATATCAATTGAAGTTAATTTATTTAATTATTATTATTTTTTTAAAAATTAATATTTATCTTGTTGTTTATTCTTAAAATAATAAATATTGATATTTTTATGTAAAAATGATTGCCAAATTTAAAATGAAAAGTAAAAAAGTTGTAACACATTCAAACTCTTTAAATAAATATTTTTAAAGATTAATTTAGAGGTGGACTTTAAAAAATATTTTAAAATCTAATTCATGGATTTTTAGTAATATTTTTATAAGTAGAGTTATTTTCCACATCCTATGAAATTATGATATTACTATTAGGATTCAACTATGTAGTTGTTTGAGTCAACCTCTTTGACCCATGTTTCATGAGAAGTGGTTCAATAAAACCTATCTCTCACAATAATGAATGGTCCTATTAACCCCACTTAGCTTGCAACCTCATTTGTAAAACCTGTAACAAGTATTGTGCCTTATGAACCATTCATTATAGAGCCTTTTTAGCTCATCAATTGATAAGTAGGAGGTATTTTTGAAAGTCTGTAAAATAATTATATTGCTATCAGGATTCCACCATATAGTTTTTTTATTCAATCTCATTGACCCATGTTTCATGAGTAGTGGTTCACAAGAAATTTTCTCACAATAATGAATTATCCACTTAGCACTCATTGTATCTAAGTGATGCTCACATAGGTGAAGCATTGGGCCTTCTCAGGAGTTCACCCATCCCATTACCACTCCAACTCAAGCATGCTTAACCATGAAGCTTTTCCCCAAGGTTAAGTCCACTTAGCTTGAAACCACATTTGCAAAACCTTCAAAAAGTATTATGCCTTATTAAGCATTCATTATAGAGCCACTTTAGCTCATCAATTGATAAGTAGAAGGTATCTACTACAATGTATCAAACTATGATATGCAATTAGGATTCATCCATGTATTTTTTTGAGTCAAACCCATTGACCCATGTCTAATATGCACCCTATTTTTTTTTCTTTTTTGAAGTTTTTTTTCTAATTTATTTTTTATTTGGAATGAAAATTTGCAAGATATATACAATAGAAAAATAGAAATAACACAACCCATGGAATTTTTTCAAATAGATAACTAAAATACTTCGTTTCTTAACAAAACTATGCACTAAACTATTCTAGATTTATCACAATCATCATAATTTTTTTTATAATAGATGCCAAAATAAGATATTAATGACCATACATACTTATAATGATATTAAGGACATACCCAAAAGTTGTTGGTATGAAACGAGATTTTTTTTGACTTGGATTAACAACCTACAATTACAATGAAATGTCGATTTCTCCTCAACACATCATTGGTTCACTCTGTGAATATTTTTTGAGTTTCTCCCTACCATAGGAACCTCCAAAGATCCCTAAAAGTTGCTCCAAAACTTGGAATTTAGCCCCAAAATCCTCACGCCCCATAAATAGTTCTATGAACTACCAAGGAGGAGTATGACTAACATATAGGAATAGTTTAGGGATGTAAATAGATTCTCAAAACTCCTTTAAATAATCACTAAAATTTAAGCAATAGAAATTTGAATAGATCCTAATGAAGATGCCTATAAACAATGCATGTATTTTTAAATTTTCCATAAGTCTCCCACTTGGGCATCCCATATAATAAACTCACTAAGAGATGACGAGTCCACTATCCATCTATATTATTCTATAATAACCTGAGGAATGGGCTAATCCTAATAATAAATGTCACAACTTAGGAAAGGGACATTGCAGTCCTCCCCCCCTTGAAATTTCTTGACCGCAAGAGATTTTAACTTTGGATGCTATAAAATTTTCTCACTCTCTCTTGTTGCATCCTCCACAAGTAGGTTCTTCCACTTAACCAAATACTCTTTGATTATCCTCTTGCATAGAGTGTGTTCCTTGACATCAATAATCACCTTAGGAATTTAAAACCACTCCCCTCATCATCTAATGATGAAAACTCCAAGGAGGTAACCACATTTTACTCTATATCCTTTTTGAGGGGAGACATGTGAAATATATTACGTACTCTATTATTAAATAGAAACTCCATCTCATAAGCCACTTGTCTAATTTGTTTGGAGGCTCTAAAAGTACCATAGAACTATTATTTAGGATTCTCTACTCAAATTTCCCTTACTGTGGATTATATATAGGTCTATAGTCTCAAGTACAGAATGTCACCCACCTTGAATCCACACTTTGTATAATGTTGATCAACATACATCTTTTACTAATTTTGGCCTACTCAAAATTTTCCCTTAGATATTTCAGTATGTCCTAACTCTCCTATAATGAATCCCTATTCTTAGGTAGCTTACTATCCCCAAAAAATAGATCAATAAAGCTTGGAGCCTCATATTCATAAAATTGCATAAGAAATGACATCTTGATAGACGTGTTATAAGTGGAGTTGTAGCAATAATCACTAAGGTGCAACCATTTGAACCTTTCATTTTATTTCCTTGAAGTGTAACTCCTAAGATACCCCTCCACCCATTCATTTACTATTTCCATCTTCCCATCGATCTGTTGGTGATAACTGATACTTAGAGTGAGCTTAGTTCCACTCAGTCTAAAAACTCCTACCAAAATAAAATAATAAAATTGATTTCCATGTCACTCATAATGTTGTTTTTCATCCCATGGGGCCTAAATATCTCTCTAAGAAAATAGATTAAATAGCTATGTTATACTATATATGTCATTATAATGGCAAATAAATGAGAAAATTTTGTCTATCTCTCAACAATATAAAAACAATCTCTACCCTAAAATTTTAGTAGCTCTATGATAAAATCCAGAGAAACAAATTCTTATTTCTAATTGGGAATGGGTAGGGGCTACAATGAACTACTAGAATTAGTGTGCTCATATTTATTCTAGTGATATACATGTGGCTCTCTGATATAGTTAAAAACCTCATTTTTGAACCTTTTTCAATTAAACCTTTCACAAATTTTCCTATATGTCTTGAAGAACCCAGGTGACCAACCATAGGGACATCATGGAGTATCCTCAAAATTATTACTTATAGAAATGAAGTAGGTACCAAGTAATATTTTTCCTTATAGAAGATTAGCTCATCAATTACCCTATACTTTTCATCTTATCTTGTCCCATCAAGAATACCCATAGCCCATAGACTCTAAACATAATCTATTGTAACCAACTCTTTCAACTCAACATATATCTCAACTAAAGAGAACAAGTAGGGTCTCTTAGAGAATGCATCAACAACAATATTTTTCGTACCTTTGACATACTCAATGTCAAATTCATCCACCTCTAACATACTCACCCACTTAAAATGCCTATCATTCAAGTCCTCTTGACTCAAAAGTATTTGAGGATGTTATGATCCTTTTTACAATGAAATTTCCTCCCACCAAATAAGGCCTGAACTTTTCCAATGCATGCATTATTGCCAACATCTCCTCATAATAAATCAAGTAGCTCCTCTCCATACCCTTTAGTTTCTTTCTCTCAATGGAAATCATATTCTTATATTACATTAGCACTACTCCAATCCCTTTCCCTGAGGCATAAAACTCCAAAAAAATGGCTTAGAAAAATCATGAATAACTAATATGGGGCAACTACACATAGCCTATTTGAAATAATCAAAATATTCTTGAGTTGCATATAACCAAACAAAGTCTCCCTTTTTAGTTAAGTATATGAGGGGAGCTACCACATATGAGAAACCCTTCACAAGCCTCCTGTAGAATAAACATAACCCAAAAATTCCTTTGATCTATGATAGATTCATAGGTGGTGGCCAATCCATGATTACTTTGATCTTATTTGAGTCTACTCTAACACCCTTGGAGCTACTAATATGGCCAAGGTAAAGTATTTCATTATACAAAAGTAACATTTGGACTCCTTCGCATACAATGAATCCTCCTCTAAAATATCAACACCTCCTCTAGATGCCTCAAGTTCTCATCCCAAGACTTACTGAAAATAAAAATATCATTGAAAAAGATTGACACAATTTTCTAGAGCTACCTTCTAAAGGCCTTGTTCATACATGACTTAAATGTAGTTGGTGCATTAGTCAATCCAAATGTCATCACCAAGAACTCAAAATACGTAAAGTGACATTTGAATGACCTTTTATCCACATTTGACTCCCTAACCAAAATTTGATGATATCCTAACCTTAAGTCAATTTTTGAGAAGTAGCATGCACCATTAAATTCATTAATAATCTCATCAATACATAAAATAGGGTACTTACTCTTTACATTTTCTTAATATTGATGGATCTATAGTCAATACACAAATGTATTGAGCCATCCTTCTTCTTGACAACCACTATAGAAGAAGAAAATGAAAATTTTCTAGTCCTGATTGTCCTATATCCAACAATTCTTTGAATACATTTTCAATATCATCCTTATCCCTTTTAAGATGATGATAATCCATAGTGATCATAGGCTAAAAACCCTCCTCCAATTGAATCATGTCCTCAATCCCTATCTTAAGAGATATACAAAATTATATAATATTGAATACCTTTCTATAATCAGATAGCAAAGCCTGAATATATAAGTAATGAACTTTTTGTTGCTCTGTAATTGTAGGCATTATGATACACTAAAATACCCAGTCCATCTAGTCATGCTGAATCAATCTCTCTATTATTTTGAAGGAGATCACTCTAGCTCCCCCATTTGACATCCCTTTGAGTGCTATCTTCTTACTCTCTCATTCAAACTTCATCTCCATAGTATTTAGGTTCATAGTGAACTCACCAAGTGTACACATCCAATACGTATAAAATGTGTTGCCAAAAACTGTATAGTTGACATTTTTATGCTCACTTGAGTCTCTCTTTTGGACTTTGGATTTATTTTTCCTAGATCTAATGTTGTAATGTGGTCAAAATTTTTACATTAGGTCTTGAATCTTTATGAATCATTAATACTTCTAGGATGTCTTGTAAAGGTGTTGTAACTCACTTTCACACTTTTTTAGGACCCTTTAATCATAATTCACCTAAATAACTCCTTTTTATCACTTACCAAGTCTTATTTCAAAGTGTTGTAAAGTGTTCTAACCCACTTTCATGCTTTTCTATACTTGTCATTAGAAATTCAACACTTTCTCATGTTTGCATGACCCTTTAATACACTTTCCAAACATTTTTAAGTGTGTTTTTGAGGATATTCCCATTGGACAACATTTAATGCCTCATAATTTTGGACACCCACTTAATTTGGTTAAGTGGGACTAAGTGGGAATACTGGTGGATTAGTCCTACTTCCCGGCTTGAAAAGTAATTTTTACATATTTGGATACCCATTTGGCAAATCCATGTTCCAACAAAGTTTCTCAAAACTAGGACTATGTCACCTAGCCTGGTGTAAGTGTCCTAGTCAACATTTTTAGTCAATTTTTTAGGATTCTAGAATCTCCCAGCATCAGATTCCATATTCTAGGTGCACCTCTTTGATTCTATTTTGTTATTTCATCATTTACTTTCATTTTTAGGCATTTGTGTATATCACAATGTGTTTTCAAACAAGTTACATTTCGTAGGGTTTACATCATTAAATCAATTCATTTTCAGATCAGTGCATTAGTACATATTAATTAGACATAATACATCTCGTCTACATTAACTTCGAGTGTAGACACTTCCTCATTTTGGCCCATTTCTCTCTCCTTTTAGGTGAAAACCCTTAGAAGTGTTAGAAAGAACATGGGTGCCAAAATCATTGTCCACATTTTGGTGAACCCGAATTTTGAACATATTTATTTCTAATTTTAAGTACAACCTAGGTTTCATTTTCATTTGATTAGGTATTACATTGTTTAAATTGCATCCTAGGGTTTTAAAAATTGCATTAGTGAAAAGCTCAAATAACTTGCATTTTTGCATCATTTTTGCATTGAAAAACACTAAATTTTTTGTATTTCATACTGTACATGCATTTGTGCATCTAAAAACCATAAAATTGCATTCAAAATTTTAAAAAAATCTCAAAAACATCATCAATGGGACTAAATCGCCACATTGGGTGACTTAGTCCTCTTGCATATTTTGCATTGAATTTTTTGGTAATTTTTGGGTATTTTCTGTACTTCTATTTTTTGGTACTATATTTTAGTTTTAGTTTATAGAATTTCTATTATCTACATTTTCTTAGACCTATATTGCATTACATTTGCATCCACCCCATCTCTTTTGGTATTTGTATGAGTGTTTGGTGCCCTATTAATAAGTTCTTGACTCATGGCCTCCTGTGATAACATACTCATTATGGAGCTTGGGTTGTCTCGTGCTCCTACTCTTGGTATGGAAAATGGTGCATTAGGAATGGATACTACCACTAGTACACCTTTAACTTCACATCCAATGCATGTTGACACGTAAACTAGTTCCATTCTGCAAGATAAAGTCATTAACATTCATGAGGATCTAGCACATTTGCAACATAACTTATGGCTTGAAAATATTTCAGCTACTGCCATTTCTACTTTATAAAACATCCATCAAATGCTTGAAAGTGATGAGGGCTTAGATGTTATGAAAGAAATCGTTGAGATATACTAAAAACATGCTTCTTCCACCTCTAGCACATCTCAACCAGCGAACACTATTTTTTAGCCAAGGAGGATCTCACATTCCTCCTCCTTTGATCATAGCATCCATACCCACCTATACCAATCCTCAAGTGAAAACTACCATGCAATAGGCTAGTCAGGTGACTCATTTCACTATTCCAACTAGCATTCCTAGTTCTTTTGTGGCATTGAATGTTCCCTCCTCCAGTACCTTCACCCCTCCTAGTGTCCCCTTCACTTATCCCAACACTAAATACACTCCATCACTGTTATCTCTTCCACCTCATCCCACTTACACTAAACCTCTCATTACACAACTCATTCAAATTGTCTCTTCCATGTAACAACAAATATCTACCATAAATAGAAACCAAACCGCACCACCCACCTACTATGTTTGTAGTAGCCCATCATCATTGGAAATTTTAATAACACCGATGGAACAAGGAATTAATATTCCTTGGTTTGAGAAGTATAGGGGTAAAGGAGATCCTACTAATCATGTCAATGCTTATACAACCATATGGAGTGATTTTTACCTTGATGATAAACTGTTAGCTAAATTGTTTCCTAGGACCTTAAAGGACACTGCCTTGGAGTAGTTTTCAAACTTACCTATCATTCAATTTGATCATTTAATGAACTTTTTTATGCAGTTATAAGCCATTTCCAAGTCCATATGACTCCTCAAAAGATAATGGTTGATTTAATGTGTTGTAAACAAAAAACGGATGAAGAAATCATTGATTTCATTTCATGCCATCAGTCAATGTATGCTCAAGTAGATGTCAAGATTCTTGATTTACATGTCCAAAATATGTTTATCAATAAATTCCAAATTAACATTCAAGATAAGTTGACAATGATGAAATTCCCTTCTTTCATGCATTTGTGCACAATCCTTTGTGACCATCACAACTTGGTTACTAGTCATGATGCAAAATCCACTTCTAGCTGAGCTGAGAAATATGAACCTAGCACTTCAAAAAACTCACAACTATTTTGAAAACCAAAAAAAAGGGTTTTTAAAATTCAACCCCCCTCCTCAACAATCACCTCAACTTGTCAACAACCAAGTAGCAGCTATTAAAGTTGTGATACCTTATAGTTATGGAGATCGAAAATGATAGTTTACACCCTTACCAGACACCCTTCATAACACCATGACCCAACTTATACAACAAAAAATGATTTCCTTACCTCTTGTTAAACCATTAGACAAAACAAAACCTTTTCCTCCCACTTTACAACCTAATGCCTATTGTCATTATCATAGACAAAATGGACATGACACAAAACAATGTAAGTGTTCTAAACACATAGTACAAGACCTCATTGATTCTAGTTTTCTCTCTATTTCAAATTTTCATGCAAAAGGAAATACAATCTATTTTCCTACCCAATCAAAACTTGCAAATTTTTACCAATCACATGCCTAAACATAATGTGTCATTTTTCAAAGCTAGTGAAACTCAAAATAATGATGTGATGATTGTTAATAAAGAGTCTGAACTTCCTAATACACCTTCTACTAATCCTATGGATGAAATGGTAGGAGCAATAGACATTATCCCTTGTAAGGGCCAACCTAAGAAAAATATTGATATTACTTTTACTTCTAAATATATTCTTCCAAATTTTCCTGATGGTCCTCTCTACATAGTTAGACATATTTATGATAAGCCTACTAATGGGATACTCATAGACCCCACCTGTGGTGAGAATATGATTACTGAGGAATTTTTGGTATTACATGAACTTTATAAAGATACCTATGATCAACCAAGAGCATGGATTAAAACACATAATGGTTTTGTGTTCCCTACGATTGGATTAATCATTCTACCATTACAAATAGGACCTAAGATGGTGGATGTTACATTCTCTATCATTACACAATTGAATCATTTTTGTTTGTGGCTAGGCTACCCATGGATTCACTCAATGAAATCTATTCATTTCTTCATACACAAATGTTTAAAGTTTTCACATGACAGTGAAATATTCACAATCAACCATAGTGGATTTCACCCTTTGTCTTCTAAAGAAAATTTCTCTTTAGAAGCCTTTTGGCCTAAACTTATGGAGCCTATCACACCTTGCAAGGATTTATTTTTCATTTCCTATCAAAAGTTTAAAACAAAAAAATTGTTGAATTGTCCCTCCATAACCAATCCCCATCTACTTCTATTATCCCAATCCTTGATGAGACATTGTTTCAAAATGAATCCGACCTTGAACAAAAAATGCAACCTTATGAGAAACCAACACTAAAAAATTCCCCGTCTTCCTCTACACCTCCACGAGATAATGAAACCAATTGCGTCATGCCTCCTTGCATAAAACAAGTATATAAATCAAAAGATAAAGTGATTGAACCATCTTCTTTGGTTTTGTCAATTCCTCCTCCTTTGGAAGAATAGGAACATATGGTGGTTCAACCTACTCTTACACCTCAAAAAATACAACATAGAATCAAATGAAACCATGGTGCTAGGGAGCTTAGGCATCATCATCATCTACTAGCTCGTTAGTTACAAACAAAAGTAAATGCAGAAAATCAACCTCCACCTTTAACATAAGTAATATTTGACCACCCTCCTCCTCATGACCCACCACAAGATAGTACGTTACAACCATTACAACAAAACAATATGATACCATAACTACCACTCCTAATACATCCTTCATTGGAAATGACCATTCATCCCCCCGTCATCATCAATCTAAATGATGGCAATGATGAAGAGATCACTAAAATAGATGAAGTACATAATGATCTAGATTCTTTATTTTCATCTTCCATGAGCTTAAATGAAAAATCTCTCATACCCAATGAAGAACCTATCACTTCTCCTAATTCGGCACTTACAATTCCTCCATTGGATAGTCAACCACCCTCGCAATACAATAAACATGACTGGAAGGTGGATGACCTGTTAGATGGTTGACTTGCATTCACCTTGCTAGCCTTTTGTATTTTTTTCACTTTCTCTTGATTCTTGTGTGTATCATGTTCCCCCATAATGTGTGTTTGATGTTCTCCCTCTCTTTCTACACTTCTTCTATTTGTACCTCTCTTCTTCTATATGTTGTACATTTTCCTTTTCACTTTTGTTTTGTGTTTTCCTTTTGGGGATGACACAAATCATTGAGAGCACAATGTCTCTTCCATGTTGGCCCAAAAGGCCCTTTCATTTTCCTTTTCCCTTTTAATTATTTTTTCCTTTTGGGGATGACGCAAAGCATAAAGACGACCTATGTCTTCCATGTTGACCCAATCGGTCCCTTTTCCTTTTTACTTTGTCTTTTTCTTGTATGTTTCCTTTTGGGGATGATGCAAAGCGTTGATACTGCAATGTCTCTTCCATGTTGACCCAAAATGGATTTTATTTTTCATTCTCTTTGTGTCATTCTTCAAGTTCTATGTGTTTTGGGTAATGATGATAGTTCTAAGCTCTTTAAATAAAACATTATAGCAACAAACATATTGTCCCCAAATCCATAGATCCCTTGTGTGTTTGATGTGTTCCTTTTTTGGGGCAACCCATCTTTCTTTTTTTCATTTGCTTCACATGACACAATCTTACTTAGAAACATATGACTTGGCATAGGGGCTTTCCAAGTTGGCTCTCATGTCTTGTTTATTTTTGCATTTTTCTTTTTATTGGTTCTTAGTGCAACCTTGTTACTTCATATGATGTGTTTTCCACTTTGTGGATGACATTGGGTGTGATTTCCTTCATAAATGTGATCTATCTTAGCATATTACATTCCTCTTAGTGGCCTGATGTGACACACTGCATCCCCTAAGCTGCAAATATTATATTATTTGATCAGTTCTCTCTTGGAGACATTAGACACAATGTTCTGCATGTTATAGACCTCACATAAACTTAACAAGAATCATTTGAATATCTTTTACATTTTTCATTTACATGGCTACCTTACATAACACAACTTGCATTCCTAGGATACCTTTACATTTTTTCATGAGTTCTAAGCATACAAAGCTTTTCTTGTCTCATGGATCACATACTGACATTTTCTTTGTGATACCTTATTAAAGTTATTAGTAGGTATAACTTTAATATGGTTGAATGGGAAAGACCATTCCAAGGCATGAATTTTCCCCATAGCCACCTGCTTATGTGAGTGTATACCAATCAAGTGTATGTTACTCACCTTTTGGGCCTTCCCACCCCATGGAAAACCATAAGTTCCATGGCCCCAGAGTGAGTATACTTGGGCTTTCTCACCTGGTAGACAACCACAAGTCTTGTCGCCCTAGAGTGAATACACATTTTCTTTATCAAAAAGATAGCCTAGATCTAATCCGCAATGAGTTCGATGGATGATCAAAGCTTTCTTTCTTCCTTTCTCATCATCATGTGTGTTCCTTTGCACTTATTCTTGGTTTTTCATGAGATCGTGATCCTGGAAGCTTGATCATCCCTCTTGATTGTTGTTGCCTCATCTTACCAATGTGTGTGCATTTGTATCCCTCTCGATGTGCATGTTGAGCTACTTTAGCAAGAGTTTCAAGCAAGTTCATCCTCTCACTAAAGTGGGGGCTGAATGTGTCACCAAAAAATGTATAATTGACATTTTCTATGCTCACTTGAGTCTCTCTTTTGGACTTTGGCTTGATTTTTCCTAGATCTAATGTTGTAATGTAGTCAACATGTTCACATTAGGTCTTGAATCTTTATGAATCATTAAGACTTCTAGGATGTCTTGTAAAGGTGTTGTGAAGTATTGTAACTCAACTTTCACATATTTCTAGGAACCTTTCAACATAATTCACCTAAATAACTCCTTTTTATCACTTACCATGTCTTCTTTCAAAGTGTTGTAAAATTTTCTAACCCACTTTCATGCTTTTCTAGACTTGTCATCACAAATTCAACCCTTTCTCATGTTTAAATGACCCTTTAATACACTTTCTAGCCATTTTTAAGTGTGTTTTGAGGATATTCCTGTTGGAAAACATTTAATTCCATGTAATTCTTGACACCCACTTAATTTTATTAAGTGGGAATAAGTCACCAGTAGAGGCAACTTAGTCCTTTTTGGCACAAAACTCAAATTTATTTTAAATTTCTAGTAGGATTTTGTCCTCTAGCCCTTGAGGTCAGCCTGTGATGTGTTATTTTCAAGATATTTTAGTAAAATAATGTATAAATAAGGGTTTTTCCCCTCATTTTTCATCCCCTACAATCCTCCTAATATCTTGCACTTTCATAAGTCATTAAGCATTCAATCTATGAAGAAATCAAACATTATCAAGTCATCCATTAGAGAACTTCATTTCATATCTTCAAATTTCTACATCGATGGTTTGGTAAGTTTATGACATTTCATGTTTTTTATTTATCATTCTATTTCCATTTCATTTCATTTCATAGGGTTTGATTGCCAAAGTGGTGTTTAACCAAGGCAAACCCCTATACTCTAACCCTTAACCATTTTTTCCCTTTTGTATGTGTGTTTGTAGAATTTGTATGCAAATTTATCAAGTAAATAGGTGTTGAAAATTGGTCAAGAAGTCTTCAAATTCAATCGAGTAATCATAACCCTAATTCAAGCTTGGGGAGACCTTTTTCCCTATTTTCTACAGAATCAAGTGCAGACCTGTGGCTACAAGATTTTGTCCTAAAATTATTGAGACTTACAGGTGGAATAAGTCACCACTACTAGTGGATTATTCCTACTTCTGCGCCTAAAAAATGATTTTTACATATTTGGATACCCATTTGGTAGATTCATGTTCCAACAAAGTTTCTCAAAACTGGAACTATGTCACCTAGTTTGGTGAAAGTGTCCTAGTCAACATTTTAGTCATGTTTTTAGGATTCCAGAGTCTCCCAGCATTATATTCCATATTCCAGGTGCACCTCTTTGATTTTTTTGTTATTTCATCATTTACTTTCATTTTTAGGAATTTTTGTATATCACAATGTGTTTTCAAACAAGTTGCATTTCTTAGGCTTTACATCATTAAATCATTTCATTTTTAGATTAGTGCATTAGTACATATTAATTAGACATAATACATCTCATCTACATTAACTTTGAGTGTAGAAAATTGCCCATTTTGGACCATTTCTCTTTGCTTTTAGTTAAAAAAACCCTAGGAGTGTTAGAAAGAACATGGGTGCCAAAATCATTGTCCACACAAAATACAAATTTTTTGTCCCTTATACTTACCACATAGAAATCATCCTACAACTCATATTCTCCTAATTAAATTCCCAATTTAGAGATCTTACATTTACAAGTAAGGAAAAAGCCATCCACCACCATCACTTTAAACCCTTTAATTTTTTTTGTTATGATCCCCCTCTTGGGAATCAACCATCCATCAATGAAATTATGAGTAGAGCTTGTGTCCATAAGTGATTATTTAGTACCCATAAATTACTCCCCTAACCTTAAAAGAACAAATTTTTTGAAAGCTATAAATTTGGGAAATAGTAGCACCACATCCTTGTTCCTTTACAGCCTCATCCAGTATAATCTATATGCATCAGTACTCTAAAAGTCAAACTACTAATAAATTATTTTTGATGTAGTGTAATTAGTTAAAATTACTCATTTTTTTTGGAATTTTCCTTAATGACAGGTTTGTGTGAAGGGTATGAGGGTTAACTACAATAAAAACATAATTTCTTACATCTAATCTCATTGATTTGATCATGGTCCAACCTATTAGACATGTTTTAAGGTATGTTGGGATCCCTAGAGAATTGTATTTTATCCTTTTCCTTCTTGTGGGGAAATCCCTTAAACTAGAATTTTCTTCTAGAAGAAGAGGATTCCATGTTTCTTTCCTTTTCATGTCATATTACAAAATATGTTGATTGAGGGCCTTGATACTGTAGACATGCAAAATTAACATTGTGCATTATATTAGATTCATTCATTAACTAAACTATATTTCACATTAGGTCCATTCATCAATTAATCAGATTCACCTTCATTCATTTATTAGGTAATTTCATTAATTCCCATCTCCTAAGGTCATTCATTCAAAATTAAATAAAACATTATCATCAACCTTTTATTTACTAAATTCAGCTAAGTAACTGTTAATAAATATTTAACCAGCTCCCTTTGGGTTTATTTTTCTATGCATCGGCCCGTGCATCGTAAAGTCTTCTCGTCCTTATCCTAAAGTTTTGTTCTATTGTTCCACGTTTCTACTCCTCGTAATTTTGAGCCACAGTATTCCTTTCGTGTCCCAGAAAGTTCTGATGTATTTCCATGTGTTGCGGCTATAGGATTCTTTTGGTCCTACCTTCTTGATGCCTCATCGGGCTTTGAAAGACTACCACGAAGCCTTCATTTCTGAAAGTTACGACAGGCCCCATAGTAGCTAACTACAGTATACAATTTCTATGTGTCAACCATTTGCAAATCTTTCAGCACAGAGATGAAGTAGCAAACGCGGGCAGTGAAATGCTGCCACGCATCTCTTTTACACCTGGTTGGTGATCGTTCGGGCCTCCATTGTTTATGAAGTGCTCGGCCTATTTGACACGTGTAGCACTAACACAAGTCCTTAGTGGCAAAGGGAAAATGGTTAATATGGGCAATGAAAGGCTGCCACATGCCTAGCTAGTAGGTCTCATATGTAGGTGATGGATTATATGAACCAAGTAAAGCTATTGGTCGCTACGTGTCATAGTCATTTGCACAAGGGGGTGACACTTGTCTATTCAAGCCTTTCTAGGACCACCACCATCATTGCAGAGGATGCATTTGTGCCTAGGATGAACTAATGCTTGGCTCCAGATCATTTCTATTGCAATGGCCTTGGGAATATTCTGATTCTTGCATCATTGCTGGGGGATTTGTGAAATATTTTTTGTTGGTGTTCTCCAAAGCGGTGGGAGGTTTTTTGCTCTATATACTTTTCTCTATTATGAGAAGAGGGTTCATAATTTGAAAAGAACACTGGTTCTAGTTAAAGACACCAGGATTTTATTGCTGTTTTGATTGTGAAAACTCTCAAACTGTGCCAATTGTTCAGCCTTTCTGTTTTCTTTTATGCTATTTGATCAAATTGTAAACTGTGCTTTTTATTGTCTTGTCACTTCATTTAAGAACTTCAATATATGTTGGATACAAGTTTTCTAACCTAGATCATGTCTAATGATTCTTCTTGGTAGTGGGAATGTATGCAATATTATTTTATGTTGATAAGTGGATTGTCAATGCTATAATCTTAAATTTATGATATTCTAGAACACTACAACAACATTCAGGCCCTTAGATCTATGATTTATCATTCCTATCATTAATTCTTGGTGCATCGCCTTAGGTTAGACTTCATTTTATTATATCTGCTTTCTTTTCCCTTTCAAACCCCATAATAGAAGAAGTCAGCTTCTTAAAAATCTGGAGGTCACCCAGTTTAGCGCAAAAGGTCCCCCTTAAACTGAGTTTCCCATAAGGCATTGTTACCTCGTCAAATTTTGGTGTTAATAGTTTGTTCATTTTTTTGGCACGCCTGGTGGGACCGACCTTAAATGAAATTGTGCTTTAGAAGGGTGTATGAGCCATCAGCCTATAACTAGATCTCAAACTACAGGAAACCCCAGTTTACTAGGACATCCACTTGGTACAGTTCAGGTCACCAATTAGGTAGTAACCGTTTCGGTCTAGCCACCCGTTCCTCTCACCATGTTATTGGCCACCAACAAAAATTATGTATCATGGGACACCTAAAGTCCCCTAGTAGCCCTAACAACACCTACTATTTGGGGCGCTATCCCAGTTTCAGCCATAAAAGCTATAACCAAGTTTACCAGAGATAGCTCAAGAACACTAGTAGAGCATTTGCAGGATGTGGCAGATGTATGTCTTGTACATGAGATCATAACACATAATGTAGCCTTGAGGCTTCTCATCACATCTTTCAAAGGCAAGGCACTGGATTGGTACCAAACACTGACACCTAATTCAATTCACACCTGGGAAGAGCTTGGAGATTTGTTCTATGAGAGGTTCTCAAATGACAGAGATCGTTCTTCATTGTATTATCAATTATCTGTCATAAAACGAGCCCCTCAGGAGGCTCTGATGGACTTTAATGCTTGGTTTCACAAAAATTGGCAAAGGATTACTATTACTATATGCCTGACTCCTAAATTGGCATTCATATTTTATCTAAAGTCCATCAATTCTAACATTTTTATGATGATCAAGTCTTTGGGAGGGGCTACTCTACTAGATGCTTATGTTATTGCTATCAAAGCTGAGAACCATTTGATAGATTGCAGAAAATTGCCTCCTTGACCTATTATGCCAATATTCCCTAAAATATCGATCCCCACGTAGGAGGTTGCATCAACCAGCGTGCCCCAACTACTCAGTCAATGTACACATATGCGGCTACCCCACATAATGTAGCCTCTACATCAATTTCTTCCAAAGATGAAATGAGTGACCTCAAAGAGATGTTGTGAAATATGGAAAATGATATCACCACTCTTAAGTGGAACCAATCAACACCTTTGAAGCTTGCATATCAAAACTATCAAGGTGGGCATTCCTCTTAACAAAATCAATACCAAGGTAAGCCTCATGCAAGTCCACCAGCTCCGACTGCAAACCAAATGGTTCTAGTGCCTACTCCGCTGACGAGCACTTCGCCAAGCTCGAGTAAGGAATTAACCGCAGGGCAAAACAACCTTATTGATGATGTCAATCTATGGTGCTTCGCTTGGAGTGATGTGCATATGCCCCAGAACTATTCGCATGGTAACTTGCAACAAAAGGTGGTAGAGCAACGTAGTCAAGGCACAATAGTGGAACATGGAGGGTATATATATGCCTCACCATAAATGGAGAATGTGGTTCTTACTGCACAAGTGCAAGGAATGTGTTTAGAACAAGAATTTGATATTGCTCTTGATCATGCGCTCTTCTCCTGGATGGAGGAAGAAGAAACGATGTTTGCTAATGACACTTTCATATCCAAAACACTACAAGTGCAATCTGATTATAACACACACTCAAAAAGGAGATTCACCGGTGAGTCAGTTATTTCGCATCCAGCTAGCCTGTAACTCAAAGGTGTTTCCAATCAGCTTCCTAGTACTTCAACCGTCCCGTCATCATCTCAACCACGAAAGGAAATTATTATAGCAAGAAGCAGGGAGTAGAAACCTCTGAGTTTGTCACCCTTTAATGTGGTAGAACAATTGAAGAAATCATTCTCTAATGTATCTCTATGGGACATTCTAGCTATCCCAGAACAAAAGACGCTATTACAGAAGGCGCTTGAAGAAGAGGTGAACCCGACACCAACTGAGCCCTTTGCTAGTGCAGAGGTGGTTAATCAAATACCACCAACTTAAGTCCTTACAAACAACACAAAGGAATCCCCTGCTGAGGTTAGGGATAAGTTAAAACCTCAACCCTTCTTCTTGACTCTCATTATAGGAAAGAAGTTATTACACAATGCTATGATTGATTCTGGCACTAGTACCATAATTATGCCTAAACTGATAGCCAAAGCTTTAGGACTCAGCTATGAACCTATGAAAAGGGGGTAATGTAGCTTGATGGGAACAAAGTTGAAACCATAGGTGTCATCAAAGCGCTTCCTTTAACTCTATTTTGTTGTCCTAGTATCATGGTTCTTTAGCATACGGTGATCATAGATGTTCCTCCTATGTTTGGTCTTTGTCTATCTTGAGAATTTACTTCAAAGGTGGGTGGATACCTATCCTTGGATTGGTCACATCTGATAGTTGGGACCAAGTATGGCACAAAAAAGAAGATAGAATCAAAGGCTTTACATTTTGAACATGTAGCAGATGAATCCTTGATTAATTTTGAAGCTGCGCATACCTCTATCACCAAGCAAAAAATTTATTGTGTTGAATTGCTAGAGGAAGAGAAGGTGAGCGAAGATCGGAATGATAAAGAGGATGATATTTTGAGTGAACACATGGACAAGGATCCTTTCGGAAATTATCATGCTACAGGATTGGGCACCTATGTAATTTATGACGAAGACCAAGTGATTCTAAAAGTTGCCAAAGAGTCTGAAGGTGGCCAAGAAAATGAGCTTTGGACACTATACTTTGATGGAGCAAGAAGCAAAGTGGGTGCTAGAGCGGGGATATATTTGATATCCCCACAAATAAAAAATTGTTAAGGCCTTTATGTTTTCATTTCGCCTACTCAAATAATGAGGTTGAGTATGAAGGACTAGTCCATGGCTTAAGCCTTGCAGAACGAATGGGAATTAAGCAATTGATGGTGTTCAGAGATTCTAAGCTAGTATTCAACCAAGTCCAAGGAATTTCTATGACAAAGAATGTTTGCATGAGATCCTATCGGAATCAAGTCTAGGACCTGATTGATGGTTTTGAACCTTTCAATATCTAGACTGTTCCCCAAGGACAAAATAGCAATGCAGATCACATGTCTGTGATTGGTGCTTAGTTTGATCATTTCTTTGACCTTATACATAATGAGCATTCAATACGAGTACTAGTCCAACCAGCGATCCCCGACAATTATCAGAGTTGGTAGGTTTTTGAAAGTGATGAACACATCGCCTTGTTCTTTCAGCAGTTAGGGGAATTTGTCGATCAGCTTCAATGAAAAATTGCTGAAGCTTATGAAGGAGAAATTATACAGCTCAAATCTAACAAGCTTCCAAAAGGATTGGTTACTAAAAAAAAAAATGAATGTGATGATGCCCAGAATGATAAATGGAAGTTCATAGCAGAAAAAAGTGATTATGTGGACCTTCGGGTCGCTGATATTAGGAAACTCTGATTCAGGAAAAATGTCTCGCACCATGATAAGGAAAGACTCATCAGTTTCTATGAAAAATATGGAGTAGTGGCTTGGTCCTATGATGATCTGGAGGGGTATGATCCTAACATCATTTAGCACACTATTGAGCTAACAGAAGGTGCAAAACTAGTCCGACAGAAACAGAGGCCCGTCAACCCTAAAATTGAAGCACTAATGGCACAAGAGCTAACTAAACTCATTGAGTCATGCATGTCTTCCCAATCAAGCATAGTACTTGGGTATCGAATTTGGTCCTGGTCCGAAAAAAGAATGGAGATATCCATTTATGTGTGGACTTCCAAGACCTAAATAGAGCATCCTTAAAGGACCACTATCCACTGCCTTTAATGGAGTTAATCCTACAAATGGTTGTAGGATCGGAAATGTTTTCTCTACTGGATGGTTTCTTTGGCTACAATCAAATTCAAGTTAAAGAAGAGGATCAACACAAGACTACGTTCACCACAAAGTGGGGAACATTTGCATATGCTAAAATGCCTTTTGGTTTATCCAATGCAGGGGCAACATTCCAGCGGGTGATGGACATCGCATTTAGTGAGCTAATCAATAAGTTTATTCTAATTTATTTAGATGATCTTACTATGTTCTCTAGATCTAAGGATGATCATTTTGATCACTTAGAACTAGTTTTTTAAAAATTCCAAGAGTTTAGAATTTCCTTAAACCCAAAGAAATGCATGTTAGGAGTACCGCAAGGCAAGCTGTTAGGACATGTTGTATCTAAGGAAGGGGTTTTAATTGACCCCAAATGGGTGAAAGCTATCAAGGAGCTTCCCCTTCTGGTGAATAAGAAAGGCATCCACTCTTTCTTAGGCAAAGTAAATTTTGCCAGCAAGTTTATTTCTGACTTTGAGGGGATAATTAAGCTGATCATCCTAATGCTTAAGAAGGACCAGCCATTCAAGTGGATGACCAAAGCTCGGGAAGCCTTCGAAAAGGTTAAGGAAGCTATTTCCATAGCTCCAGTATTGGTTAATCTAGACTAATCTAAGAATTTTATAATGTATGCGTTCACTAGCATGTCTAGTATCGCTATTTTACTAATCCAAAAGGATGATGAAGGAAGAGGAGAACATCCAGTGGCATTCTACTCCCGAACCCTAAAGGTATATGAGGTGAATTATAATTTCGTCGAAAGACAGGCCTTTGCAATAGTGAAGGCACTTAAAAAATTTTGCTATCTAATTTCCTACAACAAGGTGCTTGTGTATGTCACACATTCCTGTGTGCGTGAATATATTATGGAAGGGGAGATCATAGAAAAAAGGACTAATTGGATCACCAAGATCCTTGAATATGACATTGAAGTCAATCCTACTAAAACTATTAAAGGAAGAGGACTGTGTGAGTACATGGCACAAAATGAGGAAGTACCTGCCGTAGAGGAGCAACCGAGGCTCATCTTGATAAATGAATTAGAATAAAAAAATTGTTGGCTAACTGATAGAATGAGGTTTATGCAAATCAAAAAGTATCTGCAAGGTCTCTCATCCAAAAAAGGGAGATACTACCGGCTGTAAAATTGTGGATATTCGCTAATAGACTACCGTGTTTCATAATAGTGTTGCAGGCAGACACTTCTCTCCTAAGACTACTGCCATTAAAATCATGCGTGCTAGTTACTATTGGCCTACACTTTTTAATGACTCCCACTCTATGGTAAAATCTTGCAAAAAAATGCCAATTATTTACTGACAGAAGAAAAAATTCCGCAATGCCCCTCAAACCCATAGTGGTGGATGAACTGTTTGTGCAATGGGGCCTGGACTTCATCGAGATGATTAACCAGATTTCTAGTGCCAGACACAAGTGGATTCTGACCACCATGAATTACTTCACAAGATGGACAGAGGTTGTTCTACTTAAAGGTGCAACATAAACAAAAATTGTAGATTTCCTTGAAGAGTTGGTGACAAGGTTCCGTCCTCTGAAAACTATCATTTCAGATAATGCTAGACCTTTCTTAGGCACAAAGGTATGTTACTTTGCATTAAAGAATGGTCTATTACTCAAGACATCGTTAAACTATTACCCATAGGGAAATGGCCTAGCGGAGTCAACGAAGAAGAGCCTAGTTCAACTCCTTAAGAGGATTGGGTCAGAACACCAGAGGGAATGGCATAAAAATCTCTGAATAGTGCTCTAGGAAAACTACATAACTCCTAAGAAAGTCCTTAAGACTTCACCTTATGAGTTGGTATACGAAAAGGAGGTGTTGTTGCCTATAACCATGGAGATTTCAACACTCCAATTGTTGAAATCTCTCGAAATAGAACAAAATGGAGCCATGGAAGTTCGGCTCGCCGAACTGCTAGAAGTATAGGAAAAAAGGGAAAATTCACTAATAGCCATTACAAACCATCAAGAAGTGGTCAAACGATGGTTTGACAAGAGGTCTTCCGACCAAGGTCTAAAATGCGGAGACTTAGTATTAAAGTATGATAACAGGGTTGCTAAGCCAGGTCAGCATGGTAAATTTGATAGCCTATGGGAGGGTCCCTTTAAAATTATTTAGTGAAAAGAACATAATGCTTTTGAGCTAGAAGATATGGAACAAGAACCCTTAGGGATCCCGGTTAATGGGATTCATCTTAAGTTGTTCCATTAAGTATTGTGCTCTATTTTTGTACATATGTGAATAGTGCTTTTATTTTATTTTTGTTTCTTTGGCCGGTATTTTTCTAATTAGTTTGTGGTTCAAAAAAATTAACCTATCATTATAGGGGGTGGAATACCAGGAATTCTTTACACAAAACACACCCATGTGCAGACAAATTATAGAATGAAAGTTGAAAGCCCATAAAAATGAACTAAAAAATGAAGGAAACAATATGGATTTTATTTAAAAAGGATATATATCTATTTATGTATATTCTTTACATTCCAAAAATGGCTTGGGAAGCCATAATCTAGAGATATACAATTATTTAAGCTAGTATATATGCAAAATGACAACACTTTTTCAAGCTTATATACAACTATTAAGCGGGTGGTCTGGAAAGTAGTGCAAGATTGAGAAAATAGGGAGACTTTTTTTGTAGCAGAAAGGGGGTTGTCATCCAATGGCACGAGAGGCAACAATTGACACATCAATAGAAGCATCTACCTCTTCCTTGTTAGCAAGTTCTTCGGCAACACTGGCAGCATCATACGGCACAACCTTCATTGACGGAGGAAACACCAGGTTCCTGAAATAAGTATACCAATCTATGTCGTAGAAAGGTATCACGTTATAGCTACGGAACATGAAATGTAAGGCCTGGGTAACCCTCTGTTGATGCTCATCGCATGTCTGAAGGCAGAATCTGCTGAGAAACAACTACAACTTCTTCCTTGATAAAGCGACGGAGGTCGCTGGCTGACAGCAGACCTACTCCATAGGCGACATGAGCAACAACCTCGCCAAGACCATTCAGGTAATTTTTGGGGAACATTTCTTTAACAAGTTTTAGGATAAGAGGCTTGGGGACGTTAATGTCTAGCATGGATGCCACGAAGTGGGAGCATATGTCAGTGTTCACCCTATATTTGTCCTCATATTCTATGCAGTCTTTACCCAAGACCCATTTTATGGCTATCAGGACCAAATAATGCTTATTCTTGGTCATCCGTTTTAGCCTCCTAGTAGAAACTATCTCCCTTAAAAACATTGTCTGTGACTTGTATGATGTTAAATGAACTAGGGTGTCCATTACTCTGACGCTATTCCTACGCTTTTGAACTAATGCTGAAATTCTCCTATCACCTAACCTACGAGAATACTTGCTTAAGACCCTGCTAATAACCTATTACTACTCAAAATGCTAAGTATGATTTCCTCACTGCTTACTGGCCTATTTATAGAAAAGTGACAAGACACATGCTAATCCATTTTGAGAAAACGTGATAATAGCTAGTTGCCAACTAGAAAGGCGTGCCTACGTTTTCTCACATTTTTGGGCCAGTTGCATTTGTAGGGGTATGGCTCAATGCGTGCTAGATTAATAAGAGCTAATTAATTAGCTTTAAAAAGGTGGCGCTCATCGACAGTGAACCGCATGGCCATAGGCTATTGTGTCATCTCCCAAGCATTTCCCAGAACCCAAGGCAATATTCATATCTTTCAGACCGTGATTGTTTGTTGTGGCGTAATCATTCCAGGTAGGATATTAATTACCAAACACAAGGTTAGAAAGAAAATTGTTGGCTCAAGTTCCAAGGGAATCACAACATATCACACAATTGCTTAACACAATAATGAATTCCTGCCACCTTCAAATGGAAAGTAGTTTATTTTGCACGAATTGCAAAATTAACGGTACATGCCAAATTAAATGCAAACGACACGCTTTTGTCTACCACCTTGAGGAACAATTTCCAAATATTGCATGAAAAGGCTTAATAGTTCAAATTCTTTTCACAAGCATCGAAGCTAAAAGTGCAGAGTTGTTATTTTGTGTATCTAGAGCCAAGGAAAGTTGCAAAGCCAAGAGCTTGCAGAGGTCTTCATCCAAAGAAAAAATGTTAGAAATAACATCTCAGCCAATGCAAGAAGAAATTATCCAGGAGTTTTTTACAACCATACGATCATTAGAGGATGTATATATCTATGAGAATGTGCGTACACCACGCCCGGTATACCTAGCAGGCCAAAAAGGGCCTATACAATAGAGCTAGCTAGACTAAAGGATTGCAGAAACAAGAAAAGGGTTGTAGAGAAATGGGATAATATCTACGACCCACATCTCGTAAAAAACCATAAGTCCTTAAGAGAAGCAGCCTATGCAAGGTTGACAAAAAAAAAGGCGGATAAATCTACAACAAAGAAAATTTGGTACAGTGGTCTGCCTCAATACATGGTCCCATTGGTGCACTACTGCCTGGAGGTAGTTGACGCTACTATCCAGCGTTATAACCCTGATACCCACTACATTGAAGGCCGTAACTTAAGGGTGCACATCACTCCATAGGCCATATGGAACATGCTATGCATACAAGACCCAAGCAAAAGAAGGGAGAATATTGAGTCCTTTTACCCTAGCAAAGGAGAGAAAACATGAAACAAGATGAAAAAGAACTTAGAGTTCTTGTTGGAGGAGACTGGTACAAAGGGCATCCCAGCCACTAAACCACCAAGTATTCCTTTGTCACATGGAGCGTTATGTGAGGATTTGCAGGATGCCATGTGCATGCTAGCTTTTGTCTACAACCGAGACTCTGATGAAAAGGTGGAGACTTTTTAACTAGGACTGACGTTCCAATTTTGCAAGCAACATGATATCTTCTGGTATGATTTTTCTAATTTGATGGTAGAAGAAATGATATGGAAAATAACGAATTACCCAGTAAAAGGGAAGTTTAGATTTGGTTATTTCCTGCCCACATGTTTTTGCATCAAAACCCTGATTTCTTCACTCGATATTTTTCATTATCAATTTTTGATGAGCGAAATAAGAGGAAGTCGGTGTCCACATGGATGACTTTCCTTTCTACATCATATGATTATTATGCATTTTTGGACTATTCCATAGCTCCGGTCTTGCATGATTTAATCGGAAAGGGCAACATAATTCAGCTTGACAAGGAGCAAACCAGATTTGTGCACAGTTTCACTCCCGCCTGTGACTGGTTCATGGGCATGGATTTCATGATTCTCCAAATGTGGGGCTTCACTGGCTAACCCTTCATACTCCCAGCCTGTGTCACAGATTGGGTACTTGCACTGGAGATGTTTCGGTAGGTGTGTATCATCAATTTTACTTTTTGCGATAGCAAAAGTGTCAAGAGGAAGGGATTTTTCTCTTGTCCGAAGAATTTCAAGTCGGTAACTCTGATTAAGAAACAGTCGGACTAGTTATTGGAGAATAAGCTGGCTTATCTGGGGTTGGTACTTGTAAATGATAACTGGGAATACAACCCTTTCAATGACTTTCCAGAACCACACATGAGAGTAACACATGTTCCTCGACCTTACTGGGAGAAGCGGTGTAACCCGCGGGTGGACAAAGATGAAAATTTTGTTGAATTGGTGCGTATCCCTACACAAGATACTAGGGGGCCATGGCACAAGTTTTAATTTCCTACGGAAGTGGCCCAAGATAGTGTACACATGGAATGCTCCATGTACAATAAGTTGAAAAAAGATGAGGAGTGGAGTTCTGAAAAAATAGAGGCTTTATGGAAGTATCGTCAAGAAACAACACAATTGGATGCCCCTTACAATAGTCTGAAGGATGACCAGGAATTTGAAAAATGGTGGAATGAAGGCCATCCCATCCCGAGCTCTAGTATTAATAGGAATGAAAACCTGGAGGAAGAGTATGAGGAATAGGAGGAAGAAGTGGCGACATCGACCTCTTTTGCGTCGAAAGAGAAAGTCCCTGGACAACCTGCCTATGTGGCTATGAATGTGCATTTTAATATATCAAGAGGCTCAGATACACTCACTTGGGCTGTAAAACCAACCAGGTTATCATTGCAGCAAACAAAGGTGATTGCTGAAGCTCAAGAGACCCCACCTGTGAAGAGGCAGTGCACAGAGAGCATAATTGGAGAAGGTTCGCAAGGACCCATCGGAGGAAAAGTGCTCGTAGCTAGCCAGGAGCCTGAGGCTGAGGACGAGTCGTTGACAATTCTGGAGCCACCATCGACTAGTCAATAGGTAAAATTCGCTCCTTCTTCCCTGGCTTCTCATTCCTTAGTATTAGCCCCCACATCATCAACAATCCCCACCATGAGTATTGTCCCTCAACTTTCTTTGTTTAATCTAACACATATGAGAGGTTTCACCCAATTTTTGCAGACCACTCTGCTTGTCCTTACTCCTCTGCGGACCCTTATGCCCGTTGTTGCCGCTCAGACTCTCCTCACCTCATTTTCAGAAAGCATACCCCCTGTGAGTGCCCCTTCTTTTTCTGCTATTACTATAGATCCTTCTCCATCGCAATAGGCTGACACCACATTGACGACTCCTCCACCACCCTAGTCTATGAGTCCTGCTGTTGATTTGCCAACTCAATCATTACAAATGACTAGCCCTACTGTAGGGCCTCAAACCAAACTTTGGAACATACCCCACTTCTTCTCGCAAACTATAACTCTCTAGAAGAAACAAATGTTTGCACCTATGAGGGTTACCTATCCCTATGCCCTACCTTCTGGTGCTCTTTTTGCAGGCAGACTAGTTTCGTCGCCAGCTGAATTTATGGCACATATTGATTGTAGAAAGGAGGCCCGCACAAATAGAATGTGAAAGTGAAAGGAAAAAGATGATAGTGCTTTTGCTGAGCCAAAAATACAGGCTCTTTATGATGAGGCTCGACAAGACTTGAAGTTTGCAACCATGTACCTGAGGGTAACCAAGCCATAGGGAGAAATGCACCCCGAGGATTATGAGATATATGTGGTAGGGCTTGACAAGAAGGTGGCCCAACTACAGGATAAAGTTATAATCATGGAAGAGATGCAATGGGTAGTCACTTCTAACTTCCTTAAAACTGGCCACCAGCTAAAGAAAAAGGATGAGCAGCTTAAAGCAACAAAGGAAAAGGTTAGTTTTTTGGAGAAAAATGAGAAATCCCTGGAAGCAGATGTTGCTCGTTTGATAGAAAGGGTGCTGGTAGCAGAGGATGAGAGAAACAGACTTCAGGGCAAGATTACGAAGACTCAGGTTGCCGACCCTGGCATGATAAAAGAGCTACAATCTAAGAATTAGGAGGTGGAGCAGAATCTACAACAGAAGAATGAAGAATTGGAGCGACTTCGCCTTGAGTTCAGTCAAGGAATGGTGTAGAAGAATGAAGCATTGGAGCACCAATAGACTCAATATGAGCAAAAATTACAAGAAAAGGAGGCTAAATTTAAGGGCCTGAAAGCTCAATTAGAGGAAGAACTCCAAGAGACAAAGTATTCTTTGGAAGAGCACTTGTCAAATCACTCCGGAGTAGAGGAAAATTAGAATAAAGAAATGAGCAGCTCTGCGGAGCAGCTAGCATCCGAGAAAAAAGGAAAAGGGAAGAATTGGCTAAAGCCATTAGTTCAAGAGATGCAGAGATTGCTTCTCTTAAAATCTCTCTCCTACCTCCTCCTACCTAGCTAGACATCATTATGTTGGTTAGGCAATTGTATATCTCTCACTAGGAAAAAATTAAAGCCTTTTTCCTAACATTGCAGCATATCCTCTGATTCATTGCCAAGGCATCAAAGTTGAATTAGGAGGCTCATGATACTATTGAACAGTTCCCACGGTTCATCTTGGAGAAGTTCCCGAAAGCAAAGAATCTACTCACTGAGCTATATTCGGCCTCAGATGAAAACCTTGCTAGAGTGGGTATTGAGGATCAGGAGGCTACTGCCCAAACAGAAAATAAGTTCATCCATTGCCACTCTGCCTTCCAGTGCACTAAAGCAGTCGTGGCTATTCTCAGCAAGACATTGAATGATATATGGGGGAATTTCTCTGAGTTGAGAAAGATGGGATTGTTGTCTCCGTTCCTTGAAGATGGCTCTATTGCCACAACCAAGCAGATTGTGGGAAGGATAGAGGAGGAGGAAAATGATCCAGAGGCTTTCAAGGATTTCACTCATCTTCCTATGGGGACCAACATTGAGGGATTCATTCATCCACTCTCACAGCTACTTTTCCATTGCGAAGCGGGGGCCGATTTACCCAATGTGCTGCCTCACAAAGAAACTATTCATCTAACCAGAGGATAGAAGCATTTGTAGAACATGGTGAAGCCATTTGAGGATGAATGGTTGCCTTTGCAGGTGGCTCTTTCTAATTTCTGACCCCATTGACCAAATGAAATGGCACTCTGGTTTGTGAAACCAAAGAAATTTTCAGTTCTCCATTCCTTAGTCGAAATGCCCTTGATAGTCACCAAAAGTTGATAATAAATTTAACCAGCTCCCTTCAGCTTTATTTTTCTATGCGTCGGCTCATGCATCATAAAGTCTGCTCGGCCTTTTCCTAAAGTTTTGTTATGTTGTTCCACGTGTCTACTCGCAATTCTGAGCTACGGTATTCCTTTCATTTCCCAAAAAAGTTCCTTTGTATTTCCACATGTTGCGGCTACAGGATTCTTTTGGTCCTGCCTTCTTGATGCCTCATCAGGCTCCCAAAGGCTGCCACAAAGCCTTCATTCCTAAAAGTTATGATGGTCCCCATAGTAGCTAACTACGGTATACACTTGCTACGTATCAGCAATTCACAAATCTTTTAGCACGGAGATGAAGCAGCAAATGTGGGCTGTGAAACACTGCCAGGCGTCTCTTTTACGCCCGGTTGGTGATTGTTCCCTCCATTGTTGATGAAGTGCTCGAACTATTCGACACATGTAGCACTAATGCAAGTCCTTATTGGCAAAGGAGAAGTGGTTCATAAGGGCAGCGAAATGCTTCCACGTGCCTAGCTAGTGGGTCTCATATGTAGGCAATGGATTATATGAACTGAATAAAGCTATTGGTTATTGTGTGTCATAGTCATTTGCATAGGAGGGGTGACACTTATCTGTTTAGGCCTTGTCGGGACCACTTCCATCATTACAGAGGATGCATTTATGCCTAGGATGACCTGATGCTTGGCTCCAGATCACTTTTGTTGCAATTGCCTTGGGAATATCCTGATTCCTGCATCATTGTCGGGGGATTTGCGAAATCTTTTTTGTTGTTCTCTGAAGTGGTGGGAGGTTTTTTGCTATATATATACTTTTCTCTATTATGAGAAGGGGGTTCATAATTTGAAAAGAACACTGGTTCTCATTAAAGACAACAGGCCTTTATTGTTGTTTTGATTGCAAAAACTCTCATAATGTGCCAATTGTTTAGCCTTTATGTTTTCTTTTATGCTATTTGATCAAACTGTAAACTGTGTTTTTTATTGTCTTGTCACTTTATTTAAGAACTTCAATATATGTTGGATGCAATTTTTCTAACCTAGATCATGTCTAATGACTCTTCTTGGTAGTGGGAATCTATGCAATATTATTTTATGTCGATAAATGGATTGCCAATGCTATAATCTTAAATTTCTAATATTCTGGAACACTACAACAACATTCAGTCCCTTAGATCTATGATTTATTGTGCCTATCATTAAGTCTTGGTGCATCGCCCTAGGTTAGACTACATTTTATTATATCTTCTTCCTTTTCCCTTTCAAACCCCATTATAGAAGAAGCAGACTTCTCAAAAATCTGGACGTCACTTAGTTTAGCACAACAGGTCTCCCTTAAACTGAGTTTCCCATAAGGCATTGTTACCTCATCAAATTTTGGCATCAACAGTAACCATTTATGTGAACAATATTTATTTGTTTTGATTTTCTTCCTAAGGTTTTAGTACACAATTACTTGATCAGTTGGTTCAATTCAAGAATTTGTTTAATGGCCTGTAACAAAGGGACCTCAATTTGGAGTTGTTTGATCTCTTGTATCAGCACAGTTCTGGTAGAAAAGGACATTTACGTAGTATTCTTCAAGGTAGTTGGCTTCAAACACTCTAGAAAAGGAACTTGAGTTTTCTCAGCCAAAGTAGAGTCCTTCTTTAAAGAATCGGTTAGAGACTAACCACCCTCCTCCTAAGGTGTTATGGAAGTTCCACCTAGAGTTGGCATAAAAGTTTCAGCTTGGGTGCTAACTAGATGTTTCTCTAAAGATGTGGAAGATTTTTTAGCTATCTCAACAAACTCTTTAATAGGCTCATCCAAGATTTCAACTCTGGTTGACTACGGAAGTGTTTTTTTTTACCTTAACTGTAGGTTCCCACAATGAATAGCATTCAATCTAGTCACATTTTCATGTTTCATAGAATACATTGGGGTATTTTGATGGTTTTTATTTGAATTAGGAATAGGTTTTTTTGGAATGTAGGGTTGGTTAACCTATTCATTTTGTTGTGGACTCTAAGGGCTTGGTAAAATATTTTTTTGTTGATTAGGCATCCTTCTTGGACTAAAGTAATATTTATTTTGAGATTGGTTTGATTGAGGAGCAATATTTTGAGGGTACCATTATTATTGAGTCTAGTTTTTCTATTGAGGATTTCCCCAAGATTTATTTACTCATTCAAGTTGTCCCTAGGGTTAAGCTCCCCAATTCAATGGTACTGGTGGAGGAGCTCGAGGCCAAGGTGTTTCCCATTGACTTCTATTCTAGTTGTTTTGGGGCCTCCAAGAAGGATTTGATTTTTGGCCATATGTGAAATTTCCCCCACGTCTTTGATTCACAAGATTAATCTCTTCTTCAACCTGAGCTATCCTTTTCTTAGAATTCTTTATTGTAGTAAGGAGATCATATTGATTAGTAGCATGATTCTTCTCACAAACTTGGCAAACATCAACCTTATCCAAGGGGCACTCTCTCAACAGATATTTATTATGACACCTAGGACAATAGATGAATAAATTTTTAGGATTATGTGTTTTGGCTTGTATTCCATCTAGTGTGGTCTTAAGTTGAATGAGAATTTCAGTCTTGAGGATGGCTATCTCCTCACACAGTTGCCCTATTTCATTGAATCCTTTGAAAATAGTGGACTTATGGATACCTCTTTGAGTACGAGAGAAGTTCTAACGTAATTCATTAATATCATCAAGTCCAAGTTGGGAGACATACCCTTTTCCCATTGAATCAAGGCTTCTCCTAGAATCATGATCAAGGTCCTTAAGAAATATGGTTTTCAAAATTTCTAGACTGATGGCCTCTCCACATTATTTAGATAAGAAGATAAACCTGTCTAGGTAATCTTCTAGGCTTTTATCCTCATTTTTCCTAAGTTTGAACAACTCCTCCTTTCGATCACTGACTTTACAGTACCTCTAGTATTTTTGCAAGACTCACTTCATCCCAAAGGTTATTGACCTTGAATCTAATTCCATAAACCAATACATTGCAGTGTCTTTCAAGGTGGAGGGAAAAAGCTTCAACTTCTAGTTATTTTTCTTGTAGTCATAAGTCTGACGCAGGACCTTAAACTCAAATAGGAACTGGTCAGGGTCTTCAAAGGATAGACCTCTAAAAGTTAGAAAAAAGGCTAGTGAGATATTTTTCATAGGGGTATCGTCAATTGCGTCAATATGGATAGGATAAGTGAATTTCTGCGTTCCTCCAGTTGGGTTGGCGCCATTCCTTTAGTCATCCATAATGTTGAAAGGGATGTCTTCCTCTTCAATAGTTGGTTCTTCGTCAAAGGTTTGTTCTAATTGCTTTAAGGCTTTCAAATATGCAATGGGATACTTTCCTCTACAAAGGTTTTTTCTAATGGGTGAATTTATTGGTATACTGGAAGGTCTCAAGATGATTCTGACTAATCAATTCTTTGGTAAATTCTTCAATTAAGACTTCCTCATTCCTACTTGTGGTTGGAACATCTCTTGGGGGGTTTTTTGTACGTATCTTCCATGGGGGCCTTGTTTCCTAACCATGCAAAAAAGGAAGCAAGTGGCAAGTATTTTTGTTCCTAAAAGAGGTATTCAAGAAATCTCCTATTAACACTAGAAAAGGAAGGGTCCCCAATGGCAGCGCCAAAAAGTGATAGGCTATTGTTAGGTTTTATCTCTTTAGTTGAAAAATGCATCAAATGTATCAACCGGGTAGTGTTCAAAGGTTGTATGCAATAGGAAAATTAGATTGACTAACTCTCTTAGGTTTTCTAAATGTTTTGGAATAGCTGCAAATGAAACTTAACTCAAGGCTATTAAACTAGAAAGTGTGGAAATTTTATAAACTAGAAAGTAGGAAATTCTTAAGCTAGAAAGCATGAAGATGACTAAACTAGAAAGCTAAAAAATGATTAAACTAGGAAGCATAAATGATTAAGCTAGAAAGCATGTACAAAGTACTTGAAAAGGAAATGCTTGTAATGAAACTATAATAGTGATTGACTAACATCTAACTATCAATGAACAATAAACTTAACAGACTACAACTAATGACTAGAGTGGATGCTCTGCAACTTCACTTAATAGAATTGAAGACTATAAATTCAAACTACAAATTGTAGGACTATCTTAACAAAGATCAACATACATAAACAACATTGACTCACACTTATCATGTACAAAATGAAAACAATAGAATTTAAAATGAAATACTTATCTTTCTATTCTACAGTCCCTCGAGTCGCCAACTCTTGGGTGCTACTACACTTAACCCAAATCACATAGAACTCTATATCCTCAAAATAAATCCATCCTATTTAACTCCATTGCACAACACTAATAACTCAAAATGACATAGGTAAAGCTTCTTTTATTCATACCAAAATTATATCTCAAAAACATAGTTCAAGAACATATTCATAACGATATCTAATATCATTATCTCTAGCGGCTACATATTTATACAAAAGCTTGTAACAAAATCCTATAATTCAAATGGTGAAGACCACCACTAAAAAGTATTCAACATATTTTAACTAACTAACAGAATTAGGTCCATAATATAGAGCATTAAAAAGACTTGGAGTGAGTCATAAAGTATTTGAACAAAAATAATAGAAAACATTTGAAAGACTCGGTCAACCATGCACATCCAAAAATTATGGTGCCTAGACTTTTGGCACCTGTCTTCAACTACTTTGAAGTCCGCTTCAAATCTTCTTGGCTGACATGATTGATGGATTGTGCATATTAACCTGTTCAATACTAAAAACTATACCATCATGTTAGCGTTGGCCAACTTATTTCAATCAATTTTAGAAAATAAATATTACACACTTTTTCACAAAAAGTAAGTAATTCCTAATCCTAAAGATAAATAATTCATAGGGTGGAAATGACTTAGGAGTTCAACAAGGGTAATTTCCTTAGTATTCTCATGAGGTTATTTTTACCTCATCAATATTCATTAAATAAAATGATTTAATAAAAAGGGGGAGATGTGAGGACATTTGATTAAATAACATAGTATTATTTAAATAAATAGTTCTTGAGGACTTTAGGAATTAAATTAAACAAATTGATGTATTTAATTTAATAAGACAAAATTTTAGCATGAAAGAGGATGAATTAACCTAATTAGATTAATTAGATCAATAGATGAAAATGAGACAATTAATTAAATAGTTAGGCTAATTTAATCAATTTAAGCAAAAAGAGGATGGGTTTCAAGATGAAATGATGTTAGTTAGCCAATTTGATCCATTGAGACATTTTTAGACTGTGTCTACATTTTTCCCCTCTTTGAAGCAATGTACTCATTGCATAGGTTCAAAGACTGATGATGATTTTGATGTTGATGATGATGCAGAAATGGATATCAATGATCTCTTTGAGATATTGATAGCCAAGTTAATGTTAATTGATCTAATTGATTGATTGATAACATTGTTGAGGATTCACAACAATGGAAGGATTATGTTGAATAACACGAGGGTTGATAGGGAACATATCCCAATGATAGTTGATTTGATAGATTGATCAAGTTTTTCTAGCATGGAAAGGAACAAAGTTCGTTAGATGATTTGATATTGATCAATATAAATACGGTTGGTTGTCCCTTCAAGAGATCAATCAAAAAAATGAAATGTGTTCTGATCGGGCTCACAATAGGTGAAAATCAAACTTATGCCTGAGATGCTTGAGATTTTGGATTCCTTTTGAATCAAAGAGTTGTAACTTTTTCAAAATTTTGAGCTAAAGATGATATAGATGCCTCACTATGCCCCAACATATGAAGGAATGTTGGTAAAGAGGATGAGAAATGATTCAAAAAAAGCTCAAATGTTTTTGTAGATAGATTTTAGGATGTATAGACAATCACTGGCTATGGGTAGCCTCATGTATATTTCGATTTAGATCACATAGATTTGATGCTTGGATAGAATTCTTAGTAAACATAGAAGAAATATGATGATTTGACCATTAATTCTAAAGATTGATTTAGAATTCCAACAATTCCATGATGCATCAAGACTTTATTATATATGGTGATGAGAGATGATGATGATGATGATGAATTTCTCATATCTTGGGATTGGTATTTTTTGTCATTCCTTATTTTTTATATAATACATAGACACGATGCATCCTGATATTGAAAACCAAGATGGCGTTGTATCCAGTGTAATGGACTTTGAATCTGCAAATAGATAGGATAGATCTTGTTCACACCTTGACATATGGAAACCTCATTGAAATGTAGTTTAGAAGCTTAGAATATCGTAGACCAAAGCATACACAATAGTCAACAATCTGTACTCCAAATGACTTCCCTACACACAACTAAGCAAGTATGCACCAAGATTATTTTACAAGAATACCCACAAGCACAACAAACAAAAGATAATGATTGATGCCCCATTCCCTTCTCTATAAATAATTTTGATAGACATCATCAAGAGGTTCTCAAAATGGTTCAATAAGATAAATCATAAGAAAAGACAAACAGTAAGTGTTATCTATAGCTAAGGTGATTTTTGATATTGATGTCCATCACGAGAAGGATACATCCTAGGACATGTTTATTAGATGCTTTTATTTAGGATCAGGTGTGTGATAAGCCATTGATATAAACTTCACTAACACATTTACCTATGATCTAGACTTTAGATTTTGACACTTAGGTTCTCACTTTACGACTTGCAACACTTGTTTTTCTATTTTTTTGCCAAGGGTTGAAGTGATGATCAATTTATTATGGGTGAAGGTTTATTGTAGGTGAAAGTGAAATGGGATGGATGGTTTTGGATTTTTTGGAATATTTAATTTTTTTTGGTATTTTACAATGTTTTGAGGCTATTTTTGATCTTTTTGAGAGTTAATGTGAATGTTTCTGGTTTTTCAGTTATTTTAGGTTGTTTAGGGTTTCCTACATTTTGTAGATGTTTAGGGTTTTTCTAATTTTCAAATGTTTAAGGATTTTCTAGGCTTTTAAATGTTTAAGGATTTTATGATATTTGAATGTTTAGGGGTTTCTTGAGATTTGACCAAGAACCTAACCTAAACAACCTATCCCAAGGGCCTCAAGGGTTGATCAAATATTCTCCTTGCCTATGTTATACATACAAAGGCCTTGTAGGTCGACTAACTTGACTTATTTGAAGATAAAGATGAATAGTTGAATTGCTAGTTTATTATGACAAACTCCTAAAGACTAACCTAGGGTATCTTTGGGGCACATCAATGATGGACTTGCCTATGTTCAAGCTCAGAGACTCATAGTTTGACATGGTACTATTTTTGGATTTTTGATGTTTGACCTTTTTAGGGATTTTGATATTTTGGATGCTTTGGGGTTTTTTTCTAATTTTGTAAGTGTTTTTGGATTTTGATAAGGTTTTATGAATCCTTTTGGGATTTTCGATGATATTTTGAACTAAAAAATACCTAGATAATGATTTCAATGTCATGTTGTGAGATAAAAGAAAAAGATCAAGAGTTATTCAAAAATAAGAGTGCAATAACCTACCCTCGATGTCTAGCAATTCTTCATAATGTAGTGGATAACCAATATAGGTAATGAATATACAAAGAGTTTGATAGAGTTTTAACATGCTAGATATGGGCTATGAGACTTCACGAGATAAAATGGTAAAGATCCTATCAAAAAAAATTCATGAGTAGAGTTGATGTATATGTTGAATCTTTGTAAAGAACAAGATAAAATGGGATATTTGGATAAATCTGGATTGGATGGATGAAGGGAACATTGGATTTATCATGACAACGATGTGATGTTCATGTTTGAGAAGGATTATATTGATGTTCAATTCTACTCATGATGCCTTTTTTCCAAGTTTTCATCATAGTACCTGCCCAAAGCACCACCATAGTGGTCTTCACTAGAGGACAATTTTTATTTTTACTATTTTCTTGATTTTTTATATTTTTTATATTTTTTATATTTTTAGATGTTTTACCCTCATGTTGAATCATCTATTGGAATTTATGTAGAGGGATTTGTAATAACATTCCAATGATATCCTACTTGAAGAAGCTTCTTTTCTATGATACAAGCGCTTGAATGCAACCTTGAAGAACTTTGGTTTTCCTTGTTGGTACTAGAATTAACCTTGTCTATGTGTGCATATCATGATAAAAGTTCCTTCAAAATCCTTATGATGAGGGGTAGTTTCCAACACACTGTCAATGAGAGAATTTGATATTGTGAATGGATTGGTCGATAGTTTGGAACCTTTGATTCTCCAAACTTGGGAAGATGGGAAATGATGGGTAGAGATGGAGGTTTTCATGGAATTAGGACCAACCATTAAACATACTTGGTTCCTTGATTGAGAAGCCTGATTTTCTATTTGAGGATGCTTTTGATTGATACATTTCCAATTTTTATTTTTCTCCATGGTTTCTTTGACTATTGGATTTTTAGAGGGATGATTTTCTTTATTTTTCTTTGTTATCCATTTGTACTTGGTGTGTCCTTTTTTCTTTACTACTTCATTTTCTTTGATGATCTTTTCCTTGATTCGATAGAAATTCTTCTTTTTATGTTGGTCCCAATTTGTGTATGAGATGATCAGTGAATGCTAGGTGATGTTACAACTAGTTGTAGCATTACTAGTCTTTTCATCATAAGGATTCTTTGTGCCAAACATATTGATGTTTGTTGTAGATAATATTTCCCCAGACATTGTGAAGGTATTATTAATACCTAATCCCTTGCCCTGATAATGTATCCTCTAATCCATAGCCATTGAATATGAGTTGTCATGAACACATGATATTGCTATGGGTTCCTATTATTTAGGAATTTGAACTGGTTGCTCGGATTCCATGACATCATTATCTATTGGTGCTACTTCAAAAGAGGTTCGTGTTGATTCAAAAGATGTCGATGATGCACAATCTTGTTCAAGAATATGAACTATTTGTTTTGATTCTATGACATCATTATCTGTTCATGTTGCTTCAAAAGAGGTTGGTACTGATTCAAAATATGTCGATGATGCATGTAATCATTATAAGAATCAAGAATTTTGGCTACTACTTACTCTTGTGTGGGAATATCAAGAGTGAGAGACTCTTGTTTTGGATGAAGAACGTCTATGTGTCAATCAATGAAAAACATCTCCAAAGTGATATCGAGGACATCTTTGGAGTTTAAAATGGTTTGGAAGATGTCCCTCAACTCTTTGTAAAACTCTAGGGATAGGGGTTCTTGATCTTGACTTGATTCAGAGTAACTTTCATTATCCTCAAGAGCTTCCTCTTGACATGATCATCAGTAAAAGACTCTTTGCAACAGTTGGTAGGTTTGGTTGCAACAAAGGATATTTCTGGCTCATTTGAAACATCTTCAACATACTCAATCATTGAGTCATATGTGGGAGAGATATCACAATCTGATATCCACTTGATGTCATTACAGTATAAAATATTGCTAAACACTATTGATGGGTTTGAACTTTGTTTTAAAATAGTATCTTGTTGTGTACCTAATTCCTCATGTTGTGATAAATAAATATGTCCCACCATGGTATCATGTGTATGGTTTACATTTTTTGAGGTTGATGCCTTTCTTGAATCTTTTTCTTTTGTATGATTAGGCATAGGGTTTACGTAAATTTTTAGATTTCCATTCCCAGATTCTTTATCAACATCAATCCCTCCTCGTTTAATAATATCTTCTATTAGATCTTTGAGTCTAAAACAATTTTGTGTTTTATGACCTTTGTATCGGTGAAATTCACAAAAATTATTGTCTCTATAGCTAGGACTTGTGGCTCTTGATATTTTGAGAAATATGGGAGTGTGATAAGATTATATTGTATCAACTGCTTCAACACATCCTCCATAGGTTCCCTAGGTGAAGGGAGTGAATTGTTGTTTAGGAGCACTATTTGTTCTTTGTTGTCCATGTTGAGTGTTTGTAGCATTGATCATTGTTTGATTGTTTGAAAATTACGTGTATGGTTGTTGTGTTTTTATGATTTGCATGTTTTCTTTCCTAGGATTAGTTAAGACCACCTTTGCATCAACAACACCATCATTGGTAACATTATTTTTCTTTGCTCAAAAGTGGGATTTATTGTTAGAACTAGTGGATGGGCAGTTGTCTCTATATACTTGTTTGTTTCCCTATGAGTTTAGAGCTCACTCAATGTTGAGGGCCCTAGGGAAAAGCTCATCATAATTGGTGATACATTGAACTTTTAAGTGGAAGGATAGATTTGGATCAACATTTTCTATGATAATTCCCACTTGTTGTTTGTTAGGAATGGTCCACTTTCTCTTACTAGCTTTTTTCCTCCATTGTTGCAGGAAATTAGCGAAGGATTCTCCTTTATTCTACTTGAGTGTGTATAACTCTTCTAAGCTCCCATCAATTTCAAGATTAAAGGATAAGTGATCTATGAATTTATCAATGATTTCTTGGAAGGTTTTGATGCATGGAGGTAACTGTGAAAACCAATCCATGGAAGAACCTATATAAACTTCATGGGAAGAGGTGCATTAAGTAGGAATCATTATAGGCCACCTCCATGCACATGACATTGAATTCCTTGATGTGATCCATAGGATTTCCTCTCCCTTTGTATTTATAAAATTTGGGGACCTCAAAATGGAGAGGAAAAGGTACCATTGCAATGTTTTGATTGAATGGATATGGACATAGGTTTTGTTGTGTATGGAGCTTCTTCATCTTAAATCCCATCTAGAGATCCTACATTTCTTGTGATAACACCTTAAGTTGTGATGCTAGATCATCTTGCGGGTTTGGTGGAGGAACATATTTTGTGTATTGTGGGATGGCATATGGGTTGTACGTGTGATTTTGATATGATGGTGTGTTGTATGGTGTGTATGGAGGTGTGGTATATTGTGAAGGTGATTGTGGTGGAAGCATATATGTTAATAACATGTTTGTATTGGCAACATTCTATTAGGGGTTATAGTAGAAACCTTGTTGTTGTTTTTGGGCATACTATTGAGCTAGTAAGGCTTGTTGTTGTTGTTGGGCCATGAGGGCTGCTTGTTGGGCTTGTTGTTGTTGATGTGCTTGTTCTTCTTGGTGGGCCACTAGGGCTTGATGTTGGGCTTCTTGTTGTTGTTGTGCTACTAAGGCTGCTTGATGTGCTTGTTGTTGTTGGGCCACTAGGGCTTGATGTTGGGCTTGTTGTTATTGTTGTGTTGCTAAAGCTACTTGATGTTGTTGTTGTTGTTGTGTTGCTAAGGTTGCTTGTTGGGCTTGATGTTGTCATTGTGCTACTAAGGCTACTTAATTTTGTTGTTGTTGTTGTTGTGCAGCTAGGGCTACTTGTTGAGCTTGTTGTTGTTGGATGACTTCTTGATAAGCCTGTTGTGCTTGTTGCAAAGCTAAGGCATGTGCTTACAATATAGGATTGTTTGATTGTTGGGACATCTCCAATGGGTTTTGGGTATTTATAATTCGTATGGGTTGTGGCTTGTTGATGGGACATTGGGGGTTCCCTTGGTTCAACATTCCTTGTAGGATAGTGGATTGAGGTGGAGGAAGGTAAGATTGAGGTCCCATTTAATTTTGCATGATGTGAGGGACCAAGTGGAAAGATGATGTTGGTGCCATTTGTTATTGTGATGGTAATGGCACATTAGTAGCTTGAGTCCATTGATTGAAAGGGTTCTCTTGACTAATTTTTTGGGGATTTCCTTATGTTTTGGATGTGGCCAAGGTATTACCTTGGTTGACGGGGTTTGTGACCAAGGGGTTGTTTTGATTTGAGTTGATGATAGATTGGTTTGATGTGGATGGTGGATTGACTTGAGTAGCTTGGGTAACCACTTGTTTTGATGTGTCAATGGGTTTTTTGGAACCACTTTTCAAGGGTTTACTTTGCATGAGAGTGTCAACTTTCCCATGTTTTCCTACTTGAGGCACTTGGTTCACATTACCTTGTGTAAAATTAGGCATACTTGGGGTATTTGTGGTGATAGATGAAGATGGTTGCAATTGAAATGTCAAGCTTGTTGTGGTGTCATGGAATGTAAGTGGTTTTCCAAATGTTTTTCTCCAACTTGTGTTTTGGGGAAGGTTGGCGGTTAATGGAATTGTCGTGTTGTGAATTCCCACAGTTGTGTTCGTTCCTAGACACAAATTGAGACCAAGGTTAGTTCCTATCCTAGTTGCAAGACTAGATGTTAAGGGTTGACTTGGCACAAGGGATGGAGTTGGTTGAATCATAGATTGGGTTAACCATAGTGTCAAATTTTGCACAATAAAAGTTCAATGATTTTGTTCATACTCAAGGAGCTCATCTTTAGTAAGTTGAATTGTGTTTTTTGTGACATTTTCTACCTCATAGGGTCCTACTAGATCTTGGATTTGTTATGCAAGGGTAGAATGACTTCTTGGATAAAATTATTGAGGTTAGTATCATTGATGGTAGATGCGACTTTTCTTTTCTCCATGATTTTGTTGTGTTATGATCCTATTGTTACCATAAATTGTGGGTCACTTATGCAAGAGTTGTATTGAGATTCTTAATGTTTAAACTATCTAGTTGACTCAAATATAGGTTTAAAATGGATTCTCTAAGTCTTTTTGGAGAAATTATGGTAATGGAAAATGAAAATTTGAATGATGTGGGAAGTGATCTTTTCAAACTTTTGGGACAACAATTTTGACTTAAGAGTTTGATGTTTAATGTTTGGATAAGGGATATTTATGAACTTAAAAATCTTTAGGGTAGACTTGTGACCTTCAAGATAGACTAGTTCAAAGATAACTAAAATAATTTATTTCACATACAAAGTAGCTAAGTTAGGGGTTGGTTTGATAGATTTTAAAGTCAAAAAGTTTTGGTGTATTCAATTTTTTTGCAAAGTTTGATGAAGTGAAGGATGAGTTTTGATGAAGGGGTGGATGAAATGTTTGACCCAATGTTGGCCTAAATTGAACCCTTGTTTAGATAAGACCAAGGTAGTGAGAATGATGCTTTACCCTAAAGTGATAAAACCCTAAGGACTCAATAGAACTCAAATGATTTTAGAAATAGGACCCAATGATTTTGACAATAGAACTTGTTGTGCCCTCAGCACACACGCCCCGTTCGGAACGGGGACCCTCTTTCCTTTCGTCTTGCCGGGTCTTTCGGGGCCACCTCATTTTGCGTGCCCCTCTTTTTTGATGTTCTGCGTGGTCGATATTGCTCTAAGGTGTCATCCTAAAACCGACCGTGCCTCCGTTTTGGTCTTCTGCTACCCTCCGGGGCCTCGTGGGTTCCTGGGCTTTGTTTGGCTCTGGGGCGGCCCTGGGGCCCCCCGGGCCCGGGCCTCCGGGGTTCCCTTATCGGGCTTCCCCCTTTCGTTCGCCGCCCCTTGCGGCGTTCCCCGGGCGTCCTTCCGCCCCTCGGGGCCCGCCCTGCTGTCCGCCGTTCATACTTCATCAGGGTTTTGCTGGGCAGCGCCTGAACATTCGGGCTCCGGTCTCCAGAAGTCCACGTCCGGACTTCCGTCCCAGAGTCGCCATCCGCGACGGCTATCTTCCGACGGCGATCCTCCGGCGGCCGCCCTCCCTTCGGGCCCCGGGGTATTGTTCGCCGCCACCGTCACCGTGCAAAGCGAAACCTTCCAGCGGCCGATCCTTGTCGGCCTGCCGACACCCGGGCCCCGGGCCTATCTCTGCCGTAGCCATGAAACGTTCAAAAAATCTTGCGGCGGCCGTCGTTTCGCATCCCTCCGGCCTTCGGACCCTGGGGTCTCATCCGCCGCCGCCGACCTAATTTGAATTCCACCAACTTTTTGGTAGGTCCGTACCTGCAATAAATGACCGCATTAATGGTAGAAAGGGTATATAATGTATCATCCACCAATTTCATTTTCACTTTGTGAATTTGAGCGAGTTGATAAAGACAGCACCTGGAGCCCACTACAATCAGCATAGTCGCGATAATCCATGTCTGCATCGCTCCATCGATTCCCGGTGAATTCCACGCCTCCCCGCCTAAGTGTTTTCGAGGTAGGCCATCCTCGTTTGCCCTCCAATCATTTTTGATAATTTCAGGGATTCAAAATTAATTGAACAAATAATTAAATTGCATAAAATTAAAGAAAACTCCTTCGCGCCTCAAACCCATGTTTTAGAAATCTTCTAAACCGATCGCAATAACCTCCCCTGTCGATCCGGGGCTCGCTCGTTGCGCGGCTGTTCTTCGAGCAGGGCGACCGGCCCCCTCGGGCCCGGTCCCCTCTTTCGCCGTCCCATTCCAGTGCATGGCTGCATGCCGGCGGCCGTCCCCCTTACCGGGCCCGGGTTATCGGGCTTCCGTCCCCAGAGTGCCTATTGAATTTCTCCCCTTCAAATTTAACCAAACTGCCTAGGCCATCCAGCCGCCCGCCCTTCGGATCCCGGGCTTCCTTTGTCCGTTCGTATTCGGCGCTCTTTTTGCCATGCCCCGGGACCCTCCGGGCCCGGCCGTCCGGAGTTCCGTCTCCGGAACTCCGTGACGGTTCCGCCGTTATTCACGGCGGAACCCTGCCGGCTGTCTGACCTTCAGGCCCCGGGGATGCCTTCGCCGCCGCCATCGCCCGATCACTGCCTATGCTTCGTGGTGGCCGCCGTCTCCCATCTCTCCGGTCGCTGGGTCCCGGTCCGTCTTTCGCCACCGCCGTCCAAATCACCGTGGAATATCTCACGGTGGCCGTAAGCCCGCGTCGTTCTGCCTCCCGGGCCCTGAGATGCTTTTCGCCGCCGTCGCCTGAGTGTTGCTATAACCTCCCGGCGGCCGTCGCCTTGCATCTTCCCGTGGGCCGGACTCCGGGGTTCTCCTTGCCGTCGCCACTTAGCCATTGAAAAATATCTTGGCGGCGAACCCCTTGCGTCCTTCCGGCCTTCGGGCCCCGTGTTTCCGATTGCCGCCTGGCCTAAATATCATAACTTCCGTGTCGGCCGTCTTTTTTCCCCCCGGACTCCGGCCTTCAGACTTCCTCGGCCGGACTTCCGTCCGCTGTTCGCTGTCTCCAACGGCCGCCCCTTAACAGCTTCCCAGCCTGGAATCTCCAGAGCTCCTTAAATCAATCCAAACCAGTTCAAATTGAGAATCTGACTTCGACCCACATTCTAAATCTCGCCGTTCTCCATCTTGGGTCTCTTAAAACGTCAAAATTTGACCAACGGGGGTCTCCGAGAACTTTTGGTCATGTTTTCCCTCCCTGACAGCATTCCTGCCAGGGAAGTCCGGCCCTCCGGGCCCGGATTGTCCAAATGCCTTAAAATGAAATCGATATCATTTGAGGATTAAATTCATGATGTATTTAAATGGTTATTTTAGATGATATGCTCACAATGCTGACTAACATTAACGTTATTGGTGTTTTGTTGTGCTGACTTCGCCTTTCGCTTACAGGATATATGGAATCGGCTGCAGGAACTTCAGGGGCCTCCGCCGAAAAGGACAAGGGCAAGAAATCTGGAAGGGCCGCTCGTGGAAAGGAGGATAAAGATCAGATGAAGTTCCAATTCCAGGGTGAGCCGCTCTAGTCGAAGGTCTCACTGACTGGAGAGAGATCTCAGACACCAATATCGGCCAGGTGGACATAGATGAGTTCACCCAAGGGTCAAGGTCGACCCTAAAACAAAGAATGCCAGGTTGATACGCCAAAGTGGAATCGCCAAGGCTGTCGGCTTCCCTCCGTCTCTGATAGCACCTGAATTAGTAATGGCTTGCCGAGAAGCCTACCAGACGGATACCAGAACAATCGTGGACAAGGAGGGGAATATCCTTGCCGACATGTCTCCGGAAGGAATTACTAAAACATTTCACATTCCTACATTCCCACATATGCAAGTCCCCACTTTGGAGCAGTGTCAGGCGGCATGGGATGCCAATCCATTGGGCTGCAAGAAGTCGATTAACATTTACTGGCTTAAGGAGAAACGGGGCAGCGCTGCAAAGGTTCCCCAGGAGCTGTTCCGCAGCTATTTTCAAGAAGATTATCACGACTTGGTGACTATGCTAAGCAGGGTCATGGGCCTCCCAGCAGCCGCCTACTTCCAAGAGTGGATGGCTTACTACATTGAACAGATCATACGAGGGAATGAGGACGTAAAAACTAAGATCTCATTCGACTGGGGAAGTATCATCAGCAACTGCTTCCACGAGCAGTTTGTAAATGTCAAGAAAAGCTCAAAGTTCTACATGACCTCATACCTGGTGTATTCCTTGGCAGGTCAGAGACAATATAGTGGGCTATTTATGGCGCCAGATCAGGATCACAAACGAGGGCTCAAGCCTTTTGACCGGTACCCTCAACTATAGTACCGCCACTTCAAAAGGGAGTACTGCCGAGTCAATGATGCCTTCATAGGCCACATTATCAGATTGATAGCCGGGGACTTCGAGAGAAGGGTATCCCACAGCGCCAGGGCACTCTTGAAGGAGTATGCCTTCTTGTATATTCAATTCCCTAAGTTCAATTACATCCGTGCCTAGGGATTCACTGAACGGCCGAACAAGTTGCCGAGATACCTGAACGACCGGATCATTCTCCTAGAGCTTTCCTGGCAGCTCCAACATATTCAGACGGTCTTCGGCCAAAAGCATGTAGCAGGGATCCCCTATCCCATGACCCTCGGCCAAGGTATTATCGGCTGCAAACATCCCAATGCCCCGGCAACTCAGAAAAAGAACTTAAAGAATATAACTTTGAATGGTACACGGCTCGCCCACGAATGGACCCACACGGCCATGTCAGGAAGGCGCTAGGGCCGGCATACGCCCACAAGTACCATGTTGAAGATTTTTGGGCGGATTGTAAAGATGATAAGGAGGTCCGCATGAGACACTACATGCGAATGACAGTACAGTTTCTGAGGAGGGTGCAGCTGTTTCCGGTGCCTGACCAACTTGAGGAGGATGAGTCCACCCTTGTGCACCCGAGATACTCTGCGGTTGCTGACCTGGCAATCCCCTCCATCGGCCGGGACAAACAAAGTCGAGGACACGGATACCATCACCCGACCAATTATAGCCGCACTAAGAGTGGGTTGATGGGCAGAGTGAAAACAACTAAAGCAGCGGTGGCTCTAACATATAGAAGTGCTCAAAGGCGGGCCAAGCCGGAGGATGTTACCCGTACTCTACATCGGCTGGTGAGACTTCCAGAAGTCTCCCACATCCTGGTCCCGAAGAGAAAAAGCAGAAGCGGCCACGGTCCTGCGGACCCCCGCGGAACAAACAGCGAAGGGACGAGAGGCTCATCTCTAAAGCTCAAAGAGCGGTTATCTGTGGGGCAGCCCCGCTCCTTCCTCCCCCGACTGGTGCTCTGCTCACTTCTCAAGCTATGGTCGCATCATCTCCGCCGGCAATGGACATCTCTCTCCATCTCGCCCCTTCGCCCCTGGCTGGGTCAATTATCAATATCGACTCCTCCTCTAGCATGACCACTTCCCCTTCCTCTGCTGCTGCCATGTCACCCATTACCTCCCTGCCTCTGGCAATGATAGCATCGCCGGTTCCCCTGTCCACTATGCCCGAGGCCATTGCACGGCACCTGCAGAGTCTCCCCCCCGAGCTCTTGCAACTCCTAATGGACCCCGCACTCCAGGCGGCCCTCGCCCAAGCCCTCGCAACAACTCAGCCTTCGCAACCGCCAATAGGTCCGCCAGCCATGGAGGCCACAATGCAGATTTCCAAGGAGTTGGAGGAGCTGGAACAAGAGGCTTCGAAGCCTATCGAAGAGGAGGCCGATGATTATTATGAGCAACTCGAATATGGGCACAGAACCATTGACAAGGTGGCCTACGAGGAAGAAGGGACAAGCTCTTCCAAGGGCGGGGATGGAGAGGATGGCTCGGGTGCCAAGGAAATTATTTGGGTCTTCGATGAAGACGAGGAAGAACAGTTGGCTCAGCAGCCAAAAGATCTTGGGGAGGAGACAGAACAGTCGCCATGTGATGAAGAAGGACAGCCACAAGAAGAGCAACCTACAAAGGATATCACTAAGGCTGAGACCCACATTGTGAAGAGCCTCGAGGCCGAGGCTGTTGAAGAAAAGAAAGAAGAAGAGGTGGCAGGAGAAGAAGATCCCACCCAGATATTGACCACCAAGGCACCTGTTAAACGCCTCATGTTTTATCAAGACTCTGATGAGGAGGAGGATGCTGCCAAGGAAAAAGAAGAGCTTCAAAAGGAAAAGGAGACAGAAATATTGCCTCTAACTGAAAAGGGTGAAGGTAGCCATGAGGCACCCAAAGACAAATCTGTTATGCCCGATTGGCTGGAGAAGCAGCTTGAAAAGACTACTCCTGTTCTGAGCGACCCGAGATCGAGATTGGAAGCCATCTTGGCTCGATCTCTAGCCACCACAAAGAAGGAGAAGAAGCCTAAGGTTCATTCCAAGATAACCATGGACGCTTCTGGCTCCCGGGCAGCACAAGTAGTGACGCCAACTGTTGGCTAGGTCGGAGTTAGTTACAATATCTCCACCATCGACCTAGGGATAGCCACCAGGGAACAGAAGGTCAGACATCTGGAGGAGTCAGTGGCCACGGTGGTGCATTTGATTAAACAGGACAAGGTCACCAAAGATGAGCTAAAGGCACAGGTTGCTGCCCTGACCGACTACATCCAGCAGTGGTCTTCTATAGACGACCTCCCCACTACCTCGACGGCCGAGCCACAACTGCTCTCCAAGGAACAGATAAATAAGCTGGAGAGGAGGAAAAACTTGGAGAAGACCACGGAGGATTGGTTCCAGCAAGTTGCGAGTGTCGGAAACGTAGGAATCGGCTTGGCTGTGTAGATAACCAACAAGTTCCTCAGCCTGGTTCAATCCTTGGAAAGTACGAAGAAACTCTGCACTGGCTTCCCTGCGATCTACGACTCCACCTTCCTAGGGGTTGAAGCCATCCTTCAAATGCCAGAAAGCACGTGGGAAGAAAAGCTAGAACTAAAGAAGGAGGATCACTGGTTGGTGGACGTGTGGCGTAGAGACCTAATCAACCGGAAGGAGAGGATGGAGCAAATCCAGAACAAAGTGGATCCAGATATAGAATGGATCAAGGAGATCCGGACAGAATGCACCGAGTACCTTAAGTTAATGACGGGCCATGATATGCCCACGGTACAATTGGACACCGAAAAGATCAAGCCATACTTTGAGGAAACGATGAAGGACGGGACAGCCGGAGATATCACAACAGACTTCCTGAGTTTTGCTGCCCGCGCCTTCGACCGATCAGAGCTTTTCAAAGATCAAGGCTCGAAGTATGATGAAGACTGGAAAAGGCTAGAGGATAACGCTAAAGAGTGGAGCTACCAAGCATTGAGATGCGAGATCCTCGAGATCGACAAGCTCCAGGCCATCATCCTCAAGTACATTGAACACGCAGCTTCCGAGGAGCAAGAGGACAGCCCAGCCAAGGAAGAAGACCTCCCAGAAGAGTAGCTACAGCCAAGAAAACAGCAATTAGCTACAGGACGAAAAAGCAATAGTGTCATCCACTAGATGACGAAATAGGGAAAGGACAAAGAATGTTTTTTAATTGTAAATCTAATTGGGGGTAGGTGAAACCCTATTTTGTAATGAATCTTGGCCACACAATTGTAATGAATCTTGGCCATTCATTTGACTTTTGGGAAACTATAAATAGAGCACTCCTCTCATTTGCAAAGAGAGAGTTGAGTTGTTGTAAAGGCATGCTACTGAAATTTATGAGAAATAGCATTGACTTGGTGCATTTCCTTGTTTTCTCTCATATCAATTGATTCACTTCTCCAATCTTAGATATTTAGCTTAGATCTCTTTGCTGTTTAGTTAGCTATTCATGCTACTTGGGTAAATTTTAGGAATGTTGTTTGGTGTTTATGAAAATTCCTGCTTTGTTGATGATCCCTTAGTCCATACTTTTTGTTGTTTGCTGAAGGTAGATAGCTGTGCAAAGTTAGCCTGGACTTGATTAAAGCTACCCCAAACACTTATCTTTAGTTCATGCATGTATGTGGTGGATGAAGGATAAAAATCTGCAGCCCTTAGAAGATAGCACAATTTCCATGATACTGTGAAATCCCTGGTTAAGTGGGATATTTTTTTAAGGAATTGTCCATCGCAGGAACTCCATTGTCACTATTCATTGCAAGTTTCAGACTTAGGAACTTTTCTTCCCCTTCGCCCTTTTTCCACTTTTTTAGAAACTAAACAATACCAAGGTTCATTGCATCTTATAAAACCAAATCCCAACAACCGGATGGAGTTTGAGACAATTTGTTTGAACCCTCGACCAACGCATAGCGCTTTCATGTAAAAACTCCTTTTGAACATCCAACTTCATGCTGTGCTCACCTTTAGCCATTTACGTAAAGTGCCTTGTGATTCAGCAAATCATCAAACTTCTTGAGGTATCTAAGCATCGTCATGACACGTCAGAGACCTTGGGATAGTGTTAACAGCTTCGATTGTGGAAGATTGTCTTTCAGAGAGGTAGTGCACCTATGCCTTTGCTGTGTTGAAAAGTGCATAAAAAACACATCAGCGGGAACCAAAACATACTAGGCTCCTCAAACCAAAAAACCTATTGGAATCCCTCTACGTTAATGTAACGGAACCTCTCCACATCATTATCTCGAATCACGTGTGACGGGGGTCATATTGTGTAATAGCGCCCTAAGCAAGTCTATATCGAGAGGGGAACACATTTGTTCCACTAGCTTTCCCATATCATACATCCAACCATTCGAAAGGTGGGGAAGCCCTCTTGTCCAAACCATGTCGAACATCTCTGAACCCGATTGAGAGGAACCCTAGCATCGGCTATGTTGGAACAATTATATACTAATCCCTCCCCTAGTGTTTTTCATCGCATCAAAACCAACCCCTTCTTCCTATCATTCATTGACAATGGAAATTGATCCAGGAAATCATCATATAGCTTTCTACTTAGATAATCAATTTGGCCAGAGTGTTGCTTTGACGGTGCCATCTTGAGTAAACTAGGGCTTCCTTGCTATTTCAAACTTCAAACAAACTAGGGCTAAACAAAAATATGAAATTATAGAACAAAACCTTGAAATTTCCCACAATTCAAATAACCTATAGCCCTAAAACAATTATCAACAAGCCCTACTACAAGCAGACAACAAATTTCCCCCAAATTTAAATTCAAATTAAATAAGAGATACAAAATTGAACTCACAGCTTTGCATTTGTAGAAACCCAAATCTTTGTTGTAACAACCTGTAACTTCATCCTTGGCCTTGAGATTGCTCCGCAAAGACATTTGAATGCTTTGTGACACAAAAAGTAGGAGAATAGTCACTTTATTTCGATCAAACCATGCCAATAGATGTCATGTCCACCATTAAAGCTTACTTGTGCATTGCACGAATGGCTCCAATTGCATTTGATGCAGATTCAAATATAAGTCATCGATCCTTCACTTTGGTCAGATCATCGAATAGTTGCCTTAAAAAAAAACTAACACAATCTCCATCTTGGAAATAAGGGGCCAACCATACTACGCGTTGCCAATGAAATCCACGTGGTGCTCGCCCACGATATCACAATCAATAAAGACCTCACAACTTTTGATCACACGATGGTGGGAAACCATGGATCTCAACCATCTGTAATCCAATTCATTCAACATAGTCGCCAGATTTATCATTAACCACCGAGCACCTTTTCTCCTACTAAGATTATAACATCTTAGTTGATTTGAAAACATATTGCATCTCATAAATGCTAGTAAGCTTAAGCTACATATTATTAAAACCAAATAAATGTATTAAAGTATTTCTATCATCCCTTAGGCTTCATCGGATGAACACATAGCACTTCATACAATATCATGATCCAACCAAAACGGTGTGGTGGGGTCATCATGGGATGAGTGAGAATAAGCGAGATCAAATGATAGTGATCTATGGTCGCGTGAACTTGTCCCTACGCAAAATAAAACATTTTTAAAGTAACAAAGGGGACATCACTAAAAGATTGACGACAAGCAGTGATGACATAAGTTGTTGTTTTAACAAGGAAACATGAGACCATCAAAACTTAGGAAAAATAAGAATCCAAGAGAAGGAAATAAAATGATAAAACAAAAAGGGGCCCAACCTATATGAAGCAATGGGGATTAAGTTGTTTTAAAACCATCCCAAAAAGTAACGACCAAATAGATCCCACCCAAGGCATAAGATAAACACTAGGGTTTTTCATGAAGACAAAGGTAAAACCCCAACCTTAGGTTTTTTTTTAAAACCATAGATAACCAAAGACATAAGGCAAGATAAAAATGGAACACAAAGAGCCAATTACTGAAGTTCCATCAGCACAAACCTAGAATGAAGTCAAAATATTCCCTAATCTGAAGTAATTGTCATTTAGCATCATGGTTGTGGTATTGTGTCACAAGAAGTTACATTTTTTTAGCTAGCGGTTGTGTTGAACCATACCTGTAACCTTTAAAACTAATATTTCTATACGAATTCTATAAAATTATCCATTCATGTCAGGTTCACCAATGTAATCTAGGGTAAAATTCAAGGTTAAGTTAATTAAGCATTAAATCAAAACCTAATAAGCAATAAAGTACAAATAAACATAAA
>VDFB02271358.1:422617666-422629724 GCA_007258455.2 Sequoia sempervirens | reverse complement strand
CCTCCAATCATTTTGATCATTTTGGGGGATTCTGGTAATTGAACAAATAATTAAATTGCATAAAATTAAAGAACACCACTTGGCGCCTCAAACCCATGTTTTAGAAGTCTCCTAAACCGGACGCAATGACTCGGGTTAACTGGGCTCGTGACGCTGCGCAATGTTTCTTCACGTAGGGCTTACTCAGCCGCCCCTCATGCCCGTCCCTTTTTCACTGCCCCTTTCTAAGTAAGTGGTCGCATGCTGATGGTCAAGGTTCTCTTTGCTGCCGTTGTTTGCCTCCGCCCCCGAGTGCCTTATTGAATTTCGCCCCTTCAAATCTTAACCAAGCTACCTATCCAAATACCTTCAATCCCGAAGCCTGAACGACATTCGTGTTCGGGCGCTTATGCCGCGGCTCGACACCTCGCCCGGCGTCCGGGTTCCATCTTCGAATCGGTGGTTCCACCATCATTCACGGTGGAACTCGCCGGGCCATCCGCCTCGCCCTGTGGATGCCTTTCGCCGCCGCCATTGCCCGACACGCTTATGCCTCATGGCCGGTTAATCATTATTCCATCTTCCCAGCCCACCGGTTCCGTCCTCATTCGCCGCCGTCCAAATCACACCGGAATATCTCATCACGGGATCAGCCGCCTCCAGATCCTCGAGGCTTCCGCCCCGGCGTCGCTTTCCTTCGCCACGCCGCCACGATACGGTCTTTAGCCGCCGGTTTGTTGTCTTCTAGCCACCAGTCCTGTAGTCCCTTCGCCGCCATCGCTCGCTTTGAAATGTCTCGACAATAAGGCTCCCTTTGCATTCTTTCCACCTTCGAGTCTCATTGATACACTGGCGTATCCAAACCTCGCTTTCGCTAATCTTTTGCCTTCTGGACTCCTTTTGACTTCCATACTCACCGCCTCCAATGACGCCTTAACAGCTTCCCGGCCTGGAATCTCCGGAGCTCCTTAAATCAATCCAAACCAATTCAAATTGAGAATCTGACTTCGACCCACGTTCTAAATCATGTCGTTCTCCATCTTGGGTCTCTTAAAACGTCAAAATCTGACCAACGGGGGTCTCTGGGAACTTTCGGTCATGTTTTCCCTCCCTGACAGCATTCCTGCCAGGGAAGTCCGGCCCTCCGGGCCCGGATTATCCAAACACTCTAAAATGAAATCGATATCATCTGAGGATTAAATTTATGATGTATTTGAATAGTTATTTAGATGATGTGCTCACAATGCGGACTAACATTTATGTTATTGGTGTTTTGTTGTGCTGACTTCGCCCTTCACTTGCAGGATATATGGAATCGGCTGCAGGAACTTCAGGGGCCTCCGCCGAAAAGGACAAAGGCAAGAAATCCGGAAGGGCTGCTCGTGGGAAGGAGGATAAAGATCAGATGAAGTTCCAATTCCAGGGTGAGCCGCTCCAGTCAAAGGTCTCGACTGACTGGAGAGAGATCTCGGACACCAATATCGGCTAGGTGGACATAGATGAGTTCACCCAAAGGGTTAAGGTCGACCCTAAAACAAAGAACGCCAGGTTGATACGCCAAAGTGGAATCGCCAAGGCGGCCGACTTCCCTCCGTCTCTGATAGCACCTGAATTAGTAATGGCTTGCCGGGAAGCCTACCAAGCAGACACCAGAATGATCGTGGACAAGGAGGGGAATATCCTTACCGACATGTCTCCGGAAGGAATTACTAAAACATTTCACATTCCTACATTCCCACATATGCAAGTCCCCACTTTGGAGCAGTGTCAGGCGGCATGGGATGCCAATCCATTGGGCTGCAAGAAGTCGATTAACATTTACTGGCTTAAGGAGAAACGGGGCAGCGCTGCAAAGGTTCCCCAGGAGCTGTTCCGCAGCGATTTTCAAGAAGATTATCACGACTTGGTGACTATGCTAAGCAGGGTCATGGGCCTCCCAGCAGCCGCCTACTTCCAAGAGTGGATGGCTTACTACATTGAACAGATCATACGAGGGAATGAGGACGTAAAAACTAAGATCTCATTCGACTGGGGAAGTATCATCAGCAACTGCTTCCACGAGTAGTTTGTAAATGTCAAGAAAAGCTCAAAGTTCTACATGACCTCGTACCTGGTGTATTCCTTGGCAGGTCAGAGACAATATAGTGGACTCTTTATGGCACCGGATCAGGATCACAAACGAGGGCTCAAGCCTTTTGACCGGTACCCTCAACTACAGTACCGCCACTTCAAGAAGGAGTATTGCCGAGTCAATGATGCCTTCATAGGCCACATTATTAGATTGATAGCCGGGGACTTCGAGAGAAGGGTATCCCACAGTGCTAGGGCACTCTTGAAGGAGTATGCTTTCTTGTATATTCAATTCCCTAAGTTCACTTACATCTGTGCCCAGGGATTCATGGAACGGCCGAACAGGTTGCCAAGATACCCGAACGACCGGATCATTCTCCTAGAGCTTTCCCGGCAGCTCCAACATATTCAGACGGTCTTCGGCCAAAAGCATTTAGCAGGGATCCCCTATCCCATGACCCTCGGCCAAGGCCTATATCGACTGCAAACATCCCAATGCCCCGGCAACTCAGAGAAGGAACTTAAAGAATACAACTTTGAATGGTACGCGGCTCGCCCACGAATAGACCCACACGGCCATGTCAGGAAGGCACTAGGGCCGGCATACGCTCACAAGTACCATGTTGAAGATTTCTGGGCGGATTGTAAAGATGATAAGGAGGTCCGCATGAGACACTACATACGAATGATAGTGTAGTTTTTGAGGAGAGTGCAGCTGTTTCCGGTGCCAGATCAGCTTGAGGAGGATGAGTCCACCCTTGTGCACCTGAGGTACCCTGCGGTTGCCGACCTGGCAATCCCCTCCATCGACTGGGACGAACAAGAGGTCAAGGACCTAGATACCATCACCCAGCCAATTATAGCTCGCACTAAGGAGTGGGTTGATGGGAAAGTAGCACAACTAAAGCAACGGGGGGTGGCTCTAACATATGAAGCGCTCAAGAGCGGGCCAAGCGCCGCGGAGGACGTTGCCGCCTCTACATCAGCTGGTGAGACTTCTAAGTCTCCCCCCATCACCAGGTCCCAGAAGAGAAAAGAGGCAGAAATAGCACAGTCTGCAGACCCCACAGAACAAGCAACGAAGGACACGGGAGGCTCATCTCCCAAGAAGCTCAAGAGAACAGTGATCACAACAGAGGCATAGCCCCCCTTGCTCCTTCCTCCCTCGACTGGTGTGCTACCCACCTCCTAGGCCGCAGTCGCCTCATCTCCACAGGCGGTGGACATTTCTGTTCACCTCGCCTCTTCACCCCCGGCTGGGTCGATAATCAATATTGACTCCTCCTCTAGCATGACCACTTCCCCTTCCTCTGCTGCTGCCATGTCACCCATTACCTCCCTGCCTCTGGCAATGATAGCATCGCCAGTTCCCCTTTCCACTGTGCCCGAAGCTATTACACAGCACCTGCAGAGTCTTCCCCCCGAGCTCTCGCAACTCCTAATGGACCCCACACTCCAGGTGGCCCTCGCCCAAGCCCTCGCAACAACTCAGCCTTCGCAACTGCCAACAGGTCCGCCAGCCATGGAGGCCACAATGCAGATTTCCAAGGAGTTGGAGGAGCTAGAACAAGAGGCTTCGAAGCCTATCGAAGAGGAGGCTGATGATTATTATGAGCAACCCGAATATGGGCACAGAACCATCAACAAGGTGGCCTACGAGGAAGAAGAGACAAGCTCTTCCGAGAGCGGGGATGGAGAGGATGGCTCGGGTGCCAAAGAAATTATTCGGGTCTTCGATGAAGACGAGGAAGAAGAGTTGGCTCAGCAGCCAAAAGATGTTGGGGAGGAGACAGAACAGTCGCCACGTGATGAAGAAGGACAGCCACAAGAAGAGCAACCTACAAAGGATATCACTAAGGCTAAGACCCACATTGTGAAGAGCCCCGAGGCCGAGGCTGTTGAAGAAAAGAAAGAAGAAGAGGTGGCAGGAGAAGAAGATCCCACCCAAATATTGACCACCAAGGCACCCGTTAAACGCCTCATGTTTTATCAAGACTCTGACGAGGAGGAAGATGCTGCCAAGGAAAAAGAAGAGCTTCAAAAGGAAGAAGAGGTAGAGATCTTACAGTTAACGGAGAAGGGTGAAGGCAGCCATGAGGCACCCAAAGACAAATCTGTTATGCCCGATTGGCTGGAGAAGCAGCTTGAAAAGACTACTCCTGTTCTGAGCGACCCGAGATCGAGATTGGAAGCCATCTTGGCTCGATCTCTAGCCACCACAAAGAAGGAGAAAAAGCCTAAGGTTCGTTCCAAGATAACCATGGACGCTTCTGGCTCCCGGGCAGCACAAGTAGCGACGCCAACTGTTGGTCAGGCCGGAGTTAGTTACAATATCTCCACCATCGACCTAGGGATAGACACCAGGGAACAGAAGGTCGGACATCTGGAGGAGTCAGTGGCCACGGTGGTGCATCTGATTAAACAGGACAAGGTCACCAAAGACGAGCTAAAGGCGCAGGTTGCTGCCCTGACCGACTACATCCAGCAGTGGTCTTCAATAGACGACCTCCCCACTACCTCGACGGCCGCGCCACAGCTGCTCTCCAAGGAACAGATAGATAAGCTGGAGAGGAGGAAAAACTTGGAGAAGACCATGGAGGATTGGTTCCAGCAAGTTGCGAGCGTCGGAAACATAGGAATCAGCTTGGCTGTGCAGATAGCCAACAAGTTCCTGGACCTGGTTCAATCCTTGGAAAGCACGAAGAAACTCTGCACCGGCTTCCCTGTGATCTACGACTCCGCCTTCCCAAGGGTTGAAGCCATCCTTCAAATGCCAGAATTCATGTGGGAAGAAAAGCTAGAACTGAAGAAGGAGGATCACTGGTTGGTGGACGTGTGGCGTAGAGACCTCATCAACCGGAAGGAGAGGATGGAGCAAATCCTGAACAAAGTGGATCCAGATATCGAATGGATTAAAGAAATCCAGGCGGAGTGCACCCAGTATCTTGAGTTGATGACGGGCCATGATATGCCCACGGTACAATTGGACACCGAAAAGATCAAGCCATACTTTGAGGAAAAGATGAAGGACGGGACAGCCGGAGATATCACAACGGACTTCCTAAGTTTTGCTGCCCGCGCCTTCGACCAATCAGAGCTTTTCAAAGATCAAGGCTCGAAGTATGATGAAGACTGGAAAAGGCTAGAGGATAACGCTAAAGAGTGGAGCTACCAAGCATTGAGATGCGAGATCCTCGAGATCGACAAGCTCCGTGTCAGTAATCCTCAAAGTACATTGGAACATGCAGCCCGATGAGCAACAAGATAGCCTAGTCAAGGAAGAAGACTCCTTAAGAGTAGCTACGTACCAAAGAAACATCAATTAGCTACAAGACAAAAAACAAATAGTGTCATCCGCTAGATGACGAAATAGGGAAAGGACAAAGAATGTTTTTAAATTGTAAATCTATTTGGGGGTAGGTGAAACCCTATTTTGTAATGAATCGTGGCCACACAATGGAAATGAATCTTGGCCATTCATTTGACTTTTGGGAAACTATAAATAGAGCACTCCCCTCATTTGCAAAGGAGAGAGTTGAGTTGTTGTAAAGACATGCTGCTGAAATTTATGAGAAATAGCATTGACTTGGTACATTTCCTTGTTTTCTCTCATGTCAATTGATTCACTTCTCCAATATTAGATGTTAGCTTAGATCTCTTTGCTGTTTAGTTAGCTGTTCATGCCACTTGCAATTTAGAATGCCGCTTTGGTGCTTTCTATGAAAAATTTTTGCTTTGTTGATGATCCCTTAGTCCATACTTTTGCTATTTTGCTGAAGGTAGATAGCTGTGCAAGTTAGTCAGACTTGATTAAAGGCCCCAAATACTCTATCTTTTAGTTCATGCATGTATGTGGTGGATCTAAAGATAAAAAATCATACTCTTTAGAAGACAGCACAATTTCCATGATACCGCGGAAATCCCCGGGTTAAGTGGGATATTTTTTAAGGAATTGTCCATTGCAGGAACTCCATTATCACTGTTCGCAGCAAGCTTTAGGCTTAGGAACTTTTCTTCCCCTTCGCTCTTTTTTCACTTTCTTTAGAAACTGAACAATACCAAGGTTCATTGCATCTTATAAAGCCAAATCTAACAACTAGATGGAGTTTGAGACTGCTGTTTGAACCTATAGCCAACGCATAACTACTTTCATGCTAAAAAACTCCTTTTCGAAGATCCAACTTCATGCTTTGTGCTCACACTTTGTATTTCTGTAAGGCCGCCTTATGATTCTAGCAAATCACATCAAACTACTAAGGTATCTAAGCATCGTCATGACCTGACATCCGAGAGACCTTGGGATAGTGTTCTGCAACTCGATTGTGGAAGATTGTCTTTCAAGAGAGGTAGCGCACCTATGCACTGCTTGTGTTGAAAAGTGCATAAAAAACACATCAACACACATTTCTCTTCAATTGTTCTTCAAGTCTTGTGACTCTAAAGATATGTTTATGGTGTTGATTTCTTGCTTGTTTCAAGGGGATTCATGGTTTGGTGCTCCAAAAGATGGAATTTAGAGTTGTAGTGTTTGGTAGTGTAGCTTGAGTGTACTTAGCGTGTACATTCTGAAGGTATGAGTAGATAGAGGACTATTATAGATCATGGTGAAGCATGGTATGTTGTTTACAAGTTGTTCTTAGATTTGAGGAAGTGTGTAATTCAAAGTTTAATGGTGTTTGCATAGGTAATGGTTGACTTGGCGTTTACACTACATTTGAAAATGTTCAAGTATTAATGAAGGTGTAGCATGGAATTTGAGAGTTGATTTGGGTCCTAGTTAAGTTTTGTATTGGTCCACTTTCATTCCTATCCACTGCGAGAATATTTAGTGACAACCTATTTTGAATTTGTAAAGTGTAAAGTGAGTGTTTCCAACTTGAATTTTTTTTCAAGTTTTGGATGGTATAAATGCAAGGTGGATTGATGCAATATGAGTATGGAAAAGAGTTAAGTGTTGTGACGTGGAGTTAAGTGTAGAAGTGTGAGCTATAACATAATATTTTTGAATGAAGTGAACTGAGGTATCTTGATCTCTTGAAGGCTACGAGTGTTGTTGGAGCTGTTGTAGTGGAATCTCTATTACATTGAGATTTAATTCTCTATGTAACATTTTATCTTCTTTGAGCCTGGGTTGTGAGCCTTTCTAGACAATGTGTCCTATTTTGGCAGTGAGTCTCCTTGTAATTATTTTGCAATTACTTATATTGTGAGCTAAGCCTCACAATGGTTCTTTCCTTCTAAGGCTTTCCACATAAATCTGGTGTTCTTTTGTGTATAGTGTTGGTTGTTTCAATTTCTATTATCTACTTTTCATATTTAAACATTATAATAAATTAATAATTTAATGAATGCTTGTGGATTTGATTAATATTGAGGGTTTCGATGTTTTAATTTGGTGCAAATGATTCACTACCCCCTCTTAGTTGTCTTGCTCATTCAACAATAGGTATTAGAGAAAGGTTCCTTGAAGTAAATATTAATCGCTTGAGGTAGATCTAGGATAGTAAGCAAGAAGGAGATCCATATGTTTTATGGCATAAACCATACATTCTAGAAAATGAAGATGGTAGGCTATCTTATTTACCTTGGATTTGATGTCACTAAGGCAATAAAGACTATATATAAAATACCTACAAATGAACCAAGCACAAGTGATGAAATCAAGGCCTATGAAATAGATGGTAAGGGAAAGTTTATTATTTTGAGCAGTCTCATACATACTAAATTAGTGAAAGTTATGGATCTAAAAAATGCTAAAGAAGTTTGGGATTTGCTAGAAAGTATTTATAGAGGAGATGATAAGGTTAAACAAGCTAAGTTGTAGAATTTGAAGACATGATTTGAGACTTTTTGAATGTTTGGAGATGAAAAATTATAAGTTACATGCAAAGGGTTGATAAAATGGTAAGTGCTATTAGAGGTCCTAGTGCACAAGTCAAAGAGCCTAAAGTGGTAAAGAAAATTCTCAGAACTATTATTGATTCTTATAGTGAAAAAGGTTTTTTCTATTGAGGAAGTTGCAAATTTAAATACCTACACTAGATATTAGCTGTTTGGAACACTAACTTCATTTGAAATGAGAAAAATTGGTCTGGAAATGGGTGCAAAAGTGGAGACTACTTTCAAGATTAGAAAATCAGAAAAAGTTGAAGATTTAGATGGAGATGATCTTGATGATGTGGAAGATAACTTTGTAAGAAGAATGGAAAATGGCATTGGTAAGTACAAAGGTAAATTACCTTTCAAATGTTTTAGTTGTGGAAATATAGGTCACTATGCTTCGAGATATCAAAATAGAACTGTGAACAATAAGAGCAAGGAAAACAAAGGGAAAATTATCAAGACAAGCTATTATGTTAGAGAAGATGTTGGTATATCTAATGATGAATCTGATTATGGAGACTTTGATGATAATGAATGTTTGTTGGGTATGTGTAGGATCATGATGGGCCAAAAAGTGGCAATATGATGCGTATTTGTAGGGTATGTGGCTAACAATTTTTTTTTTAACCCAAAATTGATGAAATGAAAAGGGTTTTTAAAGGAGGTTCTCAACTTTCCACCAATATAAATTATGCTTTACTTTGAATTTAATAAATAATTATTATTTATTTTCTATCTGAATTATGACTAAAGTCCTAATTGATAGGCTAATTGAAAAATATCTATAGATAGTATCACATTTAAATTGGAACCCAAAACATGGATCACATTCTATGCTTCACATACTATAGGATTAGAAAAAGAAAAATTCAATTTCATGATGTTTTGACTAGGTTAAGGTGGTCAGACATACAAGCTTTAATATTTTTTAAAATTTGTAATAAAATATTCATAATTAATTATTTACTTGGAAAAAATTAAAAAAAATATATGCATCACATCCAGACATGAGTCCTCTACTTATGTCCAAAATATTATCATTTTATTGTGGTTAGAGTGGTTAGAAAGACACCCACTTCTTATTTTTCCCTGAAATTTAAGTACTACTACATTCAAATTTCAAATTTTCACCAAATAGAACTTAAAAAAAAAAAAAAAACTAGTAGTTTACAAACTACATTCAATTTTCTATAGATTCTATTCTTATATATTTTTGAAACAATATAGATAACTTATTCAAATTTTTACGTCAAGTTGCCTAACTTTGATTTTTCTAAAATTTTTGCCACTTAAGAGCCTATTTTTTCCATGATGATCTTGCACATACCCTATTCTTTGATTTGAAAGATGAAACTAGTTCTACTAACTTTGAACGTTGTGTGAAGGAAAGTGTTCTAGAGAAAAAGGATAAAACTTGAGGTACTTTGGTATCTACTTTTCATATTAGATAGGAGAATAATTATTGGTTTATTAACAATGGTTGCTCAAATCACATGACCAGCTTGACAAGAGTAATTTTGTTAAACTTGAAAAATATGATGGAGGACTTGTTAAATTTGGAGATGATTTAGGTGCTAATATTTGTGGAATAGGTTCAATCAATTTTGACGACAAGCATAATACTAAAGATGTTTACTATGTTAAAGGCTTAAGGCATAACCTCTTGAGTGTTGGACAAATGTGTGGCAAATGATACAATCTTATGTTTTAGGATGATGGATGTGAGATCAAAAAAGGGTTCAGAATTGTGATTTCCACTAGAAAGAGGATATATGGAAATATCTATCAGCTCAAGGGTGCTGATGGTCACTATTTTTATGACTTAGATTAATGATAGCTTGTTATGGAACAAGAGAATATGTCACATGAATTTTGATAACTTGGTTAGGATCCATTAATTTCAAGTAGTGAGAGATCTATTGAGGATTACAAAGTGAATCAATGTTGCTTGTAGAGATTGTTAATTTGGAAAGAAATATAGAAGAAGTTTCAAGAGAAAAGAACAATCTTCTACTAGATAGTTGTAATTAGTACACACAAACCTTTTTCGTCCTACAAGAGTGAGAAGTCTTCAAGGTGAAAAATATTTCATTTTTTTGATTGATGATTATTCTATAATGAAATAGGTTACTTTTCTTATAGAAAAATATAAAGCCCTAGATTGATTTAAAGTATTCAAAGTTATGATTGAGAATAATATGGATGTGAAGTCTACTTTCTTGAATGGAGAATTCCAAGAAGAAGTTTACATGGAAAAAATGGAAGGATTTCAGTTGTTAGATAAACCTAGTATGGTCTATAGATTGAAAAATTAGTTGTATGGATTGAAGCAACATCCTAGATCTTGGTATGCAAGGTTCGATAGATATTTGATACATCAAGGATTCAGTAAAGGCACTGTACATATAATCTCTACTTTAAGTTTGAGGAAGATTGAATCTCGATAGTGGTTGTGTATGTTGATGCCATAATATTTGGAGGAAATGAATCTATGAGTGGGAAGTTTGTAGAAGAGATGCATAAAGAGTTTGAGATTTCTATGTTTGGGGGAGATAAATTTCTTGGGCTATAAATCAATCAAATAGATAAAGATATATTCATTTCACAATTAAAGTATGTTAAAGAAATGTTGAAGAAGTTTTGAATGAAATACTACAAAATGGTATGTACTCCTATGGTTACTAGTTGGAAACCACAAAGGATGATGAATCCACCAAGACTGATTAGAGAATGTGTAGATCTACGATTGGTGGACTGCTATACCTAATTTCTACTAGATTGGATATCATGCATGTAGTTTGTCTTGTGGCTGGATTTCAAGAAGATCCTAACGAGACACATGTTTCAGTAGTGAAGAGGATATTCACATATGTAATATTTGAAGGGAACTCTATATTATGGCTTGTGGTATCCTAAGGATATTGATTTCACATTGAGTTCTTACACAGATGCAAATTGGGTTGGTTTTGTGGATGATGGGAAAATTAAAAGTGGTGGTGCATTCCTTCTTGGATGTAGATTGGTATCATGGCTAAGTAAGAAAAAATATTAGGTTTCATTATCTATTACAGAGGATTAGTATATTGCAGTTGCATCTTACTACACATAGGTATTATGGATGAGACAAACATTGAAGGTTATCAGAGTGGTGTATGATGAGTCTATTTTTTATCTTTTGTGATAATACAAGTGCAATCATCATTTCAAAGAATCCAGTGATGCATTCAAGAACAAATCATATATCAATTAGGTATCACTTTTTGAGATAGAAGGTTGTGGAGAATGAAGTGAAGATTGAATATGTACCTACAAATTATCAGATTGCTTACATATTTACTAAGGCTCTTCTTAAGGATACTTTTGAATATCTTTGAGAGAAGTTGGGGGTCATTGACCCTCCTTTGAACTAGATACACATGAAGATGCATTAGTCCAGTGGATCTATGGATTTATTCCTTGTCTAGACTGATTTTGGTGGCTACCTCTCACAGGGAGTATGTAGTGACATTGTTGTAGTATGAAATATATGTTGTCATTATGTAGAGGTTGTTGAGTTTATTGGTGCATACTTCCAAGGGGGAGTATTCAAAGCAGTTGAAAGTATCTTGGTTCTATGTAAAAGGGGGAGAACAATACAAAATATTTTATCCATTTCCATTGATGTCAAAGGGGGGAGAGAGAATTTTTTAAAAGGTGCATGACAACTGAGAGGGGGGGTGAATCATTTGTCACCAAATTCAAACAAAAAAATTCAACACTTATCAACTTTACAATCACATTGTTTTGTTATTAAGTATGAACATGAAATTTGGATAATAGAAAGCAAAATCAATACAATGAACACTAGATTTTATGTGGAAAATACGATAAGGGAAAAACCATGGTTAGGATTAACTCACAATATAAAGTGATAGAAAAACTAAATACAAGAGGCTCATTGCCCAGAAGAGGACTCACTATCTAGATACAAAGGCTCACTTCCTACAGAAAGGAATCACTATCCAATAGGGAGGCTCACTGCTACAAATATAAAAGATAGTAGAAAGATCCACCATAAAAATTTACACACATCCATAGCCTTGATTAGAAGATTGCAAAAACCTTTAGCTCACTGCTTTCAAGAATC
>VDFB02271358.1:422589815-422617566 GCA_007258455.2 Sequoia sempervirens | reverse complement strand
GATAGAGATAGAGACGGAAAGATATATATATATATATACACACACACACAAAGAGAGATAGAGAGATAGAGAGGGGAAGACAAATATAGAGAAAAATAAGGGAGAGAGGAAGAGAGAGATTGAGAGATAACGAGAAACATAAAGATAAAGAGGAAGACAAAGGTATAAAGATCTCTATATATATCCCTATCTCTACCCCTCTCTCTCTATATATCTTCCTTTCTTTCTCTTTTTTCTCCCTTTGCCTCTCTATATCTTAACTCTATCTCCATCCCCCTTCTCTCTTCCTCTCTCTTTTCTCTCTATCTATTTTTCTCTTTAAGTGTGCAATGAGTGCACTGAAGAGGTCTTGAAGGTGAATTATCATATCCTTAATCAAATGACATACCACTTTGAGTATAACTCCTTAGGTACATGTGTTATCCTTGGATTGTTGGTACAAAACAATTGATCAAAAGTTAGTTTCTCTCTCTCTAATTTTTTATTTAGATTTTAAGTTTTAAATTTATTTTATTATATAAATTATAATAAAAATTCAAAATATAATTATTCTACAATAATTAAAATTTTAATACTGATAAGGGCATGGTTTGGTGGTCAAGTCGCTTGGTTGTAGTGATGACCACTACGGTTCAAACCCTCCTTGGGCCAAAGTGTTCATAGGCCTTGTGCCTTTGCTGGGCCATTATGCTCGTGAGTTTGGTAGTTTCTTGTACTCGGCTCATAACTCCGGTCAAAAGCGTTTGCCTCTAATAATTTGGGTGCATTGTGCCTTTAAAAAATAATAATAATAATTAAAATTTTAATAAGAAAATTAATTATAAATTTAAATAATTCTAATAATTATTAATTATTTTTTGTAATTTCATAAGAAGATATAAATAATAAAAATAAATTTAAAACTTAAGTCTAAATTAAATATTAAAATAAAATAAACTAAATACAAAGTCAAAATATATCAAAATGCAAATATTAATAAAAATAATAATTTAAAAAAATACTAATAAATAATAAACTTATTAAGTTAATAAATGATTAAATAAAAAAGTAAAACTAATTTTCAATTTATTAGAATTGAAATATTAATAAAATATAATTATATTTCTCATTTCAATCTTAAAAACTTATTTTCTTTTATTTGTTTTTGAAAAAAAGCCTACTTTTAAATTGTTAAATCATTTTAAAATAAAAGATAGAGAAAGTTATTAGAATTGAAATATTAATAAAATATAGTTCTATTTTTAATTTCAATCTTATCAACTTTTTTTCTTTTCTTTCTGCTTAAAATAAAATGCCTATTTTTTAAATTGTTAAATCATTTTAAAAAAATAGAGAATAAAAAAAAAATGTGGATGCTTCATATTAATTGCATCGTCTTGCATCTTTCTCTTCAATTCTTAACTATTGATGTCAAAAAATAGGTCGTCAATGGGCCCTTGATTTGCTTGTGAATTTGAAAGGTTCGGAATGAGCCCACTAGGGATCAAGTCTTGTCGTGAGTGCAAGGCCTCAATGCCTAAAAAAGGGATGAGGCCGATCGCATGAATGGATTTTGGTGGAAATTGATACCCCTGCACCTCGCTTTAAGTTAAAGGACCCTCAAGGATATCTCCAACCAAAAAAGGTCATCCATTTCATATAAAAATGCCTTCGACGAATTATAAAATTTTAATTTTCCATATTAAAAAAAAAATACATATAAAAATTAAACTCAATCATCAATTTAGAATATAAATTTAGTGACAAATAAAAACAATTAGCATATAAACCAAAAATATTAAAAGAGCTAAATTCTTAAAACTATAAAACAATTAGCGATAAAGCACGTGGCCTCTTTAAAATGATACCTTCGGACCAACAATAAGGAGAAATTATCGACACGTTTATAGATATTATAATTTTTGATTCATTTTACACCACACTAAAAATAAAGAGTCTCTTTAACCTTTTATTAGAATTAATTAATAAATAGAGTCAAAGGTGCAAATTGTCCCCTGCATAGACAATTCCGAAATTATCCAGGTAGAAGGTTGAAGATGTAAGAACATAAAGCAAAAGTTGTTTGAGGCAAATGTCAATAGTCAAAGTTAGGCTCTCTCACTTAAGGCAATGCTTTCCCAATTTAATAAAGCGTCTACTAAAGAGGCGCAAATATCTTACGTCATACATGACGTCATGCCATGGATGTGCTTGTTTGCGGGTCTTACTTCGTCCAGTGCAAGCAGATTATTTTGAACGATGATGGCAATTCACTTCAGTGCACTAACTGGTGAGTTTGGAGGTATAAGGAGGTGGCAAACATCTCTTCTTTGGTAGTAAAGGAGTTCTGCTTGTGATTGGAAGAGGAAGAAGAAGAGGAGTTCTGCTTGTGATTAGAAGAAGAAGAGTTGTTCTGCTTGTGATTGGAAGAGGAAGGAGAAGAGGAAGAGGAAGATATGGATATGAATGCGAATGGAGGGAGCAAGAGGAATGGTCACGTAGTGGTGATATCATACCCTGCGACGGGCCACACCAATCCCATGCTGCAGTTCTCAAAGACCTTGACCGCCACAGGTCTGCTCGTTACCTTCGTCACTTTTAACTTCAATCATCGCAAAGTAATACAGGCCAGGGAGGCCAGGGAGTCTCTGGAACGGCTCAAGCTGGATATACGCTTTGAATGCATTCCGGACGGTCTTCCCGAAGGCGATTCATCTCTCGACTCAAACATCAATCCCGCAGTGTTCAAGCACATGCAGGACAACATGGACGGCTCGGGACTCGAACAGTTAATCCAACGTCTCCTTGCCATCGGGGACACTCCTCCAGTCTGCTGCATCATTTACAATTCATTTCTTCCTTGGGTTCGCAATGTTGCAAATAAACTGAAGATTCCTCAGGCTTTGTTCTGGACGCAATCTGCTGCCGTTTTCTCAATTTATCATCATTTTCACAACGGTCTGATTCTCACCTCTGTGCTAGCCTTTGTTTTTTTTTTTCGCCTCCCAAAAATATAAGAGAATTAATTACCAAAAGATGTTAAATTTATAATACCAATTTCCTTTTGCCGTAATTGTATTTTGGTTTTCTTAGCTTGTTTTTCTCTCTTTTATTAATCCTCAACTCTCACCACCCAACTTTCATTTGAAAATTTGTGATGGATTCGTTTTCCAGGAGAGGGGTGGGATTGTAGCAGAATGCCTCAAAACGTCATCATCCCCGGTCTTCCTGAACTGGAATTGTCCGATTTACCTTCGGCGTTCATGGAAACAAGCGGATTCCTCAACTATTATCTGCGGCAGTTGGAGAGCGTGAAGGATGCCTCGTGGGTGATTGCCAATACTGTGCATGAGCTAGAGCTTGAAACCATCAATTCCATAAAGTCAACCTCTGTTCCCTTCCTCCCAATCGGCCCTTCCATACCCTCGGCTTTTCTGCAGGACCAAAATTCAGAGGACAAGCAAGTGGGGGCTAATCCCTGGAAGGCGATCGACTGCATGGAATGGCTGAACAAGAAGCCTCCGCTCTCTGTTATATACATTTCATTCGGCAGCATCCTGGTTTTAAGTATAGAACAAATCCAAGAACTGGCTGTGGGCATTCAGCAAAGTGGACAAAACTTTTTGTGGGTGATTCGGGCTCCTCCAGGACACGGTCATATTGCGGAGGTATTGCCGGCGGGATTCATGGAGGAAACGAAGGAAAGGGGTTTGGCGGTGGATTGGTGTGCTCAACTGGAGGTGCTGTCTCATCCATCTGTGGGAGTGTTCATGAGCCACTGCGGTTGGAATTCCACGCTGGATGCTCTCAGCTTGGGCGTTCCCATGCTCACATTGGGAGTTTGGACGGATCAGCCCACTAACTCCAAGTTAGTGACAGATTTTTGGAAGACAGGAGTGAGAATGAGGAGGCGAAATGATGGGGTCGTGGGAAGGGAGGAGACGGAGAGATGTATCAGAATGGCCATGGAAAGCGAAGAGGGAAAGCAGCTAAGAAACAATGCTTTGAAATGGCGGGAATTAATAAAATGTGCTGCTAGCGAAGGAGGTTCGTCTGAAATCAATTTGAACGCGTTTGTTGAGCAGATCGTTCCGAAAGCCATAGAGTTGTCCGATTTACACAGAGATTAGGCTCTTGTGATGTTGAAAGCGTTCTCATCCTCAAATGCATATTTCTTCTTTGATAAATTAAGTCTGATGCCGCTTAGATGAAACGTAAGCATGAGGATGTTTATGTAGGACCCGTCGTCGGCACGTTATGTAAAGTTTCTGCATGGATCGTGGTATTAACACGTCCTTTTAAAAGTGTGGGTGTGTCGACAAAATTCTTGTACCATAAAAACAATCCATTCAATACAATCCAATATTCCGCATTATTAAGTTTTAATTTACAGAAAGTTATTTCTAAGAAATATAAATACTTTGCATAAATAATTATGGACAACAAATTGGTGCAAAGTGCAAACAATTGAATATAATTAATTTACAAAAAAAAATTCAATAATTATTATTTAATGAAGATGGATCTATATTTAGTTTTAGTAATAATGAGAAAAATATTTTATTATTTTAATATATATATATATATATATATATATATATATATATATATATATATATATATATATTTGATATAATCATTTTAAATTGGTTGGGAAGATTTATAAAATATGGTGCAATCTCTATCATATTTTTTATTTTAATCATCCTAGATTTAAACCCTAATTCATAGACCTAAACTTCTCACATAAAAACGTTCTAATTATGTTAATTATGATATTTGATTCTAAATAGCTTATAAGGATTTTAACATCTGTGCACCTCTCTTTTAGGCTAGATCACTAAATTGTTTGACTTTATAACTCTAAGGAAATATTTCAAAACAACATATACAAGCATGTGGGTTGCCTACACATGTTGATCATGTAGATTTTGATTTGTTTGTCCTTTTATAAATTGAAGTATGCATTAGATATCCTTTCTAGACCTCTTGTGTCTAAGTATTCATTTATATCAATCAATGACACATTAAATGTCTTTAGACATCAAAACATAACAAGTCACACAAATGTGTGTTATAAATCAACTCACAATGACTAGTAGGAAGGGGAAAGAAAGTTAGAATTATAATTCTAAATTTTAAACTTTAGGTTTATTGTTGTTCACCACAAGTTCATCCTTGAGAAGCAGGAAGATGAATCTAGGTAGTGAAATGGTAAATCTTGAGGTAGAGAGTGGATGTATGGAGGTAAACGTGAATGGGGTGTAATAAATGATGAGATGGTGAATGTATGGAAATGAGTGTAAGTTGAGGTATGTGCACAAAGATGGGGGGTCAAAAGTGGTCAAAAAACATTTTAGAGGTGAAATAGAAGAAAATATGCTCAAGTCAAGGCCTAAGCAAGTTATAAATGCAAGTGCATTTAGGCTTGGCTAATTTGAATGTATGGGTATTATAACTGAATAAAGTATAAAGGTTGTTGTTGATATTTCATGTCCCCCTTCATTTCCCATTGATCATTACTAATCTGAAAGATTCTAAATGGGTCATCTTTCTTAAAATGATTCCTCTAGATGATGCATTAATTCTCCCTATTCATGTTTAGTCAAACACCCAAGTTGACAAAACCTAGATTTGGCTGAGTCTTGAGATTTTAAAGATGTTGGAGTTTTGAGGTTTCACATTATTGCATACCTTCCTTTCCAATCTCAACTCCCAACTCCATCCCTTTAAAAATTGACTAAGTAGTTGTTTTGTTAGAGTTTCAAAGTTTCAAGGGTATCCATCCCTACATGCTTTTCCTATCAAACTTGAGACCTCTTCTAGAAGCCTTATAATTTTTTTACAATTTCAAGTTATTGAACTTTCGAGATATCAAGGTTTCCTTTTCACTCATATCCTTCACTTGTCATCCTCAATCACCAAAGTTTGAAACATTAAAGTTCTTAAGTACTCGATTTGTTGACCTTTTAGACTATCAAGGTTTCCCTTATTTTCATACCATTCATTGACTTCCCTAATCTCTCAATTCTTTGACGCTTCAATCCTTGGATGGGAATTTGTAGGATCACGATGGGCCAAAACGTGGCAATAAAAGGAGCATTTTTACTTTGCCAAAATCACAAGACACAAAGTTGAATTTTTGTATCCAGGTCAGATAAAATTTGAATTTGGTTTGGTAATGCCAAACCAAAACATATATCCATTAGTAACATATATGATATGTTAATAACTAGATTGTTGTGTGTAATGAGGTTGTTTCCATCAAAGAGGCAAACACTTGTTTATTAGGATGTTTAGGAATTTGCCAAGGTGAACCCCTTATTCACCACACAACTTAATGAACTTACCACATAATCTTGAAAAATATCATTTTCAATAATTTTGTTTCAACTATAGCTTGCACACTAATGATGCATTGCACCCTACACACTCCAAAGAAAAACAACCACTCTCTAAAATTAATCTAAAGAGTACAAAAATTGGGTCTAGTATTTAATCATATACAATATAGAATAACAAAGAAAGCAAGAAAGAAAATTGATCGAATTAGAAATCTCTTATTGAAACTTAACCTTACTCAATATTTAACCTCTACATTATTTTTTAATATTCATACTCAAATTCATATATATATATATAACCCAAATTAACAATAAACAAACATCAAGCATCTTTAACAAAAATATTAAAATAACCAAAATTATTAAAATTATAAAAAAAAAGCTTGGGATAATCGAAGTAGACATTAAAAGGGGACAAAGAGAAAGAACGTGGCCATTTTTTAAATGACTCATTCGAATCAATCTTATTACCTAGAAGCTTCAGGAAGGAAAACTAAATAAATAGTAATTATCTACATAGAAGTAAAGTCGAAGACGTAAGAACATAAAGCAAAAGTTGTTTGGGGCAAAGGTCAACAGTAAAAGCTGGTTTATCTGACGTAAGGTAATGATTTCCCCATTTAATAAGGCGTCTACTCTAGGTAGTCAAATTATGGGCATGGAAGGTATAGATTCATTCCAGAGGGCTTGGAGTGCACGTACACCGTCCGTGTATCATCCATGTCGTCATGCCATGCGCGGGCTGGCTTGCGGGTCTTACTTCTTCATACCAATTATACTTAAAGCGGTCGCAGTGCGTAGGTATTTTTTCAACAATAATTGCAATTCATCGAAGACTAAATTTCAGTGGAATGCACAAATTTCTGAGTGTCACTATCTGTCCTTTGGTATGTAAGGAGCCGTGATTTGAGTTTTGCTTGTGATTTCGTGGTTGTGTAGGCATTGAAGTGAGGGAATAGGAAGATATGGATGTGAGGAAGGGGGAGAGGAAGGGTCACGTAGTGGTGATATCATACCCAGCAACAGGCCACACCAATCCCATGCTACAGTTTTCAAAAAGCTTGGCCTCCACGGGTCTGCACGTCACCTTCGTCAATTTTGACTTCAATCATCACCAAGTAATGCAGGCCACGGAATCTCTACAACGGCTCAAGCTGGATATACGCTTTGAATGCATTCCAGACGGTCTTCCTAAATGTTATTCCACTCACGACTCAAACATCAATCTCGCAGTGTTTAAGCACATGCAGGACAACATGGACGGATTGGGACTCGAACAATTAATCCATAGACTCCACGCTATCGGGGACACTCCTCCAGTCTGCTGCATAATTTACAATTCATTTCTTCACTGGGTTCGCAATGTTGCAAATAAACTGAAGATTCCTCAGGCTTTATTCTGGACGCAATCTGCTGCTATTTTTTCAATTTATCATCACTTTCAAAACGGTACGATTCTGACCTTTTGCTGTCCTTTTTTTGCCTCCTAAAAATATAAGAGAATTGATTACCAATTGTTATTAAATTTATAATACCCATTTCTTTTTGATGTAATTGTATTTTGGTTTTTTTAGCTTGTTTTTCTCTTTTTATTAATCCTCAACTCTAACCACTAAACTTTCATTTGAAAATTTGGGATGGTCTTGTTTTCCAGGAAAGGGGTGGGATTGTAGCAGAATGCCTCAAAAAGTCATCATCCCTGGCCTTCCTGAGCTGAACTTGTCCGATTTACCTACGACGTTCATGGAAACAAGCGGATACATCAACTATTATCTACGGCAGTTGGAGAGCTTGAATTATGCTTCGTGGGTGATTGCCAATACTGTATATGAGATAGAGTTTGAAACCATCAATTCCATTACATCAACCTCACTTCCTTCGTCCCGATCGGCCCTTCCATACCCTCCCCTTTTCTGCAGGACCAAAATTCAGAGGACACGCAAGTGGGGGCTGATCCTTGGAAGGCGGCCGACTGCATGGAATGGCTGAACAAGAAGCCTCCTCTCTTCGTTGCATACATTTCATTCGGCAACATGATGATCTTAAGCACAGAACAGATCCATGAACTGGGTGTGGGCATTCAACAAAGTGGACAAAACTTCTTATGGGTGATGCGGGCCCCTCCAGGACACGGTCACGTTGCGGAAGTATTGCCGGCGGGATTCATGAAGGAAACGAAGGAAAGGGGTTTGGTGGTGGATTGGTGTGCTCAACTGGAGGTGCTGTCTCATCCATCCGTGGGTGTGTTTATGAGCCACTGCGGTTGGAATTCGACACTGGATGGTCTCAGCTTGGGCGTTCCCATGCTCACGTTGGGACTTCGGACCGATCAGCCCACTAATTCCAAGTTTGTGACAGATGTTTGGAAGACAAGAGTGACAATGAGGAGGCGAGATGACGGGGTTGTAGGAAGGGAAGAGACGGAGAGATGTATCAGAATGGCCATGGAAAGCGAACAAGGAAAGCAGGTAAGAAACAATGCTTTGAAATGGCGGGAATTAATAAAATGTGCTGCTAGTGAAGGAGGTTCGTCTCAGATTAACTTGAACGTGTTTGCTCAGGAGATCCTTTCCAAAGCCAAGTAATTGTCCACTCTACACAGAAATTAGGCTCGTGTGATGTGGACATCATTCCCTTTAGGCTTATATGATCTAAAGTTTTAATATATAGTCTTAATAATATTGTGTGGCTTAATAATTTAATGTTCGTATTAGGGTTTATATGATCTAAAGTTTTTTATAGGCTTAATAATTTAAAGTTCGTATTGGGTAGTTAATAGTTGATTTGTATGAAAATGCGAAGAACTTTATATGTTTGTATGTTTTTTTTTTTAATATTTTTAACAAATATAAATTTAACATAAGCATGTGGGCGGTTTATATATGTAGATTTTGATTAATTTGTTCTTTTAAAAACTGAATTATGGATGGAGCCAGCTAATTCAAGGCTTAAATTTGACGGTCAACCTTGCCTGTCAACAAATTTTTTAATGACAGTTATTTATTCAAAGGTGCCCTTAAAACATTATGATATACCTTAGTGTAAGTAAAATTATATATAAATTGAATATATATATCTGTATAATTCTATATAAATTTTGACAGTCTATCCAAAATCTCTCCTTTCATTTGATACAATCTTCTTAAAAGTTTGATTGTATTTTATGACAAAAATCTCTAAATACGGTCATATGACCATCAAATTTAAGCCCTGGACTAACTCCTAGACAAAATGCACCTATGTATATACAAAAACACATGAAAATACACATAAAAATGCATAAAAACATACATGAAAGCATACATGACGTTATGACCAGGGACCCACCAGAATAGGAGCGCTAATAACGGAGAGCTAACGACCGTTTAACAATTTTTTTCTGTATTTCGCCGAGTAAACGAAGCGAGAGTTTTTTAAAATGGACGACAAATTGTGGAGGCTGTACTATCTGATTTCTCCATCCCTACAGCGTCTGTGCTCTGCAAGTATTTGATGGCCTTTTCAAATTCCCTGACATGCAATTAAAGAAATTGATACAGATGAATTAAAGCAAGTGTATAGGCTTCTCAAATGGTTGCTGCTTTGGGTGCTGGATTTCTATTGCTTTCGGTGGCTTGGGTGATGTCGGGCGACACAAGCAAATATGGTATCAGAAGACCTGATATGGTCCCTCTCGAGCTCGAGAATAAGTGTGGGAAGACGCCTATGTTGGATGCAGCAACTCTTGCCAAAATTAAAAAAATGCAGATTAGGGGTTGGGATACGAGTCATGGTTGTCAACAAAAATGTCACTTTTACAAGTTGGATTATTTGATTTGGCCTTTCCTGTTGCCATTTGAAAGTGTTTGTGTGAAACATTTGTTGATCCATTTTGGTTTTTTGTGATTGATGCAAATCTCATGGCTAAGATGGTAAGGAGCTCGAATGTGGCGCTTTTTCACTGGATCACAATATCTTCTGCATTCAAGCCTGGGAATGTTGGATATACAGATGCCCACTTCCAGTTTGTAAGCGTAAGACTCCTACTGTAATGAATCGAGAACACTGTGATATAGGTTAAGATGAAATGCAAGCTTGATTAGCAGGATCTGCTTCGCAGGCCATTTTATGTCTAAGCAAATCATTTTTCAATGTGCAAGCACAATTGTTTAGGTTAGCAAAACACCGCCTGAGAGCATCTCTGATATTATCACCTCCCTAGCGTTCTCATTAACGATCTGATATGCTTCTCCTTCCCATGCTCAAGTGCTAGTTTCCCACCAAAGATATTGATTATTTGGTCTCTATTACATTCGGTGAGAATTTGGACAATTTTTTAGAGGAATACAATGGATTTAGGTGCTTGTTCAAAGTGTGGGATTTTTTTATTTTCATTAAGTCCTCTCTCGTCGACTGTGAAGTCTTGTTGTAGATTTAGGAAATAGTTTATATAATTTTGTAGGATCTAGAAAATTTAATTCTTTTTTCGTTTTATTAGTAGAAATGAACACTAATATATGACTTGAATTTTGTAGGGATTTTTTATTCACTTTCATCTTTTTGATAATCAATTGTTGAATGTAGTTTGAATTGATAATACAAAAAAACATATATAGATGATTCCAAAAGCAATATTTTGAATTTCTTGATTAGTTGGAAAACACAATGTCCCTTGTCAGTTATTTCTTTATGAAAAAATTTCACACTATTTCCAATGTTGGAAAACACACTATCCCCTGTCAATTACATTCATAGTATTCAATTATGAATCTTAAAGACCATATCAAATAGAGCCTTTATGTAATATGTTATTGGATGATTTCTTGTAGATTGCATAACTTGTTTGCATGGATTATGATTTTATTACAATTTGGATTGGAAGGAGTGATGGAATAATCAAATAGATGAAATTATATTGCATGGAGGAGTAGCCTATAGCTAGGTACCAATGACAAGGGATTATGGGATCTGAGGGGATGAGGTTGTAGGACAAAGTGATGTATGGTGGATAGGAATATAAGCATGGGGAGATCGAAGGTTAATGGGATGGGAGATATTTAATGATTAGGATGGAAATATGCATTCAATCAATACATTATCTATCTCATTCACTTTGGTTTGCTTCTTTTTAAGTGTTATCAAAGTAGATTCCCTTTTTATTTATTTTCAAGTGTTTTCAAAGTAGATTCCATATTTTCATGTGTGTGTGAGAGAGAGGGTTAGGTAAAGATAGGGATTATTATTGAATACAACCCATGTATATATTATAATTGTCACTATATGGTTTTTCATCATATTTATATCAAAGGTTCTTAATTTTTTTCTAGGATTAAAATTCTAATTCTACCCTATTGGTTGTAACATATTTGTGGAAACTTATAAAAATTGAAAGATCTAATTATATCTCCAATATTTAAAATTTACATAAATTTATAAGTTTATCCCATGAGTTTTGATGGAGTGGTAGGGATCTTCATATCTTTTTTTGACACAAAATAAATCATTTGAATCTGAAAATTAAAGATATATTTCATATTTGGAAATCCCAAGGAGCACATGTAGATAGGTAGGATATGAGGACCAATGGTCCAATACCTTCAAGCATGATGAGTACATATGTGGTATTTAGTTCTATCAATCCAATAACTTATTTTATTTGATTTTTTTTTGTATTGCATTCATCTTCACCATGATCTCCTTATGTACCTTCTCTTGCACTATGCAATAAATTTAATTACTTATCATTCCTATCTCACTCTCATATCTATTATCATGAATGATTTTTTAAATAACATGGACCAATGGGAGTACCTTCAACCATGATGAGTACATATGTAGTTATTTATATCAATCCAATAACTTACTTTATTTGAGTTTTTTTTGCATTTCATTCATCTTCACCATGATCTCTTCATGTTCCTTATCTTCCACTATGCAGTAAATTTAATTACTTATCATTCCTCTCTCACTCTCATATCTATTATCATGAAGGATTTTTTAAATAACATGCACTAGAACCCTTGTCTAGGGTGGGAGAGGTAGAGAGAGGTGGTGTGTGTGAGAGAGGATGGGAGGGAGAGGTGGAGAGAGAGGGGTAGGTAGAGTGAGGGAGATATCCTTCTTACTTCTTTAGATGTACTCAAAGAAGCAATCAAAAGGTTTACATTTTTCTTCCATGATGAGGTTAAGTAAGCCAAAATTTTCTCATATGAGGGTGGTAAAAGGATCAATTGTTCCAACTTACAATTCTAGGATTGGGTTCTTTGCTTTGGTAACCGGATGATTTACACAATTAAAAACCAATAAGATATCTCTTCTAGCATTAGATTTCATACCTTCCATTTTCATAGGATATTCTTTTAACATCTACTCTCTTTCACATCCTTGTAGCTTCAAATTATCTTCCTACTCATGTTCATCTATTATAATTTCTAATTCATGTAGTGGATTTGTGTACTCCCTTATGAGAGGTGTCATTTATCACTTCTCCTTCTACATGAGTTTTTGTATCCTCATACAAGGATTTTTGTATTCCTTCTTGAAATCTATGACATCAATTTCTTGTAGCTCAAAGTGTTATTTCTTTTCTTCTTCAAGTAGGCTATGCTTGACTACATTGATAACCAATTCACTTTCCATCATTTATTTTTGTAGCTCTTTATCATATTTCTCTACATTTTCATTCGAGATCAATTCATTTTTGGCTTGACATTTGTGGTTGAACTATTAATTCATATACTCATAATTTGACAAATATTTATGAATAATAATTGATATACTCATAATCATAATGTTTAAGGGGGTTATATTCATCTTGTAACCCACATAAAACTAACCAAATTGATGTGAGGGGTGACTAACCAATTGGGTTAGGTTAGAGGGTTTTAGAATAGAATCTAAGTTGAAGGTTTCATAATACTCATTGTTTTCCAACCTCCAATTTTACATAGTAAACATGATTGTAATGAAAACCTTTTATTATTTAGAGAGTATGAATGTAATGAAAGACACCTTAAAAATTTACCATAACTATTACTTAGAGTAAAAATTGTGTTTCAATTTCCTCATATGATGGAAAAATAAATGCACAAAATAATAACAGGTTGGAAAACATAGTGTGTTGTGAGTGATTGCATTTTTCTTGTTCTAATCTCAAGGGTAGAGAGTTTGGGGAGGAGTTGTAGGTGGGGGGTACATGAAACTAAATAACTTGACTCGAGGGGTGACTAACCAATTGGGTTGTTACATGTAGAGGGTTTTATAATAGTATGTGGGTTGCAAGTTAGAAAATCATAACAACTAGTGTTTTCCAACCTAAAATTATTATAATGAAAACCTTTTTTCTTATTTAGAGAGTTCAAATGTAAGGAAAGGCACCTTTAAAATTTACCACAACTATTACTTAGAGTAAAAATTATGTTTTAATTTCCTCATACATGATAGAAAAATATATGCACAAAATAATCGTAGGTTGGAAAAACACAGTGGGTTGTGACTTATTTTATTGTGCTTGTTCAAAGCTCAATGGTGAAGATCTCGAGGAGGAGTTGTAGGTGAGGGATACATAAATCTAACCAAATTGACCTAAGGGGTGACTAGCAAATTGGGTTGTTACATGTAGAGGGTTTTACAACAGTATGTGGGTTTCAAGTTTTATAACACCTAGTGTATTCCAACCTCCAATTATACATAGATGTGGACATGGAAAAGGTAACCCTTTTACTTTTTTTTTGTTTTTTCCCTCCTTGTACTTATTTAGCTTGATTTCACCTTGATTTAATGTTGTAATGAGACTTATACATTCACATTAGGTCTTGAATATTTAAATAATTAATATTTTATGATGTCTTGTGAAGGTGTTGTGAAGTGTTGTAACACATTTCTACACTTTTCTAGACTCTTCTTATTATAATTCATCTAAATATTACCTTATCAAGTCCTATTCTAAAGTGTTGTAAAGTCTTGTAATAAGATTTCACGCTTTTCTAGCTTGTCACCACTAATTACACCTTTCTTATACTTTATTTGGCCTCTTTATGCACTTATAGGCCTTAATTAAGTGTGTTTTTGAATGTAAACCTGGAAAATAACATTAAAAGCAACTTGATTTCCAACACCCACTTACAAGCCTTGAGTGGGACCAATTCGCCATGGGTGGCGAATGAGTCCCTCTTGGTTCAAAATTCAAAATAAGTTCAAATTTCCTTTTCTGGTTTTTATTCAGTAAGACCTTATGTCAGCCTGTGATGTTGTATTCTTGGGTAATTAGGGAATAAGTGTGTATAAATAAGTGTTTTTTGTCTCATTTTACATCTCCTAATTCATTTAAGCATTCAATCTCATCCATCCACTTAAGCATCATAGCATCATTTGATCAAGCAAATATCAAGCATCTTGAAGCAACCATTGACATATCTTTAGACTTCAACATCAAAGTTTTTGGTGAGTTTAGGACATTTTCATGTTGCTTATTCATCATTCCTTGTTTATTTCATTTTCATTTATATATCAAGGGTTTGATTACCAAAGTATGATTTGACCAAGGAAAATCCCTATACTCTAACCCTTAACCATTTCCCGCCTCCTTTTTTGTGTGTTTGCAGGTCTTGTAGGTAGACTTGTCAAAGAAATAGGTGTTGAAAAGTGGTCAACAAGTCATCAAATCCATTCAAGTCAACTAAACCCTAATTCAAGCTTGGAGACAACATTCAACCCATTTTCTATAGATTTGACTCTGTCAACCCGACAAGAAGACAAGTGCAAATCTGGACCCACCAAGTTGACTCCTAAATTTGTAGATTTTTGGAGGAGGACTAATTCACCATTAGTGGTGAATGAGTCCCACTACTAGGCTGGAAAAGTTGATTTCATCATAATTTAGTTCCTAACAGTTAGAAACTGGTTCTAGCAAAGTTTACGAGAAGTAGGATTGATTCACCATCAGTGGTGAATGAGTCCCACTTGTCATCAATAGTGATTTATGTCAAATTCCAGAACCTTCCAACATTATCATTTCATGTCTCCAAGTGCACTATGTTTAGTCTCAAATGTTCCATTCTATTTTCATTTTGTGCATGTTTCTAGTTCATGTTTGCATACAACACTATGTTTTCAAACACTTCATATTTCTTAGATTTGCATACATAATCAATAGTATTTTTAGTTCTTTGCACTTAGTTTACTTCATTAAGGTATATTACATTTGTATCACATCCCTCTTTGAGTGTAAGCACTGCATTTTGGCCCTAATCATACCTCCTTTTAGGTGAAAAACCCTAGAAGGAGCATATAGCATTAGGTATCCCAAAATATTTGTCTTCATTTTGGTGAACTTGCGTATTGAACATTATCTTTTTGATTTGCATTGCATTTACATCCTAGGACTCATAACATTAGCTTTTGCATTAGCTTTTGCATTATTTTTGTATCTTAGGGTTTACAAGCTTGCATTAGTGAAATATCATATAGATTTCATTTTTGCACTTCAAAAAATTATCAAAACTAAAATTGTGCATTTTCATTTTACTTTTGCATTAGAAAAGCATAAAAATCACTTTAAAGTTTCTAAAAATTCACAAAAAACCTCATCCTTGGACTCATTCGCCACCCTAGGCAAATCAATCCAGTTGCACATTTTGAACTACATTTTCAAGCATTGTCTGCATTATAGGTTTCTGCTATTACATTTTGTCATATTTTTTAGATTTTTTATTTTATTCTTGCATATCAATTTACTTTCATTCATTGTCATCATGGCTTTTTGCTTTAATAAGTATTGGAATTCATTAAAATCCTTAGTGGACATGTCAAATTGTGCCTTTGGTTGTGATCCTAATGACCTTGAGCTTCCTCATGCTCCTTGAACTCCTCATGAATGTAATCCTTGTGATGTTGACATCATTGGAGAAGATGATGATAGCATGAATAAATTCTTAAATGAAGGAAGAGGGATTTGATTTCAGAATGCTCACATTCAAGAACCAACCCTTGAGATTTCAATGAAAAGGAGATTGAAATCTTCCAAAGGGGATTGTCCTAAATGATGAAAGCTAATAAAAAGGTTTACCACTAATTCAAAACTTAGAAAATGAAAAATGTTTGAAAACACACTATGATATGCAAACATATGTATACTAAATGACCTAGAAATGATCATGAAAATTTTTAGAAAACTGTAAAACTAAAAGTGTGCACTTGGAAACTTGTAGAGGCTAGAATGAAGACTAAAAATGCTGATGATCCTAAAATTTTGACCTACTGGGACTTATTCACCATTCTAAGTGAATCAATCCCAGATCTGGAAAACTACACCAAAGCCTATTTTGGACAAATGGGTATCTGAATCTACATAAATATCTAAAAAATAGGTATACTGGGACTCCTTTTCCACTAATGGAAAATGATTCCACTTTGAATTTTCTAAAGCTCTCGGTCTACTCTTTCTGCTCCTCTAGGTGTCTAGATCTGAAACCCTGATTTCTAGCACTATAAGTGACCTTTTGTGGATGTTTTGACCTAGCCAATAAGGAGATGACTTCAAAAATTTTGCAACCTATTCTTCAACCATCTCAAATCCTTCAAAGTACTCAGATCTACAATCACACAAAGAAATAAAACAAAAGTGTTGATTGTTAGGGTATGGGGATTTGCCTTGGTCAAACCCCTTTTAGGTAATTAAACCAAACTAATGAAACAAGATAATGAAGCATGAAATAATGTAATTAGAGACTTTCCATGATGATAGATCTTGAATTTTTGCAAAAATGGATAAAGAATCTACCCTTGAATGCCTTAGAAAACTATCTTGATGACTTAAAATGCTAAAACCCTAGCTTGCTTGACTTGAGATGGATAATGAATGATGAATGAATAATGAATTAGGGTTTGGAAGCTTTTTTATATAGGAAATCCACCTTAATGCCCGTTAATTTGATCCCCAAGTTTGACATTGAAGAAAATTAAACTTAAACCTTAATTTTTCCCGCTCAAATCCCAAAAATAGCTCAAAAGGGACTCATTTGCCATCCTGGGAAAATGGGTCCCACCTGGATGGGAATCATTCACCCAAAGTGGTGAATGGGTCCCACAGGGGCTCTTATACCAGTTGGGGTGTTGGGGAGTGAAGAAATCGGGTTTATATGTTGATCTAGTTGGGTCTTTGATCAAAATAAGCCTCAGGATGCACAATATGGGGTCATAGGAGCCTATTAATGATTATATAAAGGGTAATTAGGGCTAGGGACACAAAGATCAATGTGAAAGTGTGATTAAATACACTTTACAACATTAAAATGAGGTCCACATAGCCTAGAAAGGCACACCATCCATTATGAATGTGTAAAATACATTACAACACCAAATTAAAATCAGATTTAATTTACAAGCCTTCTAGATTAATGTGAAAATATAATTAAATAAATTTTATAATGTTGATTTAAGGGAAATGTAGGTCCATTAGACTTAAATGGTTAATTCAAGTCTAGAAAAGTGTGAAAGTTATTTACAACACTTTACAACACCCTTACAAGACATCGATAAATGCATTTTATTTAGTTTGCAAGGGTCCAAGACCTAATGTGGATGTGTAAAAAACCTCACAAGACTAAATCACGGCAACATGACTCCCAATTTTTTATTAATTATTCCCAAATCAAGCAAGGAACACCTTTTTCTATGCTACATTTAGCCCCCACTTTAGTGAGATGATGAACCTACTTCAAACTCACACTAAAGTAGACATTCAAGAGGGGTCCAATTTTACAAATGTAGATGGTTTAGGATAACGAAGATGAAGGAGGTAACCAAGCCCCCGGGATCTATGATCCTATGTCAATCTGACATAAGCGCAGAAGGACACACATAAGGTGAATGATTTGCAACAAAAAAAAATACACAATCATGCAATGGCAATAACTAGAAAGATGAGAAGTAAAAAGGAGTGGAAATAAAAAGGTGGATCAAGCTTTGATCATTTTTCCAACACATTATGGATCAAATCTAAGCTGTGTTGGAAAGATACACTGCACATGTTTTCTAGTGTTGCCATTGATGGAAACCCTTTTCAGTAAGATGATTTGCACATCATCATTTGATCATACCAGGAGATAGATTGAAGATCAGTGATTATCTGTTTTAAAGTTAGAACAAAGCATTGGAAGATTTGTGTTCTTTGATTCATAAAAAAAAATTATGTTATTATTTTGTGTTGTGGATCTCAGGGATGATTGGTCGATGCATTATCTATGTTATTTGTAAATTTTGGTGCCTCCTATCGATTTGAGTACAAGTTAGAAGATCTAGCTGACTAATTTTCTATTCATCACTGTATGAAGGCCGACTTGGTGGATGTAGTGTGTTGCAGATATTTTAGGAGTTATTGTTTAAGTTTTTTTGTATTCGAGCATTTTGTTTTGGGTCCTCACTATGTTGTGGCTAACCTTTGTGGATGCACATTGAATATTATGCACTATTTGAGCTGACAGTTTGTGAATATTTCTTATTTTGTTGAAGCTGACATGAAGCAATTAAATCCTTAGTAGCAGATATATATAAGTGATTGATTATATCATTTTGATATAAGTTCAATTTGAGTTGCTGTATGTTGCAAATTGTAGAAGGTTAGTAGAGCGATTATGCACAGTTTCACTTGTGCATTAAGGATTTTTTATGCGAGTTGAAGAAGAACAAAGCAGAAAAGTAGAATCAGTCAGAAGGTCTAGAATTCAATTGTTGAGCCTAACCAGAACTGTAATCAAGAATTTGTAGATGCTAATTTCTTAGTTCAAATCTTTGGAAGTATTCCAAAATTTTGTAAGGAAGTGATCCTTTCTTTTTTTGAGTAGTGAGCTCTAGGCAGTTTGCCTGAATGCAAGTGCATTCTCATTTTGTTAACTTTTCTTTTGAGTATACTCATCTGATATTGTGGATTGACCTCCACCATGGTTTTTCCCCTAATAGGGTTTCCACGTAAAACATCCTTGTGTTATGGTGTTGTGGTTATATATCTTATGTTCATGCATCTTGATTTTGGTTGAATTTTGTAAGTCCTTTAGATATCAGATTAATAAAGTTAAAAATTGTACAACACTGATTCAACCCCCCTCTCAGTGTTGCTTGATTCCAACAATTGGTATCAGAGCTAGGTTCCTCGAAAGAAGTTTAAAATCTTGGGGAAGATCTTGGAAAGTGTTTCAATGGATTCAAGTAGTCTTCAACAACTTATGGTGGTCCTAGATGATCTTGATAAGGAAAAATATGAATTCTAGGAATTACAAGCAAATCTCATGAATGCGAAGAGATTCATTGAGTCATTGAAAGAAAAAATCAACAAGTCTAGGGAGAAGAGAAGGGAACTCTATGATCAGATCAATCAGGAAGACAAAAAACACATTATAGATGAACAACTAAGTCAAGCCCTGAAGGAAAAGACAGAAGAGTGTGAAACGTTTTCTAGAGATAATGTAGTCCTAAAGCATGAGACAAAATCTATTATGATGAGGATGACCAAGGAGATTGAAGACAGGAAGAGGAATGAAGAGAAGCTTGCTCAATCCTTGAAAGAGAAATCTGAAGAATGCAGCCAAATTACTGATGAATTCATTCAGTTGGAACTTGAGCTAGAACAATCTAAACACAATGAAGAAGAGCTTGAAAAGTAAGTTGATGATCTTAGAGATGAACTTGCTACAACAAATGAATTCAAGGAGAAGTTCAAGATTAGCTCAACCAAGCTTGATAAACTAATTAAAAGTCAGGGGACTAATGGTGACAAGCGAGATCTTGGATATGAGAAAGGAGAAAGTTCTGGATCTGGACAAAGTAGATTTAGACAAGGAAATCTGATGAATCAACATGGAAGGTATCCGGTAAGACAACCTAATGCTCAATATTTAATGGTAACTATTATGTTTGCAATAAATTTGGTCATATGGTGACTCAATGTAGAAGTAGAATGAATTCAAGTGGTCCATCATTCTCTGTTCAATGCTTTAATCGCAAAAAGTATGGTCATAAGTCAAATGAATGCAAAAAAATGATGTACAACTCTTACAGAGATGTTAGATGCTATGCATGCAATAGATTTAGCCATATTGCTAACCAATGTAGATAAAAAGAAAATCAGTGGAACAACTAGACTGGAAAAAGAAATGTGGTGTGCTACAATTGTTGGTGTAATTAATTATTTAATTACACTTACATAAGTTTACTTAGGTTATAATATTCTTTCTAGAAATCTTAGTTGGCTTTTCTAGAACTTATCTTATCTAGCTAACGCATCATTTTCTAGGTAATTAGTTTGTTAGTTGTCTCATGTCATAGGGTTATGGCATTTTCCAACATTATGTTCATTACTACATTTGAACCTTGCCTATATAAGGAAGGTGATTGTACTCATTTGTATCATACTTCATACATCATCATTTGATAGGTATTTATATTAGGAAATCTCTTTATCTTGCATACTCTCTTGTAGAAGGTTTTTATTGTTTATGCAAGTGGTCTTGGGTGTTGAGCTAATATCTTTAGCTCTTACATGGTATTAGAGGATGTTGAATTCTAACATGGTATCAGAGTTGGGACCCATCATTTCATATTTGCATCATTTTCATAATAATCTTCTCCCTAAGTTGCACTTATGGGGGGTGTTGGTGTAATTAATTATTTAATTACACTTACATAAGTTTACTTAGGTTATAATATTCATTCTAGAAGTCTCAGTTGGATTTTCTAGAACTTATCTCAACATTTAATAATTTCCTAGATAGGGTTCACATGTTGTCACATGGAAACATCTCTTGCATATTAGGTTTTCTCTTTTGCCTATATAATCAAACATTTTGTTCATTTGTAACATATCAATCAAATATCAATCTATGATCTAATGTTGTAGATCAATAGCAATCTCTCTTTGCAGCCCTTAGTTGCAACAATTTATGTGTGGTGTAATTTCTCTTGGAAAGATCCTTTGAAGTGTGCGTAGCTTCATTGGATGATTCAACATCCATGATTTCAACATGATATCCGAGCATGTTGAATTCTAACAACAATTGCAAGAAAACTGATCATATTACTAGATTTTGTAGAAGAGGTCTGGTAAATCAAAGAAGAAACATGTAGAAGGATGAAAAAGGAAAAGGGAAAGTCACTATAGATTACATCAGGAAGCAGATGAAGAAGAGATGGGTGAAGAAGAGTCCCTCTATTGCAGGAAATGATCCAACACTAGAGAATCAACTTTTGGCAATTCCTCTAGGAATTAGATTAAGGAGTATGGCCTAGGGGGATCTGTCAAGAAAAATCATTTAAACCCCCCTGTCGCAATTGACACCAGGATATGGATGAGTGTAGTGATTGCATTGATTCAATATACAGATGATGTTGAATAGTTGGAGAAAGTATTTATATAGAATTGAAGGTTTGTAGAATAGTTATCTCTCATAGTGTATGAAAGCAGGGCATCCGGATGAGTTAGGGAAAAAGAATTTATTGCATCAAAAAGGTTAGGTGTGCAAATGATAAAATGCCATTTCTATCTTTCATTTGTCACTTTTCATTTTGAGAAGAAGTTTGAAGAGCTTTGAAGTGCACTTTAGTGAAATTTGGAAAGGATTCAAGTGTGAAGGCAATTCAAAGATCAAACCCTAATTTGGAAAAAAAGGTATTTATCGATAAAACTTCTAAACCTATGAATTTTTGAAAATGGCTACTCCATTAGTAGTTGAAGTCAAGGATAGACCCCATGTGAAATTCAAGTGGCATCCTTTCAAATTTGTTGAGACCAAGCCCTTAGGTACGTTTTCATCTGTTCCATACAGTATATTGCATATCGAAGATATTAGGGCATACATTCATGCTAATATTGAGGAATTAGGAAGCTCGTAGTTGCTAAATTATATTCCAAACACATTGTTGGAGAGGATTTATATATTAAGCCCAAATTCAAAATCCTAGAGGAGAAGAAATTCATGTAGAATGTGAAATTCACCGTGTTTGATGAAAGTGAATGGGTCCAATATATCTTAAGTCAAGTTCATGTAGATTTTATGTCGTTGAGTCGACCTTTCAAGATTACAAAAGAAGCCATAAGAGAACTCTTAAATTCCTCCAGTGGATTGCCAATCTTGAAGTCTATGAAGAATCAAACAATCACTGATGCAACTGGTTTCGTATTTGAAAGAAGAGAAATGAAAATTGATAACATCATTGATGTGGGTGTGGAATTTTCCTTGATGTTTATTGGCTACAAGATATATCATTCCATCTAAGAAAATTATGTATCTAGTACAACCATATATGCGTCATATCAGATGGTAAAGGAGAATGCAAAGTATGATTTATGTGAGTTGCTTCGAAGTCAACTTACTGAGAATCTTGGTAAGATCAAGAAAGACAAGAATAATTCCTTCAAATATGGCAATATGTTGCTATGTGTGTTCTTTTATTTCATGAATGAAGTTCTAGGAGTCAGGAAAGTGCATTGACAAAATGATAAGCCCATAGTTGTTTAGATTAGAAATATCTTTGTAGACACCTAAATTTGTACACTTACATTGGTCCAAATTTATCCATTTTCATCTAAATATTCTCTTATTTGCATTAACTAAGTAATGTTGCTATTTTTTAATTAATATCCTTAATTCTTCTAAATCCCTAGGGTATCTAGTTAATAATTAAATACCTTACCCTTTATCCCCCTTTCCTCAAAAGAATTAAATAAATAATATATTTATTTAATTCCTCACATGTCACATCCTCCATCACTTTTCCTTAATCCTAATCCACCTCCTAATCCCAACATTAGGGATGTGCACAAGTCTAATTCATGATTAGGATGTGTCACATCCTCCAACTTTTGCAAGTTGGCTCCTAATCTTCATTAGCCACTAACTATCTTCTAATCACTGATTAGTTAAATCTAATCACCATCTTAGTCAACTCTCTCATCTCCCAAGGAATATTAAATTTCTTTTATTATCCCCATGCCCCTCCTAATGGAATTTTAAATTCCATTTTATACCTCCAAGACTCTCCTCTTCCCCATGCAAGTTGTTAGGAGTTGTAGAACTTCTCACTTGTCACATCACTCACATGTTGACAACTACTTCCCTTTTTAAGGACCTTGTCTTATCCACAAGGTACTTCTCAGCTTCCCTTACAAGCACCTTGTCTTATCCATGAGGTACTTCTTAGCTTCCCTTATAAGCACCTTGTCTTATCCACAAGGTACTTCTCATCATGTGAATTTTAAATTCAATTTTATTCTCCCAACACTTCTCTCATTCCCATGGTTCTCTCACTTGTCACTATCACTCTCATCCCAATGTGCTTTCAAGTACCTCCACATCATATGTCTTTTTCCACATCACCTATCTTCTGGATATCTCATCCTCCAAATAGCAAGATGTGAGGGCTTGTGAGTCCTCAACTCACCATATCCATCCATCTTGGCCATGTTGACTCAATCTTGACCATTGAATTCTCTAGAGAATTCTCCCCTAAATATAGAGGATTTCTCTTTCATTCTCTCATTATGCATTATCAAATTCACAAACTCAAGCCTTCAACAACTTCAACTCTCATACTCTCATAGTCTCATCCACCATTATTTCACATCTTCAAGCTTTCATTGTAGCCATCTATTACATCTATCAAAATACCCACATTCATCATTTGAATCTCCATTCAATCCTCATCATTTTGCATCCACTTTTAGATTTCTTTCCATCAAGGGGCATACATTATCAACAATCCAAGGGCCAACCAAAGATCAACTTGAGAAAAGGTAGAATCTCTTCTTGTGTATCTTTTCTTTTGTTTGAGTTCAACTAGGCTAATCTTGAGGTTGTGTAGTGTTGTTTCCTTCTTTGTATCATTTTTTTTTGCATCTCTTAGGATAGGTAAACTTCGCTGCATCACATTTTTGGCACACCCAGTGGGACCCACAAACGAGTCGCTTGCTTTTACATTTTTTGTTGTTTGACATTTTGCAGGTTCAGGTTGTAGAGAGGTGACTCCGTAGTTGACAAAGGCGACCCTGCCCTACATAGGGGTGAACCTTCCCTAAGTTGGGAAAACTTGCCCCAACTTGGGTGAACCTACCCTCAATAGGGGCAACCCTGCCCTGTAGAGTCATCCATCTGTGCCTCAGAGTGAATCTTCCTTTAGTTTTCCAGTTGGGCGAACCTACCCTATAGAGGGGAAATAATTTCCTACAGAGGGGCGAACCTTCCCCACAGAGGGGTGAACCTACCCTAGATAGGGGTGAGCCTAGCCCCTAATGTCATCTATTGGTGAGTGTGTCCACTTTTTTCCTAACATTTGTGCATCCTGTCTTACACTTGTCATAGAATGGAGATCAAACTACTAAGACTTTTCTTGCAAAGCGATTGTTTCCAGCTTTGTAAATTTAGTTTGTTTAGCGGTATTGCTTATTAATCTAGGCACATAGATATAATTAGGAGAAGTCAAAATATTGTTTTTTGTATTTTCCAGTCTTTTTTGTTACACAAAGGGGCACTACATTGTTCAAGTTTTCCCCTTGTACTTTGTGTGAGCCTAGGGAGTAGCTGAAAAATGATTAGTGTTCTCTTTTTAGTGGGACTTGCTTGGGGATTGCATCACCCCAAGGGACGATCCCAACCACATGTACCAATGGGGTATACAAAGGGGGGAGAGAGAAATTTGTACCTCAATCCAATCACATCATGTCTATAAAGCGTTGAAGATAGGGTGACACCTAGATAGACATGAAGAGTTGGTCTGAGGCTTTAGTATCTCGTTGGGGTTCTCAACTCACGCTTGTGACAGGTTGGTGTTCATGGTTTGTGTCTCACATATCAAACATATATCGAGGAATCCTTATTTTCCTTGTTCATCCTAGTTAGAAGACTGTGTTGGCCATACCCTCTCACTAATCTTAGGATTGTGTTGCTTGAACTATATTTTTTGTGCAAAACTAGTGCATATATATTTAGTCAAGTTAGCCTTTGCCTACTGCTTGTTGTTTGCTTTAGTTTTGGTCCTTTGCCGTATTTTTTTTCTTCCAAGTCAAGTCCAAGTGTGCTGACAGGGGTGACCTGTCCCTTAACAGGGGTGAACCTGCCCTCAACAGGGCGAACTTGCCCCTTGTCTCGGTCATTTCCTAGCTTTTTTTTGTCAAAATCACCCATATTTCTTTGAATAGGAAAACCTGCTCCATAGAGGGGAAAACTTGCCCTAAACAGGGGTGACCCTACCCCTAGTTAGGAAAACCTGCCCCTACTTAGGCAAACCTACCCCTACTTGGGAGAACCTGCCCCTCAAACAACGATTTTCACCTTCTGTTCAATCATTCCAAGAGCTTGTTTGCCTATTCTGAACACTTGTTTCCTTAGTTTGACCATCCATCTCATTTTGAGCATCTATCTCCTAATTTCGAGCATTCATTCCCTATTCTAAGCATTTGTCCCCTCAATCCAAGCATGTGTATCCTTGATCTGAGCACCTACTTACCTGTTCAAAGCATCTGTTTCCTACCAAACCTGCCCCAAGTTGGGTGAACCTGCCCTATACATAGGAAAACCTACCCTATACTTGGATGAACCTACCCTAACTTGGGAGAACCTGCCCTAACTGGGGTGAACATTCCCCCTAAACAACTAATTTCATCCCTTGTTCAGTCATTTCAAGCATTTTCTTCTTCATTTCAAACATCCTTCTCCTCATTTTAAGCATCCATCTCCTCCTTTTGAGCATCCTTTCATCCATTCCAAAAATTCATCTCCTCATTCTGAGAGTGATTCTCCCCTTTCAAACAATCATTTACTCGTTTTGAGCAATCATTCATTCATTCTAAGCATTTGTCTCATCATTCTGAGAGTCTATCTCTCTTTCTGAGCATTCATTCTTCTTGTTTCGAGCATCCTTTCATCCACTTCGAGAGTCCGTCTCCCATTCTGAGCAATCGTTTCCTTATTTCGAGCGTTCATTTACTCATTTTGACCAATCATTCCTGCATTCTCAACATTTATTTCCTTGTTCTGAACACTCATTCATCCATTCTGAGCTTTCCTCTCCTTGTTCTAAGAGTCATTCATCTCTTCCAAGCTATCATTTCCTTGTTTCAGGCATTTTTTTACTCATTCCAACCAATCATTCATCCATGTCGAGCATTCGTTTCCTCATTCTAAATACGCCTTCATCCATTCTGTAGTTTTTCTCCCTGCTTCGATTCACAGGGTTTGGATACAAGCATGATTGCGAGCATGATACAAAAAACTCTACACAAGTTTTTACCAAAAACATTCCAACTCATTCCCTTGGACTATGGAAATTTTATGTCTTTAATTGATCATGGACACTCATTTTCCCGGTGGTCTTTTCCCCTATTTGATTTTTTTTCATACAACAATTGCTATCTGCATTTACTCCATCACCCACAATCGGATTTCTCCACCGCCTACAATCTGATTTCTACTTATCTCAGGTGTCTTTTCAATTCACATATGTCATGAGTTTTTTCCTCCAACTGGTTAATGCATTTATTGTTGTTTTTACACTGCCGCCTCAACTCGTTATAAATACAGTTAGAGCTACACAGGAAAATCCAAGCCAATGTCGAAGCTTGAACATATATGCGCAAAAAAGTATTACTACTAACTTTTTGAATTTGGCTTTTAGTTCTGTATGTATGTCAATCTGATGGATTTTGCTTCTAGATTCATGGGTTTTCTTTTATTTGACATTTGCAATTGAATGAAGCATCCATTTTGGAATTTGTCGGACCATGCCTCACATACTTCAATGCTTTTATTGGCTGCTTGGGTGAATCACTTGTATTTCAAATCAACCAATTGTGTGCTTCTTAAGAAATATTCATAGACTAGGCATGATTTCTGATGTGAGTAATTTAAGAGGCCGCACTGCTATTTCAAATCTCCACGCCTCATTCCATAGAGTTCGGTTTGCATTCCATTCTAGACAACAAAAAAAGTCTTTCTACAGCTGCTGCTTCTGATTTGGTGATTGTTTTGAGTTAATTAGACAACAATTCCTACTCTTTCACTTGGTTTTAAACAATGGTTGTTTCGAGCCGCCGTTGGTTTTCAACTATAAAAATCTAATGAAATATGCAGTCTAATATACCTTTATGAGATAAGCTTGGAACCATTGTCAAGAGTAGACTTTAGTATTGGGAGGAGAATCTCATTCCTATACCCACATCTTCTGGCCATACTCTTGTTCATTTTCTTCCATGCTTAGATTTGAAAAGGCACCCTGTCACAGTATCCACGCCCCTGTACTCCAGGTGTATGATTTAAACTTTTAAATGTATAAAATTTTAAATTTAAAAATTCATGCAAATTAAAAAAAAACTCATTGAAACCATGTCAAGTAACTAACCTCAAGATTATGCATAAATTATTGCTACTTCTAATCAACACGACCATGACGAAAGCTTATGCACAAAA
>VDFB02271358.1:422477470-422589496 GCA_007258455.2 Sequoia sempervirens | reverse complement strand
TCTTTCACTCACCAAAACCAAACTCCTTACATCAACTGCTTCAATCTATTCACAATAAACAAAATATCTCTAAAAATATCACAGATGACACTCCCTACAACTGCAGCTTCAAATCTATTCACAATGAACAAAAAATTAGATCATAAGATTTTGCAGTCTTCCACACAAAATAGTGTAAGGCGACGAGAACAAGGAAATCATAAATAACGTGTTGTATGCTACCAAGCCAAATGTGGGAGGCATGCAACTACCGGATGTATGCTTGATGTGGGTCCTTTTAATATACATAAACTAATATATATAGCTTTAATTGGTTTGACCAAACTGCCATTTTATATGCTTTGATGGATGTCCATACCCTGTTCGGGAGCCCCCATTTTTGCACAGGCAGGGAGAATGGTAGCAAAGGTTTTGGAGTCTGGATTTACACCTACCAGTTGTATTTTCTTGAAAGCTTCTAAAGCTTTTGCTAAAGTGATCAATGTAATGTTACGAGGCTGCAATGCTTGTTGCATAACATCTGGATTAGAAAATATGAATGCCATCTAGCTGTCAACCATTGGCACACTCACTTTGCAATTCATGCTGAGAACATTACATTTTATAGATTCTTTTCTAATTTTCGGATGAGCAGCATTTCTTGGTTCTGTCTTCAAACAGGGGCAACCAAAATTTAAATTTTGAATGATGTGGACCTTTAACATTAACTTGTAGGTAATGAACATAATGTCATTCAATGTTCTAATTTTATAATATCGGTAGGAGAAGTGGGTGAAGTCACACTTTCACAACATTGTGTGAGAAATATATTTCATCCCCCACTTTAATTAGGTCTATATCAATTTTTGTTTAAGTTGCTTTTGTTGTGCATGCATGAATTGAATTTTTTTCCTGGATATATATTGACTCAGTAGTTAATCTTTACTAATTAGAGTTTTGCTGGTTGAACTTGCTAGCTCAATGTCTATGGGTGGGGTCAACAATGATTATTTTTATGATGATACATCTAGATGAACTACATTTAAGATTATCTGAAAAGTTGGAACTGAAAACTAAAAAGTGTCTTCACACGTGTTTGATGTATATTGGATATGTAAGTTTTTTGATACATTATGGCTCAAACATATTTTCTCTAAATGGACAATTAGATGTGGATAATCTATGTATAGAATATCAAACTACCTTTTACTGCATTGCTGTAATTGAATTTCAATCTTATTTATCCATTAGATCATGTGGTCTTAGATGAGTGACTTGAAGTTTGAATCATGTGGAAGTGATTATTTGAGTGAGATAAATTAGGATATTAATATGAGTGATTTCTATTGTAATGATAATATACTTGAATGAACAATGGGAAATTGAAAATGGACATCATAGTGATGAGTTGATAAGATTGAACTAGCATAAGGGTGGTCAATTATAAATATATATATATATACAATGACAATATTTCTTTCAACAATCTGTGTCATTTGGGGTTTTGTTAAATACTTAATTTGGTGACAACTTGACTCATGGAGCAGTAGTCCCTCTTGTTCACTACTATTGTTTATCATGATTGTAAATAAATGATTTTTTTTTATGTTTTTTGGGGAATAGCTGACCCATAAGTTCAACTTGAAGAAATTATTGGTTGTCCTTCGGGTGAGAAGTCCTAAAAGGTGAGAAACATACACTCGTGGTTGGTATGCACTTACACACACATAGGTGGCTATGGAGAAAGTCATACCTCAGAATGGGCTTCCTACTTAACCATACCAAAGTTAGACCTCTTGATAACTTTTATAAGGTGTCACACAAAAATTATCTTCGAGCTTCATGAGGCAAGCAAAACTTTGTAAGCTTGAAAATCATAGATATTGTAAATACAAGATGGTGCAAGGAATGTTAAAAGGGATTTTGTTTAGTTTGTGCAAGATCTCACCTTAGGGAACATTATTCTTAGTGTCTCCAAGAGAAGAAAGGTGCAAATGGCCTCATCTTGTTTCCAAGAGAGGACAAGTGCAAGGTCTCATCCTAAGCAACATCATGCTTAATGTTTCCAAGAGAGGAATCACAAGAAAAATAAAATCGCATAATGAAATATGGGTGTCGATGTATGCCCCCACTTTAAAGTAGTTGCTAACACCATTATTGTGATCAATTGATTTAAAGTAGAAGAAGATATGAGAGATTATTCAAAAATCCCTATGCCAAGTCATATGTTTTCGATAAGCTATGTCATGAATAAGGTAGCATGTCACATGCGAGCCAACTTAAGGCATGTCATCCACATCCCAAGCTTGCTCTTATATGTTCATGAAAGGTTAACAGCTAGCCAAAAGAGACAATGACAAGTGACATATGAGGACAAGGCTATCTAACCCCTTGCCCCCACTTAGTGTAGGACAAGGATGAGCCAAAACGATTGATAAGATGCATAGTAGAGTGAAAATCAGTATGAATTAGAGGAATTAGGTGCCCCCACATAAGGGAGAGCACCAAAATCCTTAAGATGTTAGATTTTACTACTCAAAGCCTTACATTCATTAGTAGGATGACTGTGAACTCTCTAATATGTGAAAAATGAATTTTTGTAGTAAAATTTCTTTTGAGTTCTTGGATGAAGGGATATCAAGTGATCTTGGACGAGTCTTGAAAAGATGTCCTCTTGATCAATGGTGAAAGGTGTTCCTATAGTTTGCAAAAAAGATATTTCTTGCTTAATACAAGATGTCATACCTATGCAAAACTCATTATATTGTGAGATTTTGTTCTCTCTTTTATAGGAGGGTGTAAGATCTAACAAATTCAAATTATTAGTGTTTTGCATTAAGCGAGGATATCTTTCTTGGTTTTATTTATTGCAAAGGATAAAGATCGCTAGTGTCTATTAGTTCAGGACGTACTACTATTAAAGTCGTCTTAGAACGATCTTTTGTGAGAATGTTCATGTTAAGTGAAGGTTTGATTATTTATATGAAAGGACAATAACCAAGACCATGAGTTGTTTCAGGTGGTTGTTCTTTGTTGAGTTCATCAAAAAAAATTGTGTAATTTTTTGTCTTGTGTTCTAAGGTGTTTATGGTGGATGCTTTTGAAGGGTCTTCCGTATTTTGTGTTGTCATGACTAATTTTGAGTTTCCCTTATTTGAATCTTTGTTTATGATCTTGTACTCACCCATGAATATATGTTCAAAATCTAAGGAACCCCAATAATCTTCTAATAGCTTTGTGAATTTTTTGATGTGTTTTTCTTTGAATTTTTGTTTTGCATGTTCCACTTGTGTGGTTGTTGTTAATGTTGTCAAGGGATTTTCTTTATTTTTCTCAAGTTGTAAGACACTATAAGGATTAGGATCAGCTTCAAGTGTGTACACTTTGTTGTTGTATATGTATTTCATTTTATGATGAAGAGTAGAAGGCACCCCATTCATTGCATGAATCCATGGTCTGCCTAAGAGAAGATTATATGAAAGTTCATGAGGCATAACATGGCTTTGTGTTTCCAATGTGGCCTTCCCAACTGTAAGAGGTAAAGTAATCACACTGAGCTATGTTTTTTTGACATTGTCAAATCCCTTAATAGATAAAAAGTCAAGTTGAAGGTCTGATTTATCAACAACAATCCTATCTAGGAGGCTCACACTACACACCTTAAGGGTAGAGCCAATATATACAAGAGTTCTCTTTATCCCTTTTTTTTTTTGTATTGAGCTATGATAATGAAAGAATCATTTTGCTTTTGCACTTCCAAAGAGGGGAGTTCACTTTGGTGGAGAAAAATGTCAGTGCTTATTCCTTGAATCATGGCTTCTATTTCATTTGGTTGCACATTAGATGGGACAGGAACTTGTTGCAAGGATGCTTGAATCATGTTGTGATAGTGAGGGGAGGCTTGAATAAGGTCCCATAAGGATATCTTAGCAGGAGTATTCTTTAGTTGTTCAACAAGATTATACTCCTTTTCACTTTGTGAAGGAAAATGAGGAGGACTTGGTAAGATGGGGTTAGGAAAAGGTAGGGGTGTTGGTATTGGTTGTTATGGTTGCAAATTATTTCTAGTGTTTTATGTATGAGCAACAATATTATGAATCAACTACTACAAAACATTATTATTAGGTGGGTAAAGGACAAGTTTAGGTTTGTTTTGAGTTGGAGGTTTTTTTGAAGGTGGGTAAAGGATGAGTTGCGATTGAATGATATTAATGTCCCTTAGTGAAGGAGAGTCTAATGTTGCCTCATCATGTTCTTCTGCTATATTATTGTCAATGCTTTCCATTTTTTGCACCATGATATCTTCCCTAGAAGGAGAGTTTTTAGGAGAACGATAAACTAGATTTGTTCTTCTAGAATGACTTCATCACAAGTAAGGCAGTTATCAATGGTTGTATTTTCTTGTTTATCTCAATAGTGGGGAGATTTGGGAAAGGCTTTATTTGATTGGCATTTTTTTCTAAGATCTCATTCTCTTCTTCCATATGATCTACCCTAGTAGGAGATCTTGAAATATGTTCATCACATTCCACGGTTAGATTTTGTAAACTAGCTTTATCACAAGTAGGGGAGGCATCCGTAGAAGGAAAACTATGATTTTCAAATAGATTGTCCCAAATGGTAGGACCATTAGGAAAGGGAGGAACAAGATTCCCATGACTCTTAATAGGTATATCTTCTAACACCAACCTATCCTCTTTGCATCGAGGAGGGATATTAGAAGAAGGAAAATTTTTATTGTTATGGTTAGGGAGACTAGGTAAGGTGATGTTTAGAAATGTTTTTATGATCTCATCTTCTTGTTGTCTAATATCTTCAAAAGGGGGAAGAGGAGAGGGACAATCAAGACTCTCAATGCTTGTATCTTCTTTCACCAAGATACCTTCATCACTAATAGGAGAGGTATTGGGAGAAGAACAAGTATGATTGTTATGATTGTCTACACTTGCATCCTCTTGTGTTATGACATTCTTACAAATTCAGTAGGTGCTAGGAGGGTATGCAACATGCTTATCAAAGGTTTTACTTTATTGTCCTAGATTATGTCTATGAAAAATAGAATCATACAAGCCACTTGATATTCTAGAAACACCGAATGCTTTAAGAGAACACATGCTATCATGAGAAAGTAAATGAAGTGCAATACAATGACTTAAAGTGAAATGTTTAAATGCAATTTTCAGATATGAAACAAGGCAATTTGTTGATTACATTATTCAACAACCTAAAATATGAAATGTTGGAAATGTAAATTTGAAATTGACCAATGCATGAATTGAGCTAATTTAAGCTAGATCTAATGAAATACATGTAGCAAAAACTCAGCCAACTAATATAGATAGTTAGTTACAAAAAACAAGAGTGCAAAAATAGGGTTTTTAGTGCCATAAAAGGTAGTTTCAGGGGTGTAAAGGGACTGATTCACCCAAGATGGTGAATGAGTCCCAATAGGACTTTTTTTAGAATTTTTAGATTTTTTGATTGATTTTTATGGGTTTTTGTGTTGTATGATGTAGATCTAAGATGCAAATACAAAATTTTAGAAAATTTTAATGATTTGAGATGCAAAAATGCAACCTATATGCACTTGCACTATTGCAAAAATTTAGAAACCCTAGATGCCAATTAACTAATGAAAACCCTAATGCAAAGTTAATGTGAACTAGATTGAGGATGATGATGGAATCCAAATCAAGATTATTATGTTCAAAATTCAAGTTCACCAAAATGTGGAAACCAAAAAAGGATGTGCAATTTCCTTGTTCACACCAAAAGGGGAATGAAGGAAGAAGGATCCAATTTCACAATGTTCACACTCAAGAACCAACCCTAGAGATTTAATTGCAAAGGAAATTGAAATAAGTCAAAGGGGATTGTCCTAAACGTTTAAAGCTAATAAAAGGGTTTACCACTAATGCAAAACTTAGAAAATGCAAAATGTTTGAAAACACACTATGATATGCAAACATATACTAAATGACCTAGAAATGATCATGAAACAAAAGAAAAAATTGTAAAATTGAAAGTGTGCACCTGGAAACTTATAGATGTTGGAATGAAGACTGAAAATGTTAATTATCCTAAAATTTTGACCTACTGGGACTCATTCACCATTTTGGGCAAATTAGTCCTAGATCTGGAAAATTGTATCAGAGCCTGTTTTAGACAAATGGATATCCGAATATGTAGAAATCTCTAAAAAATGGGTACAATGGGACTCATTCACCACTAATGGTGAATGAGTCAACTTTTACTTTTCTAAAAACCTGAAACTGGAATCCAAAGCTCTCGGTCTGCTCTTTCTGCTCCTCTAGGTGTCTAGATCTAAAACACTAATTTTTGGTACTATAAGTGACTTTTTGTGGATATTTTGACCTAGCCAATAAGGAGTTGACTTCAAAAAGTTTGCAACCTATTCTTCAATCATCTCCAAGCCTTCAAAGTACTCATATCTACAATCACACAAAGAAATAGAATAAAAGTGTTCATTTTTAGGGCATGGGGGTTTTCCTTGGTCAAACCCCTTTTAGGTAATTAAACCGAAACAATGAAATAAGATAATGAAGCATGAATTAATGTATTTAGATACTTTCCATGATGATAGATCTTGAATTTCTGCAACAATGGATAAAGAATTTGCAATTGAATGCCTTAGAAAACTATTTTGATGACTTAAAATGCTAAAACCATAGCTTGCTTGACTTGAGATGGATAATGAATGATGAATGAATAATTAATTAGGGTTTATAATCTTTTTTATATAGTAAATCAACTTTCATTCCCATTAATTTGATCCCCAAGGCCAACATTGAAGAAAATTAAACTTAAACCCTAATTTTTCCTGCTCAAACCCTGAAAATAGCTCAAAAGGGACTCATTCCCCATCCTAGATGAATGGGTCTCACCTGGATGGGAATCAATTCCCCAAAGTGGTGAATGGGTACCACAGGGGCTCTTTTGCTAGCTGGTATGTCAGGGAGTGAAGAAATTAGGTTTATATGTTAATCTAGTCAGGTCTTTGATCAAAATAAGCCTTAGGATACACATTATGGGGTCATAGGAGCCTATTAATGATGATATAAAGGGTAATTAGAGCTAGGGACACACAGTTCAATATGAAAGTGTGATTAAATACACTTTACACCATTAAAATGAGGTCCACACAGCCTAGAAAGGCACAACATCCAATATGAATATGTAAAACACATTAAAACACCAGATTAAAATTAGATTTAATTTACAAGCCTTCTAGATTAAAGTGAAAATATAATTAAACACATTTTATAATATTTAATTAAGGGGAAAGTATGTCCATTAGACTTACATGCTTAATAAAAGTCTAGAAAAGTGTGAAAGTCATTTACAACACTTTACAACACCCTTACAAGACATTGATAAATGCATTTTATTTAGTTTGCAAGGGTCCAAGACCTAATGTGGATGTGTAAAACACCTCACAATACTAAATCAAGGTGACATTAGGTCCAATTTATCAATAATTATTCCCATATTTCAAGCAAGGAGCACTTTTTTCTACACTACAATGGGATTCTCTTGTTATGGCTATTAGGACTACTTTTGTTATTTTAAAGATTAAATATGTGGTGGGTTCTTTTATTTTTGAAGATATGAGGAGGATGGTATCTATTGATGCTAAGGAGGCCCTAAATTTTCATAGAATACCTAAGAAAAAAAGAGAAGAATGAAAATCACAACGAATCCAAGTCCAAGGGGAGATCCAAATCTCCTAGAAAGTCCAAAGTTATTTTCTAGAACTATGGTAAGCATGGAAACTTCCATAAGGAGTGAAAATAAAAAGGAAATTAATAAATTTTATTTTCATTCTAAGTTTGAGAAGAAAGATGGTGATGCATTCATTAAAACTCTGGAAACTCGTGCAAGTAATGATGCATGGTTAATTGACTTAGGTGCGTCTTTCCATATGACCTCTAATAGAGATTCATTTCTCAAATATGAATAATTCAATGGAGGTAAGGTGTACTTGGGTTATTATTTTATTTTTTAAATATTATTGGCCATGGTAAATTTAGAATCAAGTTTCTTGATAGTAGAATAAAAATAGTAATGGTGTGTTGCATATCCCTATCTTAGCATAAAATTTGTTATCTATGAGTAAAATAATAGATAAATGTGTGCAATTAGTATTTTATGATGCAAGATACAATATGGTTAGACGTGCTATGATGATTGCTAGAGGTGTTAGATGTGGCATTTTGTATAAGGTTGATGCATGCACTATTGAATAATACTTCTATGAAAATAAAGTCTATGGGAACTTCATTGGAGGAAGTGAGGGATTCATCTTCAATAGATGGTCATACTTTGAATCAAAGTTACTTGTGGATAAGACTATGTTATGGAACCAAAGACAACCAAATTGGAGAAAATGGTCTAGTGACCTTGAAAAATAAAAAACCCTTATTGAAGGGTTGTCTAATTGTAATCTTGAATTTTCTATGAGTATTGTATTTATGGAAAATCAAACCATGTTTAGTTTTACTTGAGTTCTCATAAATCTTATTGTGTATTGTATCTTATTCATTATGATGTGTTTGGTCCTATATATTTTCATTTAATTAGAAATTTATCCACATATTATCTTTCATTTATTGATGATTATAGTAGGACAAGGGTATATATTCTAAAGAGTAAATCTTAAGGTTTTGATTGATTTAAAGAATTTAAAGAAATGGTAGAGTTGTAGGCTAGAAAGAAAATAAAATTTTTGAGGAATGATAATGGTGGTGAATTTTTCTCTAATAGTTTTGATATATTTTGTAAATATTTTGAAATTCATAGAAAAAGACAACTCCATATTCTCCATAGTAGAATGGATTTGTAGAAAGAATGAGAAAGACATTGATGGAAAAGGCTAGGAGTATGATAAGGTGTTAGTCTAGAACAAAGGTTTCTAGGTAAAGATATTTCCACCTTTAAGAGCTTGTTAAGCAAAAATGTTCTACTTCTATCAATCCCTTTGATCCAAATGATCAGTTTAAACAAGATCAAAAACATGTGAAGCAATCATGCAGTATGGCTAGTTAATATTATGCTAGTGTTGGTGCCATAAAATATTTGTGACCTAGAACTAGATGATCCAATTGGAGTTTGTCTTTGTCATTTTATACTATAGACGCTTGAATCTCACTAACACAATCACGCCTAATAAACACCCACTAATTAAAATAATTCATCTAATAGTTAACTAATAATTAATGTACTTTTTAACCAATCTATTTAATCAAAATTAAATTAATTAAATGATTTTTATTATCTAATAAAAATAAATATTTCATTATCCATAAATATCCAAATTAATAAATAAAATTCATTTTTAACTTAAACATCCACAAATTAATTTAATAAATCATAAAATCAAATCAAAATAAATAGTTAATATGTTAATCTAGTCAAGTCTTTGATCAAAATAAGCCTTAGGATGCACATTATGGGGTCATAGGAGCCTATTAATGATGATATAAAGGGTAATTAGAGCTAGGGACACACAGTTCAATGTGAAAGTGTGATTAAATACACTTTACACCATTAAAATGAGGTCCACACAACCTAGAAAGGCACAACATCCAATATGAATATGTAAAACACATTAAAACACCAGATTAAAATTAGATTTAATTTACAAGCCTTCTAGATTAAAGTGAAAATATAATTGAACACATTTTATAATATTTAATTAAGGGGAAAGTATGTCCATTAGACTTACATGCTTAATAAAAGTCTAGAAAAGTGTGAAAGTCATTTGCAACACTTTACAACACCCTTACAAGACATTGATAAATGCATTTTATTTAGGTTGCAAGGGTCCAAGACCTAATGTGGATGTGAAAAACACCTCACAATACTAAATCAAGGTGACATTAGGTCCAATTTATCATTAATTATTCCCAAATTTCAAGCAAGGAGCACTTTTTTCTACACTACAATGGGATTCTCTTGTTATGGCTATTAGGACTACTTTTGTTATTTTAAAGATTGAAGATGTGGTGGGTTATTTTATTTTTGAAGATATGAGGAGGATGGTATCTATTGATTGTAAGGAGGCCCTAAATTTTCATAGAAGACCTAAGAAAAAAAGAGAAGAATGAAAATCACGACGAATCCAAGTCCAAGGGGAGATCAAAATCTCCTAGAAAGTCCAAAGTTATTTTCTAGAACTATGGTAAGCATGGAAACTTCCATAAGGAGTGAAAATAAAAAGGAAATTAATAAATTTTATTTTCATTCTAAGTTTGAGAAGAAAGATGGTGATGCATTCATTAAAACTTTGGAAACTCGTGCAAGTAATGATGCATGGTTAATTGACTTAGGTACGTCTTTCCATATGACCTCTAATAGAGATTGGTTTCTCAAATATAAACAATTCAATGGAGGTAAGGTGTACTTGGGTTATTATTTGATTTTTTAAATATTGTTGGCCATGGTAAATTTAGAATCAAGTTTCTTGCATATCCCTATCTTAGCATACAATTAGTATTTTATGATGCAAGATACAATATGGTTAGACGTGCTATGATGATTGCTAGAGGTGTTAGATGTGGCATTTTGTATAAGGTTGATGCATGCACTATTGAATAATACTTCTATGAAAATAAAGTCTATGGGAACTTCATTGGAGGAAGTGAGGGCTTCATCTTCAATAGATGGTCATATTTGAATCAAAGTTACTTGTGGAGAAGACTATGTTATGGAACCAAAGACAACCAAATTGGAGAAAATGGTCTAGTGACCTTGAAAAATAAAAAACCCTTATTGAAGGGTTGTCTAATTGTAATCTTGAATTTTCTATGAGTATTGTATTTATGGAAAATCAAACCATGTTTAGTTTTACTTGAGTTCTCATAAATCTTATTGTGTATTGTATCTTATTCATTATGATGTGTTTGGTCCTATATATTTTCATTTAATTAGAAATTTATCCACATATTATCTTTCATTTATTGATGATTATAGTAGGACAAGGGTATATATTCTAAAGAGTAAATCTTAAGGTTTTGATTGATTTAAAGAATTTAAAGAAATGGTAGAGTTGTAGGCTAGAAAGAAAATAAAATTTTTGAGGAATGATAATGGTGGTGAATTTTTCTCTAATAGTTTTGATATATTTTGTAAATATTTTGAAATTCATAGAAAAAGACAACTCCATATTCTCCATAGTAGAATGGATTTGTAGAAAGAATGAGAAAGACATTGATGGAAAAGGCTAGGAGTATGATAAGTGGTGTTAGTCTAGAACAAAGGTTTCTAGCTAAAGATATTTCCACTTCTTGTTACTTGATTAATAGGTCTCATACATGATCTCTTGTTGATAAGACACCTACATCTATATTTGTAGTGTCAAAAATTGCATACCCTTGAAATTTCACCTACACTTTTGTATCTCCTTTAATAGTGTCCACTCTCTTAGTATTTATGTAGTTTCATCTTAGCCCTTGCATCAACCTTTTTCCCTTGAGATGCTCAAGACCCCTTTTTAGTAGCTACCTTGACTAGTTTTAGTCAAGCATCATGTCAATCCTTCATCATGCTTTCATATAAGTTGATTTATGCTTTTTGATTATTTATTTTGTGAGAACTAACCCTTGCAGTTATTCAAATCAAATCACAAGTCAAGTTGCAACCAAACCTTGAAGGTGATGTGCATGAAGTCAATCCATCAAGGATATCAAATTTGAGTGGTGAGTGGAAGAAAGTTGTTGATTCATCATTCATTTATAATTTAGCCTCTATCCCTCAAAAGGATAAGCTCTCTTTATCATCAATATTGCCATTGTAGAGGTAGAAATACTAACACAAGGCTTGACCAAGGAAAGCCCCTATATGACACAAACTTTCCTCTCTATTTGAATGTGCATGTTACAAATCTGAAGAATATTGGAGGAAGATTGAAGATAATTTTTTCATTGATGCATTTAAACCCTACAACTTGACAATGGGTATGTGCAGGATCATGATGAGCCAAAACTGGCAATATGATGGGTATGTGGTTGATGACTTTTTATTTACTCAAAATCTATGAAACTAAAAGGGTTTTTAAAGGAGATTCTCAGCTTTCCAAAAATATAAATTATGCTTTATTTTGAATTTTAATAAGTAATTATTATTCATTTTCTATTCAAATTATGACTAAAGTCTTGATTGATAGGCTGATTGAAAAGCATCTATAGCATTCAAATGGTATCACATTTTTTTAATGCAAAACATGTGTCACATTCTATGATTCTCATACACATAGATTAAGAAAAGAAAATTAATTTCATAATTTTTTCCAAGTTAAGGTGGTCGACATATGAGTTATTTATATTTTTAAAGTTCTTAATAAAAACTATAATTAATTGTTTACTCAGGAAACAAATTACAAGAAAATATGCATCACATTGCTTACATGATTCCTCTTAATTTATATCTAAATACAGCACATCATTTATTGTGGTTAGGGTGGTCAGACATTTACACCTACTTCTTATTTTTTCAATGAAATTTAAGTACTCAGCTGCATTGAAACTTCAAATTTCACCAAATAGATTAAAAAAAACCTAGTAGTTTAGAAACTACATTCAATTTTCTATAGATTCTATTCTTGCCATATTTTTGAAATAATATAGATAACTTATTCAAATTTTTACATCAAGTTGCCTAACTCTAATTTTTCTATTTTTTTGCCAATTAAGGGCCTATTTTTTCCATGATGATCCTGCACATACCCAATATATAGAAACTCAATTCTCTAAAAAATCGACAAATATTTTATAGCAAGATCTAGAAGGAAGAAGCCTTAGATTGGGGCCTTGAGGATTGTGAAAGAAAACTTCAGTTTTAGATCTCTAGAAAAGGGTGCCCTAGGTGCCCTTGTCCATTATAATTTTCCTCAAATTTATAGGTTAGGTTCCTTTGTGTTTACCTTTTCTTTTTTTGGAACCCAAATTTATTTGTTAGTTTCCAATTTGCCATAATTTATGATAGAATGCTACATTTTCATAGTTAACTAGTTAATTGCATCATTGCATTTAATCAAAAATACATTTCAAATCTAAAAAGAGACCCAAATTTTAATTTAGATCCAAGGTTGATTGACTCACCTTTTAGTTTGCAAGTTAATGTCATACCCTTTTCAATCTGAATTCTAATGTTTTGTAAGTGAAAAGTAGCCAATCCTAGTTAAAATACTAGGATAATTTTTCCTACATGTCAATTCTAAAAGGGTTGGCTTTAGGCATCAATACAACCATATAATTAGAAAAACACAAAGTAAATGATCCTATTAAAACAAAAGAAGTCACAAAACTTCTAGAAATGCATCTCTCTCTTCTCAATTTAATAAAGGTTTTAATACTACATGTTGAAAACTAGATTGAAAAGTTATTATAATGATAACATGAATTTTGTAAAAATTTAGTGAATACACATTAATAAAATATGTAAATAGAAATAGAAAGCACATAACATTTTCAAACCATAGAAATATAACACGACAACAAATTTACATGGAGAAAGCCTTTTGAGAAAACATATACTAGCAAAGAAAGCACAAAGTATGCATTAATATTCACAAATAAGAATTCAATATTCAACACACAAGTCTCTCCTCATTCTAGTACCTATGAACCTACAACTTATAATACAAGCCACTACCCCAAGGTTGCAATTTAAAGCCAAATGTAATACAAGAAACCATAAAAAAATTTCAATACAATGGACTCAAACCATGAGCCAAGTAGTATACATGAAAAAGATACACTATGAGATATGTTCAATATTTAAAAGCATCTTTCTAGAAGCTTCAAGACTTTTAGATCATGAGATTAGGTGTCCAACTTGACTAGAGGAAAAAAATTACCCACTAGAAGACAAAATAACAACTCCACAAGTCCAAAAAGGCAACCAAGTTTTTACACATCATCATAGATATTTTCTTGCACCTTGTACAATGTCATTTATGCTTCTTACACCTCTTACAACTCCAAAAATAATTATATTCCCTTCCATTTGATGCTAAGTGTCTAATGATATTATCATAAGCCAAGTTAACCTCCCCCACTCAATGCCACCCTCTAAAGATTATTCCAAGTTCCTAGAAAATTATATGTATTCATAAAAATGTTCCTCCTCATGTGGGATGCCCAAGTTCCCTTTCCATAATTTTTGAAGACACATGGAATAATAATTGACTATTATAATATTAAAATTAAAATCACCAATCATATCAAAAATCCCACCAAAATGTGAGTTACACTCTCATAGTACTCCTAATTTGTTGTTATAATATGCCAAAGTGGAATCGCCAAGGCTGCCGGCTTCCCTCCGTCTCTGATAGCACCTTAATTAGTAATGGCTTGCCGGTAGTTTACCGTGACTTGACACTGTATCAATCGTGGACAAGGAGGGGAATATCCTCGCCGACATGTCTCCGGAAGGAATTACTAAAACATTTCACATTCCTACATTCCCACATATGCAAGTCCCCACTTTGGAGCAGTGTCAGCCGGCATGGGATGCCAATCCATTGGGCTGCAAGAAGTCGATTAACATTTACTGGCTTAAGGAGAAACGGGGCAGCGCTGCAAAGGTTCCCCAGGAGCTGTTCCGCAGCAATTTTCAAGAAGATTATCACGACTTGGTGACTATGCTAAGCAGGGTCATGGGCCTCCCAAGCCGCCTACTTCCAAGAGTGGATGGCTTACTACATTGAACAGATCATACGAGGGAATGAGGACGTAAAAACTAAGATCTCATTCGACTGGGGAAGTATCATCAGCAACTGCTTCCACGAGCAGTTTGTAAATGTCAAGAAAAGCTCAAAGTTCTACATGACCTCATACCTGGTGTATTCCTTGGCAGGTCAGAGACAATATAGTGGGCTATTTATGGCGCCAGATCAGGATCACAAACGAGGGCTCAAGCCTTTTGACCGGTACCCTCAACTATAGTACCGCCACTTCAAAAGGGAGTACTGCCGAGTCAATGATGCCTTCATAGGCCACATTATCAGATTGATAGCCGGGGACTTTGAGAGAAGGGTATCCCACAGCGCCAGGGCACTCTTGAAGGAGTATGCCTTCTTGTATATTCAATTCCCTAAGTTCAATTACATCCGTGCCTAGGGATTCACTGAACGGCCGAACAAGTTGCCGAGATACCCGAACGACCGGATCATTCTCCTAGAGCTTTCCTGGCAGCTCCAACATATTCAGACGGTCTTCGGCCAAAAGCATGTAGCAGGGATCCCCTATCCCATGACCCTCGGCCAAGGTATTATCGGCTGCAAACATCCCAATGCCCCGGCAACTCAGAAAAAGAACTTAAAGAATATAACTTTGAATGGTACACGGCTCGCCCACGAATGGACCCACACGGCCATGTCAGGAAGGCGCTAGGGCCGGCATACGCCCACAAGTACCATGTTGAAGATTTCTGGGCGGATTGTAAAGATGATAAGGAGGTCCGCATGAGACACTACATGCGAATGACAGTACAGTTTCTGAGGAGGGTGCAGCTGTTTCCGGTGCCTGACCAACTTGAGGAGGATGAGTCCACCCTTGTGCACCCGAGGTACCCTGCGGTTGCCGACCTGGCAATCCCCTCCATCGACTGGGACGAGCAAGAGGTCGAGAACCTGGATACCCTCACCCAGCCAATTATAGCTCGCACTAAGGAGTGGGTTGATGGGCAAGTGGCACAACTGAAACAACAGGGGGTGGCTCTAACATATGAAGCGCTCAAGAGCGGGCCAAGCGCCACGGAGGACGTTGCCGCCTCTACATCAGCGGGTGAGACTTCCAAGTCTCCCTATCACTAGGTCCCGTATTATAGCATAGAACGTACCGGGCGACCCTACGTAATGTAAGCAAACGGGCGGCCATCGAAGCTTCCATCTCCCAAGAAGCTCAAGAGGACAGTGATCACAACAGAGGTGCACCCTCCCTTGCTCCTTCCTCCCCTGACTGGTGTGCTGCCCGCCTCTCAGGCCGCAATCGCCTCATCTCCACAGGTGGTGGATATTTCTGTTCACCTTGCCTCTTCACCCCCGGCCGGGTCAATAATCAATATCGACTCCTCCTCTAGCATGACCACTTCCCCTTCCTCTGCTGCTGCCATGTCACCCATTACCTCCCTGCCTCTGGCAACAATAGCATCAACGGCTCCTCTTCCACCGCTCGAGGGCTATCATGACGCAAGACCGCAAAAGTCTCCCCGAGCTCTCGCAACTCCTAATGGACCCCGCACTCCAGGCGGCCCTCGCCCAAGCCCTAGCAACAGCTCAGCCTTCGCAACCGCCAACAGGTCCGCCGGCCATGGAGGCCACAATGTAGATTTCCAAGGAGTTGGAGGAGCTAGAACAAGAGGCTTCGAAGCCTATCGAAGAGGAGGCCGATGATTATTATGAGCAACCCGAATATGGGCACAGAACCATCGACAAGGTGGCCTACGAGGAAGAAGAGACAAGCTCTTCCAAGGGCGGGGATGGAGAGGATGGCTCGGGTGCCAAGGAAATTATTCGGGTCTTCGATGAAGACGAGGAAGAAGAGTTGGCTCAGCAGCCAAAAGATGTTGGGGAGGAGATAGAACAGTCGCCACGTAATGAAGAAGGACAGCCACAAGAAGAGCAACCTACAAAGGATATCACTGAGGCTGAAACCCACATTGTGAAGAGCCCCGAGGCCGAGGCTGTTGAAGAAAAGAAAGAAGAAGAGGTGGCAGGAGAAGAAGATCCCACCCAGATATTGACCACCAAGGCACCCATTAAATGCCTCGTGTTTTATCAAGACTCTGACGAGGAGGAGGATGCTGCCAAGGAAAAAGAAGAGCTTCAAAAGGAAGAAAAGGTAGAGATCTTACAGTTAACGGAGAAGGGTGAAGGCAGCCATGAGGCACCCAAAGACAAATCTGTTATGCTTGATTAGCTAGAGAAGAAGCTTGAAAAGACTACTCCTGTTCTGAGCGACCTGAGATCGAGATTGGAAGCCATCTTGGCTCGATCTCTAGCCACCACAAAGAAGGAGAAGAAGCCTAAGGTTCGTTCCAAGATGACCATGGACGCTTCTGGCTCCCGGGTAGCATAAGTAGCGATGCCAACTGTTGGCTAGGCCGGAGTTAGTTACAATATCTCCACCATCGACCTAGGGATAGCCACCAGGGAATAGAAGGTCGGACATCTGGAGGAATCAGTGGCCACGGTGGTGCATCTGATTAAACAAGACAAGGTCACCAAAGACGAGCTAAAGGCGCAGGTTGCTGCCCTGACCGACTACATCCAGCAGTGGTCTTCAATAGACGACCTCCCCACTACCTCGACGGCCGCGCCACAGCTGCTCTCCAAGGAACAGATAGATAAGCTGGAGAGGAGGAAAAACTTGGAGAAGACCATGGAGGATTGGTTCCAGCAAGTTGCGAGCGTCGGAAACATAGGAATCAGCTTGGCTGTGCAGATAGCCAACAAGTTCCTGGACCTGGTTCAATCCTTGGAAAGCACGAAGAAACTCTGCACCGGCTTCCCTGTGATCTACGACTCCGCCTTCCCAAGGGTTGAAGCCATCCTTCAAATGCCAGAAAGCACGTGGGAAGAAAAGCTAGAACTGAAGAAGGAGGATCATTGGTTGGTGGATGTGTGGCGCAGAGACCTCATCAACCGAAAGGAGAGGATGGAGCAAATCCAGAACAAAGTGGATCCAGATATCGAATGGATTAAAGAAATCCGGGTAGAATGCACCCAGTATCTTGAGCTGATGATGGGCCATGATATGCCCACGGTACAATTGGACACCGAAAAGATCAAGCCATACTTTGAGGAAAAGATGAAGGACGGGACAGCCGGAGATATCACAACGGACTTCCTGAGTTTTGCTGCCCGCGCCTTCGACCGATCAGAGCTTTTCAAAGATCAAGGCTCGAAGTATGATGAAGACTGGAAAAGGCTAGAGGATAACGCTAAAGAGTGGAGCTACCAAGCATTGAGATGCGAGATCCTCGAGATCGACAAGCTCCAGGCCGTCATCCTCAAGTACATTGAACACGTAGCCTCCGAGGAGCGAGAGGACAGCCCAGCCAAGGAAGAAGACCTCCCAGAAGAGTAGCTACAGCCAAGAAAACAACAATTAGCTACAGGATGAAAAAGCAATAGTGTCATCCACTAGATGACGAAATAGGGAAAGGACAAAGAATGTTTTTTAATTGTAAATCTATTTGGGGGTAGGTGAAACCCTATTTTGTAATGAATCTTGGCCACACAATTGTAATGAATCTTGGCCATTCATTTGACTTTTGGGAAACTATAAATAGAGCACTCCTCTCATTTGCAAGGGGAGAGTTGAGTTGTTGTAAAGGCATGCTGCTGAAATTTATGAGAAATAGCATTGACTTGGTGCATTTCCTTGTTTTCTCTCATGTCAATTGATTCACTTCTCCAATCTTAGATGTTTAGCTTAGATCTCTTTGCTGTTTAGTTAGTTGTTCATGCTACTTGGGTAAATTTTAGGAATGCTGTTTGGTGTTTATGAAAATTCCTGCTTTGTTGATGATCCTTTAGTCCATACTTTTTCCTGTTTGCTGAAGGTAGATAGCTGTGCAAAGTTAGCCTGGACTTGATTAAAGCTGCCCCAAACACTTATCTTTAGTTCATGCATGTATGTGGTGGATGAAGGATAAAAATCTGCAGCCCTTAGAAGATAGCACAATTTCCATGATACTGTGAAATCCATGGTTAAGTGGGATATTGTTTTAAGGAATTGTCCATTGCAGGAACTCCATTGTCACTATTCATTGCAAGTTTCAGACTTAGGAACTTTTCTTCCCCTTCGCTCTTTTCCACTTTTTTAGAAACTGAACAATACCAAGGTTCATTGCACATTATAAAGCCAAATCTAACAACCAGATGGAGTTTGAGACTGCTGTTTGAACCTACAGCCAACGCATAACTGCTTTCATGCTAAAAACTCCTTTTCGAAGATCCAACTTCATGCTTTGTGCTCACACTTTGTATTTCTGTAAGGCCGCCTTGTGATTCCAGCAAATCACATCAAACTACTGAGGTATCTAAGCATCGTCATGACCTGACATCCGAGATACCTTGGGATAGTGTTCTGCAACTCGATTGTGGAAGATTGTCTTTCAAGAGAGGTAGTGCACCTATGCACTGCCTGTGTTGAAAAGTGCATAAAAAACACATCAACAGAACTTAATGCTTTGGGATGATGGAACATAATGATTTGGACAATAAAATTTGAACTCAATGTTTGGCAATGTTTTCCTTGTCTTAAAAATGTGAATCTTCTCAAGCTATTGATTATGTCGATTTTTTCTCATACAATTAGATCAAATTTTGGTTGAATGATAGCTAAAGTAAGGTTTGGTTGTTGAACCGGAGCGATCAGACACCAAATGGTCAATGTGGGGTTCAATTTTTTAATTTATTTTGCTTAAATGAGTTTCTTTTTACCACAAACACTTTTTCTTGATTAAGTTCAAACTAAATGTCTATCAAAAAAATCATAAATTTCACAAGGTCCATATGAATTCGAGGCATATTTAATCCACTATATATCAATCCCAATAAGATCATTCAATGCAAAATAAACTTAGAATCCATTAAAACTAACATATTAAAATACAAAAGCTTCAAAACACCTACTCTAATCCATTGAAACTTATCCTCTTGGGTGAGTGGTGTCACATTGATGTGGAATGGTGACCCTTTTCCAATCCCATGAATAAATGAACTTATTTCAATCAATTCTATTGAAGAGAATCAATGAAAACATTGATAGATGTGTGATAAAACATTATTTAAATGCTAAATTAAAATGATGAATGCTAAGATGATCAATATGGGTGTATGCAAATCTACTCTAAATGTATGCAAGCTTCAAAATATTAAAACCCTAATTACAAAATATGCTAAATATATGCACCTAAGTTACCATGGAATCCATTAATGCTAGCTAAGATAATTAATGCAAGTAATTAAGCTAAGATGATACTAAATAAGTGCTAAATATGAGTGTGAGTGCAAGTGATTTTGACAGTATAAGTTTGATGTTAAAAGATGGATCCATTTGTCTACAAATAGTTACCTATAATTTATAGGAGAGCAAATGAGAAATGAAAGGTGAAGATTAAAAAGGTTAATCAATGGTCAAGAATGGAGAAGAGATGGAACATGGATCATGGATTCTCAACAATGGATGAAAATCAATGATCATATGGATCGAGGAAAGAATCAAGGGTTCATATTCATCCAAAAAAAAACACATTCAAAACTTACACAAGAAGTATTGTAAGTTAACTTGCACATTAAGTCTTGTAAGTTTTTTTCTAATTAGAGGTAAAAAATTGGTTTGAAGGGGCCTAGAACCCTTTACATTAGAAAGAAGTTGATATAAAATATAATAACATTAAGCCAAAAAATAGCCCAGCACCAACAACCCATCAACAAAAAACTAGCCAAAAAGGAGGGCCATCCAACAGCACTACATTCTTTTTAGAATATTTGTCGCCTACACATCACTGTCTATAGCTATTTGTGCATCTTCAAAAACATAAAAACTATCCTTCCTAGAAGCCCCACCCTGAGCTTTAGTTTTGTTCCTACTCCTAGCTCTAGGACCATCCATTTTTACCTCAGAAATCAAAACAATACCTTTCCCACCACCCTTCCCAGCAGCAACATCCTCCCTCATCTGCTTACCAACAACAACAACCTCAACATCATGGGCACCATATTTTCACTTCTTATCCCTAACCACATGAGAAGTAATAGTAGTAGACTCATATTTACTAGAAATTTTATGAACCTCCCCTCCTCTCATCACAAAATCCCAAAATTTCCCCATTTGATCCTCAAGAATGAGGATTCTTCATTCCATATTTTGCTTCATTTTGAGGTTTTCCTCTGCAACAATGTCTACCACAATATTTAACGATTCAAACAACTCATCAATCTAATTCTAAATAGAGGACCCCTCAGCCTTGTTAACCATTCCCCTAACTCCAACATTTGTTTTATTGAGTTCGTGGAAAAACCATTTAAAAATCTTAAACATAACAATGGACCCTTCATGCGCAATTCCAAGCACATCAAACAAATCATCTCTATCAATCCTAAGAACCCATTTTCCTAGGGAATCCTCCTCCTTAGAGGAACTAATCCTATTGTTATCAGCAGGGGAGTTCTTACCTTTTTCCACAACACCTGGATACTTAAGCTTGCAGATGGAGCTCGTAATTTCCTCTGCCACTGCCTTTCTCTTCTTAATCCTCTCCAAGTCTGCATCCTAGGTCTCCAATGTAGTAGCGTCATCTCCATCCTTATCTTTCACCTACAAAATTGGCTTGAAACTCAAGGAGTCATCAACAAAGAGGCCACCTACAATTGTAAGAGGATGGCCCTGCTCCAAAATTTGGCGGGTGATCTCACAATACTGGATTACAATTTTTGGCCAAACTGGACACTGAAATAATTTTTTCTAACTAAATATTCACTTTTTGGAACCTATAGCAGCTAAACCGTGAGAAATTTGAAGATGATGCAAACTAATAATTTGTGACATTTTTTCTGTAGATTCTAAATATATTTTTTTGAAAATTTTTGGAATCGAATTGCACTTCTTTTTCCATCTCCTTCAAAAACTAGTTTTTTTTTAGTAAATAACATTTTAAGGAGTGACGCTCACCGTGTAACACATAAATTTTTTTCCATGAAGGATAATTTTTTTTTTTTAATTTAGATTTGTAACTATGATATCTAGTGCTTCCAATTAGTTTCATAGTGTTTTATTAATTTTTTTCCTTAATCAAGTTTCGAAGTTAAACCAATTACAATTCAAGCATAAGCAGACTATATAATGCGTAACTTTTTTGTATGTATCAAAATTCAATTTTTTTTTTGTTGGATCAAGGACTTCAATATCTAGAGCACTCATTTATTTATTTTTTTGGGATAATTTGCTATTTTTCCACATGTGCAGAACATAGAGCATGTTTTTTGGTGAAAAACCTACATTCACAAGAAATAAAAAATAAATATAATAATCAAATTAATTTAATTAAAATTATACCTTTTTTGGTAGCTTATAATAAGGACTATATACTTACAAAAATAAAATAAAATGAATTCATTTGATCCCCCAAAAGGTAAATCAAAAGTGGTTTTTTATCAGCATTTTGATAGGTGTAAAGGAGACTCTGTTATAGGTATGGTTTAAAACTAAGTTAGTGGGGTTCTATCCAAGGTGGTTTGATCAAACCATCTTTAATTGGAATCCTTTAAATGAAAATTTTCAAGGCTTAAATCATTATATTTTAAAAAATATGTGATTTCAGCAAAAATCAGGATCTCCCAGAAAGTGTAAACCACTATTGTAGTAGCACCTTGGCTCACAAACCGCAAAACCCTTTTCTTCCCTCTCACTTCCCCCAAATCCTTCTTCTTGGCAGCTGAGGGTAGTGAGGAGGCCTCCCTATATAGGTCATTCTTCACCTTCGGACCCCTTCTCGACACAATAGCAACAACTTCTTCACTACAAGTTAAATAACCTCCACTAGTACCAGCTTGCCCTTTTTTCTTCTTTCCCATGTATGGGAAATGTGGACCCCCTTCCAGAGAGGTGAGAGAGTTAGGAATGAATTCCAAATCCTCATTCAACTCATCCTCTTTGTCCAAAATAAATTTCCTTCTCTTGACCTTTTTGCTGACTAGTTCATCTTTGGAGGTCGTATCATACTCTTCAGTAGGTTTGGGTTGTTTTCCCTTCAGGGTGACCATAGGTTTGGGAACCTCAAAAGTATTCACACAATTAGAGATAAGGAGAATCAACCCAACATGTAAAACAAGATTTTTTGGGTTCTTCTTGTGATCCTTGATACCAGAATCAAGAGACATCAGAAGATAAAATGGGAAAGAAACCCTCCTGTTATGTCGAAAGTGGTTAAGAAAAATGAAATGATATGCATTCACCATCAAAAAAAATCCTTCAAAGGTAATATAGTACATTAATTCCTTCGCTACATCCCCCCATAAAGCCTTTAGGGAATTTCGTTGATATCCACCACTCTTAGCAGTCTTCAAATCTTTCTCTTCATTATCTTTAAAAAAAAAATTATTACAGTCAGAGCCTCCTTTTTGTCCCTAAATACTTTCATTCCATCCATAGCCAAGCCAGTAATACTAGCAATGAATTCTTCATTAACCTCAAACTCAGTCCCATAAAGCTTAAGCACTCTTTCATTCTATCCTTTCACAAAAAGGTCAATAAATTGGGGATCATTTCCATGAAGTTTATCCAAATAGGATGTTAACCCTCCCTTCACTAGTACCTGCCATAACTCCTTCCTTTCCCTCACAGCATCACAAGATTCAAGTTCGACACAATTTCTATCACCACCCATCTCACCACAATCTAGCTTGTAGACACCAAACATAGAACAGAGAAGGCTCTAGAAAACAATGCCAAAACTACCCAGAATCCATGTGAGGCCAAAGTTGGGACAAGAGATAATAAAGAACAAAGTTTTTCTTTTCCTATGACACCCTGCTCCCATACAAATCACTTGATTCAAATCTTGCACACCATATTTACTTATAAAAATCTTCCACGTGATGAAGAGCATGCAGGTCACCAACCATAATGAGACTTTAATCCAATTAAAATCAGCACTCATTTTTCATAGTTGCAATAGCCTCTATAGGAAGAGGGTCGTTCATACCCCACTTCCTAAAATGTTTCACACCAATGTTAGTGAAAATACCCACTAGCCCATTACCTTGTCTTAGGATATGTGAAATATAAAACTCATCAAATGAATTCAAAATACCTATTGAATCCCTTATAAAGGATTCAATAGTCCAAGAGGGAGGAGTGCATTTTTTCAAATTGTTTATGATATTCAAAGAATCCCCCTCTAGCCATACTTTTCTATATCCTTTAGTTTGAGCCAATTTGAGACCATGATAGGCTGCAGTCGCTTCCACATAGTGGTTTGTCTGGGTTCCCAAAGGGAGTGCCACAGTAGAAATGAGCCTACCATTTGAGTTTCTAATCACTCCCACACAACTAGTAGGTCTCAAATTTCCTTTAGTAGCCCCACCAAAGTTAATCTTCACCCAACCTTTTGAAGGAGCTTTCCAAACAACATCTTCTCTAGAAGTTTTTCCTTTAGTAACTAGGAGGGAAATATCAGAAGACAACTTCCACTTTTGAGAAATAGAGACATCATAAGGGCTTAGATTTATTTTCAAACCATTGTGAAAAGTTATCCTAGCCTAAAAATTTTATGTAAAGGAAGCACAAATTTTGTAAGCCACAAAGTTAGTAGGGAGGGATGAATTCCTAAAGATTTTGTTGCTTCATTCAAGCTAGACTCCCCAAGCAATATGAGGAAGAGAGAGAGACCATAAAAATTGAAGAGTGGGATTAGATGAAGGGCCAATCCATTGAGACCACAACTCTTTAATATAACCATGGAAAACCCAACTTAATTTCTATAGAGATAGCACCTGGGCCCAAATCATTCTAACAAAATTACACCCAATTGGAAAATGACAAGCATTTTTAGCCTCTTCTTCACATAGAAAACCCCTGTTAGGCATCACAAAACCTCTTTTGACCAAGTTGTTAGTTGTTAATATTTTATTCTAGCAGAAGAGCCAAAAGAAAATATTAACCTTAGGAATCAATTTATAGGACCACACAAAAGCCCAAAATGGGGCTACGCCAACAAAGGAGTTATCAGAATGAAAAGTCAAAGCCACAGAGTAGATACCATTAAAATAAGGCTTCCAAACAAACTTATCAGGAGAAGGGGAGGGAATATGTGCCAGAGATATAGCCTTATACACAATCTCCAAAACAAGGTAAAACTCATGTAGCTTCTTCGAACAACCTCCTTCAATATTGTTATAAGGAAGATTATTCCTTTTTTTCAAATGAGTGAAGAAAGAGAATATTCTTTGGAATATTCTCATGAGTGAGGGAAAATAGATATTTAGCAAATTAAAAGAAATTTTAAATGTGCAAAAGAGGATGGAATATTCCATGGGAATATTCCCTTTATGGAGTAATGTGCAAAGGAGGAATATTCTCTTGCCAGTGAGGGGATTAGATTTATTAGTAATTTTATAAGTAAATAAAGTTTCAATTATGCAAATTAGGGGAATTTAGAAAATATTCATTAAATAAAATGATTTAATGAAAAGGGGAAGATGAGAGGACATTTAATTAAATGACTGAGGGTTATTTAAGTAAATAAGAAGAATTTAGGGCTTAAATTAAATAACTTGTTGTATTTAATTTAATAAGATGAAATGTTAGCATGAAAGAGGACAAATTAACCCAATTAAATTAATTAGATCAATAGATTAAAAAGAGACAATTAATTAAATAGCTAGGCTAATTTAATCAATTTAAGCAAAAATATGATGGGTTTCAAGATGAAATGATGTTAGTTAGCCAATGTGATCCATGAGACATTTTTAGGTGTCTACAACTGCTATAAAAATTTTAGAGTAATTCAATCATAATTAATTGATTTACTTAAAAAATGGTTTTTCCAACAAATTTGCTCTCAAGGTTGCAAAAAAAGCTAATTTTTTGAAGATTTTTCTAGGAAAAAGCAACCTACACCTTGGTAAGTTACAATTTTTTAAAAATTATTTTGAATTCATTTGTGTGATTTATTGAAACATTATCTTTCTAAAACTTCTTCATAGAAAAAAGTAGCCAAAAAAAAGAAAGAGAAAGAGAAAGAACAAGAACAAGAGAAAGGAAAAGAGAAAGAGAAAGAGAAAAAGTAAGATCAAGAACAAGAAAAATAAAAATAACAAGAACAAGTAGTATAGTAGAAGAAGAAGCAAAAGTAAAAAATGAGACGATGAAGAAGAAAAAGAAAGAAAGTTAGCATTGAGGACAATGCTTTTGTAAAGAGGAGGGAAATGTTATGGCCCTACCCCTATAGTGTGTATAGTGTTATGAGTAGTCATCTTGTTGATACCTTAACTCTTAATTACTTCATATTATTATTATTATTATTATTATTATATTATTTAGTTATTTAGGTCAGCCTAGGCTTATATAGGGTTATCTGGGTCAACCTAAGGTTAATACAGGGTTATCTAGGTCGACCTAGGTGATATACTAGGCATACGTATGTTATATATAGGAGGTATTTGCAGGTTATTATATATAGGACATATAGGTAGGTTATTATCATCATGTTGAGTAGTGTGCTCTAGTTCAAGACTATTGGAGGTATCCCCCTTGAAGTGGATTAGCTTGAAGTGGTATATTATTATCAAGTTGTTGAAGCTATTTCATATTATATTATTATTATATAAGTTGTTTGATAACAATATTTTAAGATCCCTAAATGATTTTTTTCAAATTATGACCAAATAATTCTCAAAGCTCGTGATAGCTATGAATGATTCTTCTAGACCTTCAAGTGGATATGGGGTCCCTCTATAGTAACCTATCATATTTATTTTCAACACAACACCATATGACCATTTTATCAATGAATGAATTCTTGAAAATAAATCATTTGATAGGTGCATTTGTGAAAATGTGTATATTTTCAATTCCATTCATGGTGGGGCTGAGCCAAATATTCCAACACATTAGGATGGGTGGATAAATTTTACTAGAGGAATCTATTCATTCTTTGAGTCTTCCAATCCTTGCAATCTATATGTTATTCTCATGTAGTCTCTTAATATCCCTAAAAGTAAAAATCTACCAAACTATGAGGGAGTAGCTCTCTAAACTCATGGCATAAATGAATGCTTCATCCAATGCAAAGTTTCCTATGGCCAAGAGTTTCTAAGCTATAGTAAACCCCAAAAAACTTCCAACCATGGAGAAGGGCATGATAAAACCTAGAAATCATTGAACTAACATGTAGAAAAGGATTCCAATACCTATTAGGAATTTTTCTTCATGAATTGTACATGAAATCATAACCCAAGAGGTTGATCCTATAGAGTATGGAGGAATATTTTATGATCTATAAATTTACATTATAATAATGGTGAACTAGTTTTTTGATATGTAGCATGGAAGAAATACATGAAATCTATAGGATAAATGTGTAGTGTTGTAAAATTGTACCCCATTACAATTTCACACTTGCACATTTAGCTTGTTGCATTTATGAAAATATTCTTATGAGTCAAAATTTCATGATTCCAACTCTATAAGAGATAATGACAAAGCGCTAGAAATCTTCCATCTCATTTCTTGTAAATTTGTGAGTTGGATGCTTGCACAACATGGGGGTGTTTGTGTGATGCATTAGCATCCCTAAACTTTATGAGTTTAAATGATGGAATCTCATGAACTTTTCCCATGACACATGTCATGATGGTAGAATATCTAGTGTAATGGCTTTGCTTTCCCAAGAAACTTCACAAAACTCTCTTTCACCTTCATTCTCATTCATTCTTACTATTTTTCTCTCCAATTTTCCTTTTCACTCTCTCCTCTTCTACATCTCCTTTGTATGAAGAAACCTCTATCGAATTCATGTCTCATCAATAACCAAGGCTCTCTTGCAAGCATTCAAAGTTCATCTATCAAGCTAAGAGGGAGTCACAAATTGTTGGTAATGCTCTCTTGGTGCATTATCTTATCTTGTCAATTTGGTAACACTCTATTGGTATTTATCTTGTCTTATCATATTTTTATAGGTGTTTAGGTTTCCTTTTTAAGTCTATTTTAGATAATGGCTTGATAAGCCTGTATTGGTAACACTCATATTATTATAAGTTGTATATTTTTTATCTGGTGACTATGGACATGCTAGGAACTTATCATAGACTTTATATGCTTTATTTAGTTTTATGGGTGGATAATAATATGGTTTGGTTAAAACTCTACTAGCTATTGGATAAGTGTTCAAATTTTGATTTTGTAGGTGTTGTTTGATGTGTTTTTTATTGGTTCTGGTGAGGAGATGTGTTGCTATTTCTAATCTTTCTTTCTCCTCAATTTTGTTGGTTTTTTTGGGTGTTGTTTCCCTGGACTATTTTTCTATTTCTATATGGGATTAGGACCCTTTCCCTACTGAACCAATGAGAAGCATACATGCCTCATGTATTAAATTATTTGTGATATGGGATATCCTCCATAGTGGGGTTTGTCTTTATCGCATGTCTCATCTATTTGATTAAATATCTCATCTATTTCTTATCTATATAGCTATCCATGGAGGTGGAAACACTAAAATGGGGGTTTGACTGAGGCAAGCTCTAAAAAAACCACAACACTTTTCCTTGTCTCGATTGTGTGTAGGTTTCTAGATATAAAGAGTTGGGTGTTTGTTGGTTTCTAGTTTTCAACTCTTGATTTAATAGGGATGACAATGTGGGGCACATACATCAGCATGACATGTTAGCATCCATTGGCCACAAATCTGTCCTCCTGAGAGAATAAACTGTGAGTTTTCCTCTTTTTGTTCCTGCAATCATTTTTCTATAATATGTTATTAGTCTTTTGTTAATTCATAGCTTTATCTTCTCAACTTAGCATTAAATCCTTTCATTACGTTTTTACAATCTCTTTCATCTTGAACCCTATCACTTGAGCTTTGTAGATTGAGGTAATAGAGGCCCATCCGCTCCCTGCAGATTCTTCCTTGTCTTAGAGACTCGAGAGTAGTGAGTCCTCTCCATTACAAAACCATTGTAGTAAATGTACAATTATTTTAATTTTTGATTGTCTTGGAGTGTTGGTAAGTATGTGAGATAGTGCGCCCAGATAGGAATTACTATTTTGTCTAGGTATGTGGCAGGATTTTAGGGATAGGATGGACTTATAGATGTTTTCCCAAGGTCAAGAAGATACACACAAATAGACAAAAGGGAATGAGGGGATGAAAGGTGTGTGGATCAAAAGGCTATGCAGATTGAGGAATAAGGAAGGAGGTGTCAAGGTACAAGAATCATATGAGATTATGTGCCTCAAATATGAGTTAAATAAATTAAGATATGGAGCTATGATGAGAGAGGGAACAAGGATAAAGTTATGTAATGAGCTAGTAAATAAGAATTATTAGGACTAGGGCATATAGGGTAACATGGATCTTGGATCTAGGTTCCAAGATCTTTGTTTCACTTAGAGGATTGGACCTGGAGAGAAATGGAGGAAGCACATGGAGAAAGGTGGAAGTTAGGGGTTCTAGAGCAATACATAACCCTAAGACCTAGCTAGATTTCAAAGGTTTGGGCCCCTCAAACTATGATAGATGTTTAAAAAATTCAATAACCCTAAGACCTAGGCTAGATGTTATCACTTTCATCTAGGGGAAGGGAAGAGCTCACGAGCCTTTTCTTGTTGAGTGGATAGAGAGGCAAGTGATGTTTTCTTTCAAACCAACTAACTTGACCTCCTCTCTATACTTTTTGGAGCTCCACCTAATAAAATAAAAGATATATATCGATATAATAGAAAACTAAATTATAGAATGAAATATAAGGGAATAATCGCTTATCACTGTCTCATAATTGCTTTGAAGCAATATTTTCCTCTTTTCATCTTTTGAAGGAGAAGTACACAAAATGGAGTTGTCACCCCCTATGAAAAGCATAAAAAAACAAATTAAAGTACCTAGATGAATACATTTCAAACTTGCACTAATATGTGTGGGATAAGAGAGAAAATATAATATGAAATTTACAAATATGGCTCATATCTCTAACAAAGGAATCAAATATAAAACTACTATGACAATACCTTTCTTTGTGGTATAATTTTTGGAAGGAGTATGAATTGATATCATCAACCAAAATAAAACAATCTTATTTTATCAAAATGTACCTAACATTGTTTTATAAACACAATGATTAAAAATAGTCAAGCTTACCTTCGTGAAAGATGTATGATAAATCTAACTAATACGTCCTGATATCAAAGGTCTAACATCCACCTATTAAATATTTAATGTGATTTTTAAGATTACCATTCATATAAGGTAAAAATATTTATGTGAACTATATTTAGTATCTTTTTTACTAATCACATGCAATGAACTCAACATGGTCATGTAATTAGGAGCTAAACAACCAATAGATATAGGGTGAACACACTAACTCTAAAATTTAATTAAAATCAATTTAGTATTTTAGTTAATCTTACATTTCAAAATGAAATATAGTAAATTAAATTTAACCCTAATCAAATTTACCTATATATAAATATCAAATGTCACATCCAACATGTCATATGTGGACACCAATTCATCCAATATAGATACACCTTACTATTGGCCATGTGCATCCTAAGCATCCTCAAACCCATAATCACAAAGAGACCCATAATTTCAAAAAATGTGAGATGAACATTGAGTCCTAGAAGCCTCACCTTGATCACTTTGTGTTTAACTCCTAGAACTATGGTGCAAAGAATTAGAGCGCATGACCATTGTGTCGTCTCTCCTAGTTATTAGGGTGGTTGAAATGGGGACACTTCACTCTGAACGACTCGTTAAGGCTATAATCCCATGGAGGGGGTCTCCCAAAAATAATAGGTGCTATTAATATTTTTAGGATTATTTTAAAATTGGTGGTTGATGTAGAGCAAGGTAGAGTTTTTCCATTTAATCTCACTTGAGAAAACGTTGCAAACTAGAAACCCTAACTTGGTCCTTTTCTCACAAAACCTTCAAATTTCCTTATAGTTTGGAGTAGTGATTTTTCTTCACAACTTTCAAGAAATACCTCAAACCCAAACTTGGTTTAGCATTCAAAATACCCTTTATGCCACTTTGCAACACATCCAATTTGTAGATATAGTTGTTTTGTAACAACACCCTCTACTTTAGACTATTGTGCAACAACTAGGCCTAATTAGGCCTATTTTCCAGAGCAACTATGTGAAATACTAACTCCAAACAACAAAAATTCAATCAAATACTCTTCTAACATAACATGTGGTTTGAATTTGTCACTTTTATCAATTGAAATCATCTCCGAACCTTCTATCTACAAAACCTTATCTCTACCCATCTTTCTAAGCCTAATACATAAAGATATTAGCCTAGGGCTTGATCAAACACTTCTCTAACTCCATCTCGTGCATCTACAAATCCTACCAACATGAAGAACAACCTAAATATTTCCATTCCACTAATTTCCAGAATTTTTCACTTGTGAAATGGATCAATATTTAATTTTTTCAATCAAACCCTCTTAATCTAGGGTTTCTTGATTGTTTACACCAAAGTGGCTCTAACTCCCTTCAAAATTTATGAAATCGGATCAAATAAAACCCAACAAATATTTAATTCATCCCACCATTAGTTCCAATGAACTTTAGATCATTTAAACATAATACAGAGCCATACAATCTCCTATAGCAACAAGAAATCAACTAAAAATGCAAAAGAATAAATTTTATTGTTATTCATTGATCTCCAATACACACCAGAGAGTTGGATCAACCACACAAGGAAATATTTAAACCTTTTACAACCACCAAACAATGGTTCCAAACATCTTTTCAAATGAATGACTGTTCAACTTCCAAACACATCCAAAAATGTAAAGTTGTTGATGCAAAATTTGTAACATTTACAAAACTTAACATCTTTTAACGCAACCGACCTCACATGACCAAAATCATGACCCATGGTCTAAATAAACCTTATTACAAACCATACCATGATTGAAACAAAAAATTCCAACATTGGACCTCATTTACATGATGTAGACTAGGTGCCCCTTCACCATACACCCAAGGAGAACAAAATCTCAAGTTCCACTTGAGATCAAATCTTGCACTATGGTACCATTTTTCTTGATGTATTCCTTTGTCATCCAAGTGGAATCCTCCAATGGAAGGCCTTTCCACTTCACTAGGTACTCATTGTACACCTTGTGCCTTGTTCTTGTAGCTTCCTTTATGTCCAAAATGCATTCAAGCTTCAATGGTTGACTTGGTGGTAAGTCCTTGACCCAATATTCATTTGAAACTCCTGATGTACGTGCATATTCACCTTCAATCATAGATCCTTTTAAAGGATATAGGTTAGAAACATTAAAAATTAGAGAGATAGCCACTCCAGGAGGGAGTTCTATCTCATATGCATTTGCTCCAAATTTGTGGACCACCCTAATGGCCCAATCTTTTTCATCTGTAGAGTTGAATACTTCCCCTTTGGTAGAATTTATTTTCTCAAATGAGCCAATACCAAGTCCCCCACTTTGAACTGAACCTCTCTTCTTTTCAAGTCTAGATGCTGCTTGTATTTATCTACACTTTTTTGAAGGTTCTCTCTAACTTTTTGATGTATATCCTTCATGGCCACTACAAACTATTCTCTTTCAACACTCCTCCTCTCCATACCACTCAAATATCTAAGCTGAAACACTCCCCTTGGCTGTAATCCATATACAATCTCAAATGGTCTTTTCCCAACACTTCTATTCACAAAGTCATTATATGCAAACTCAGCTTGGGGAAGGATCAAATCTCATTGTTGTGAGTGTTCCTTTCTCAAGAATCTGAGAATATTCCTAAGGCTCCTATTGAAAACTTCAGTCTGCTCATTTTTTTTGGGATGATAGGCAGAGCTAAAGGTCAAGTTTGTTCCCAACTTCTTCCAAAGGGTTCTCTAAAAGTGACCCACAAACTTACTATCCTTACCAGAAACAATTGTCAATGGTAATCCATGGATCCTAACCACCTCCTTGAAAACAACCCCGCAATGTAAGAGGAATCATTTGTGCTTTTACATGAAGTAAAATGTGCCATTTTTCTAAACTAGTCTACAACAACAAACACACTATCAAATCCCCTTTAATTTTTTGGAAACCCCAACACAAAATCCATGTTGATGGATTCTCATGGCCTATTTGGGATTGGAAATGGTTGATAAAGACCTACATTTGTACTACAACCCTTTTCTTTTTGGAAAACAATACACTTTTCAACAAATTTTCTAATATCACTTTACATCTTTCGCCGATAGCAATACCTTCTTACCTGCTCCAAGGTTTTTTCCACACTAAAATGACCCCTTAAGCTGCCACAATGCTTCTCTTTAATTAGATTAGTCCTCATAAATTATTTGGGTATACATAATCAAGAACCCTTAAACAATAACCCTTCTTCAATCAAGAAATCAAAATTGTCTTCATGAAAAGTACCATTAAAAGTTGATTACAAGAAGCAAAGATAACTTTGAATTCATCATCTCTTCATACATACCTTTCAAAGCATCAATACCTACACTTTGGAGTTGAATTTCTTGAACCAACATTTTTCTTTTGCTCAAAGCATTTTCCACCTTGTTTGATTTCCCCTTTTTGTGTTTTATGACCTAAAAGTAGAGCTTTGTACATACTCCACCCACTTCACATGTTTGTGGCTAAGTTTGTCTTGGCTGTTGAGGAATTGCAAAGCATGATTGTTAGTAAAAACAATAAAGTCTTTAGGAAGGAGATAGTGTCTCCACTTTTTCAATGATTGGACCATGGCATACAATTCCAAGTCATAAGAAGAATACTTCTTCTTTGCCTCATTGAGCTTCTCACTAAAAAATGCAACAAGCTTTCCCTCTTAACTCAATACTGCTCCAATTGCATACCCACTTGCATCGCATTCAATTTTGAACACCTTGTTAAAATCAGGAAATGGTAAGATAGGTTGTTGTGCTACCCTTTGTTTTAGATATTGATTTTTTTTTTTTGGTCTCATCAGACCATACAAACCTTTTCCTTTTATCCCCTTTGATTGTATCAATGATTGGAAGGAAAATATGACTAAAATTCTTCACAATTTTTTTGTAAAAGCTAGCTAGGTTGTAGAAGCTTCTTACCTCACGAACTAATGTAGGAGTAGGGCAATTGAGAATTTATTCCACCTTGTTGGGATCCATCTTCAAAGTGCCTTTTGAAATCACAAAACCAAGATAGACCACCTCATCCTTCATGAATTCACACTTTTTCAATTTAATCATCAACTTTTCATCATTCAACCTCTTCAAAACCATGTCTAGATGTTGCAAGTGTTCTTCTTTAGTCTTACTAAACACAAGAATATCATCCAAGTAGACAACTACAAACTTACCTATGAAGGGTTTCATAACCTCATTCATTAGTCTCATAAAATTTCTTGGTGCATTTGAAAGCCCAAATGGCATGACAGGCCATTCAGATAACCCCCCATTAGTTCTAAAGGAAATTTTCCACTCATCCCCCTCTCTAATCCTAATTTGGTGGTAGCCACTTTTGAGGTCAATCTTTGAAAACTAGAAAGCCCCTCCTAAACAATCCATCAAATCCTCCATTATTAGTATGGGGAACCTATACCTTATGGTGATGTTAATTTCCCTAGAACTAGTGCACATTCTCCAATCGCCACCTTTCTTTGGTGCCAATACAATAGGAACAACACATGGGTTAAGACTCTCCCTTATTAGGCATTTGTCAAGTAGCTCCTAAATTTGTTTCCTAATCTCTTCATTTTGTTGAGGATTCATCTTATATGCAACTTTAATGGGTAGGTTTTCCCCTGGTATAAAATCTATATGATGGCTCACATCTCTTATTGGTGGCAAAGAACTAGGGAGATCATCTACAACAATGTCTTGGTACTTGCTCAACAAGGCTTGGACCTCTTTAGGCACATTTTCCACCTTTTCTACCATCATGATAGATTTAGGTCTGATTACAATGGCATAACCTTGTCCACCCTCTTCTTTCATGGTTTTCAAGAACACTTTTTCCCCAACCAGCATTACACTAGACCAAACTTGTGTCTCTAGATTCTCATCTTGCAATGGAGTAAGGGTGAATGAAACCCCATCTTTTTCAATCACATAGGTATTTTTCTACCCATTATGTTTAAACTTTATGCCATACTACCAGGGTCTTCCTAAAAGTAGATGAAAAACATCCATTAGGATGATGTCACACAATATCTTGTCTTTATACCCTCCAATATTGAATTCAACCCATGTTTGCTCATTAACTAGGACTTGTTGACCCTTATTCAGCTAGGAGACCTTGTAAGGAGTGGGGTGTGGGATTATTTTAATCTGTAAATTTTCAACCATCTCTAAAGAAACCAAATTATCTGTGGAATTAGAATAAACAACAACTTTACACACCTTACCTTGAGATTTGCAAGTGGTTCTAAACAAAGATTTTTTTGTAGAGGCTTCTTCACCATAGGGACTAAGTTGATCAATGTTCTCCTCATCATTAGAGATTCTCCAATTTTTGGAGTAGCATGTTGAGATGGAGAGTTGACACTCTCACAATCTTCTTCTTGCACCAAGTATGTTCTCCTCTCACCACCATGTGAAGTAGAAGGTTGTTTATCTAGGCACTTCCATGCTTGATGACCAAACTAATTACATCGATAACATCTTCCTAAGAATGTATTTGATCCTCTACCTTGTCCTCCAAATAGTCCTCTACTATTTGATCTCCTACCTCTAAAACCACCTCTTGATTCTAAGCCTTGATCTTGATTACCACTTGTCTCACCTTGTGCTTTTTGAGATTGTCCTCATTCCTCCAAAGGTTCCTCTACCCCTGAAGTTCTTTCCTCTACCTCTTCCTTGCTTCTCTTGTCTTCTTTTTATCTTTTCTTTTGCCTTAACAGCCAATTGAAAACATTCTTCCACTGTTCTATGGGTGGTAAGACTCATTTTATCTTGTATTTGGAACCTCAATCCATTTAGGTACCTTGCTACCTTTTCAGCCTCATTCTCAACATGACCTGCTCTAAGGCTTAACTTATGAAACTCCTCTATGTAAGCAATGATAGCCATCTCCTTTTTTTTGATATTTTGAATCTTTCTAAATGTCTGAATTACATAGTCACCGAGCAGAAATTGACCCTTGAATTTAGACACCATCCTATCCCATGAATTGATTTTTTATTTTCCATTCTTCACTCTCTCTTTCTGCACATAATTCCACGAAATTAGGGCAGGTCCAAGTTCAACTTTGTTTTGAAAAAATTCACCTTTTTCTCATCTACTACCTCCTTATGCTCAAAATAGTTATCTAGAGCATCAATCCAATCTAGCACCTCTTCACTATCCATTTTCCCACCATACATGGGAAATTCCATCTTCAACTCAGGAGTATCTCCCTTCACAACCTTCAACAACTTAGCCATTCTCAACTCATTAGGTTCCAACTCATCATCTCCTTGGACACCTCCTTGAGGGTTTTCATTATCACCCTCTTCCTCTTCCTCTTCATCACTCTGGTCTGCAATGACCACAAATCTCTTTTGATTTGACTCTAGTGCTACAAGTCTAGCTAGGATAGCTTCTTGAGACTCCTTTACTTGTATCAACTCCTTCGCATGCTTCTATTTCAACTCTCTCACTTCTCTAGCCATTGGATTCTTTTTAGGATGCATCTTTGTTTCCTTCAAACTTTAACCTTTTCCCTTTGTTGATCAAAACCTATGCTCTGATACCATTTTCATATAGAACAAGGTGGAGATTATCAAAATAATCTCACTTGAACAAACTTTGTAAACTAGAAACCCTAACTTGGTCCTTTTCTCACAAAACCTTCAAATTTCCTTGTAGTACTTAAAATAGTGATTTTTCTTCACAACTTTTAGAAAAGACCTCAAGCCAAAAATTGGTTCACCATTCAAAATACCCTTTATGCCACTTTGCAACATATCCAATTTATAGATCTATAGTTTCTTTGTAACAACACCCTCTAATTTAGACTGCTATGTAGCAGCTATGCCTAATTAGGCATGTTTTCCAAAGCAACTATGTGAAATGCTAACTCCAAACCATGAAACTTCAATCCAAGAATCTTCTCGCATCACATGGGGTTTGAATATGTAGCTTTTATTAATTGAAATCATCTCCCAACTTTTTATGTATAAAACCTTTTCTCTACCTATCTTCCTAAGCCTAATACATAGAGATATTAGGCTAGGGATTGATCAAACATTCCTCCATCCCCTACATATGAAAACCCTACCAACATGAAGAACAACCTAACTACTGCCATTCCACCAATTTGTAGAATTTTCCACTTGTGAATGGATCAATATTTCATTTTTTCAAGCAAACCCTCTAAATATACACTTTCCTGATTGTTTACACCAAATTAGATCTAACTCCCTTCAAACTTTATGAAATTAGATCAAATCAAACCCAAAACATAGTTAATTCATCCCACCATCAACTCTAATGCACTTTAGATCATTTACTGATTTGATCTTAGGATCTAGGCCTGTTGCATGTGAATAATAACTTTTACAATGATTAAATCGAAGGTTTTTAAAACCAAATTACATAATTAAAATGCTTAAAAAAACATTTAATGATTAAACAAATTAGAATGAAAGAAAGAAGAGAAGATAAGAAACAAGTTGATAAGAAAGTTCATGAAATGGCTACATCTTTGGGTTCCTCTCCAATAGAGTGATTGATCCTTGATTATGCTTCAGAAAATGGTTTACAAGGCTTCAACTATTAGAGAGTCTCCTCACATCTCCTTCGAGAATAATGAATTACAAAAAAAAACCTTCTCTCTCAAGTATAACAAGCTTGAATTCAAGCTCCCAATGCATAGAGACAAACAATTCACTGTCACAACTCCCTAATATATTTCTCTCCCTAATTCAAAATTCTCTCATAATTCACCACCTGGCTTCCATTACTCCTAAACTTTCCCCCTTTTTATACACATTTTTTTTACCCAATATGCTTTATAACCATATGATTTTGAAAAATATTCCCTATCTCCCATTTACAACAAAAATCTCCAAAAATCCCCCATAATAACATGAGAATCCTTATTAATCTTCTGGAAATAATTCTACCCCTTTCAATTATGGGCCCTTATAATTTTGGGCTTAAAAAATAATCCTTCAAAATCCCTTTTAGTAATCTTTTAAAAATCCTTTAGAAATCTTTGAGTATCTTTTGCATATTAGTTTAAACCCTTTGAAAATATCATATATTTGGGCTAATGTCATTTTAAGGTTTTACTTCTAATTTAAGGGGGTTAATTCTTAAAGTATATCATGATTCCGCTTTGGCTCTTTAATAAAAGGAACTGGCCCTGAAAATTATTCAAAACCATGTGCATAGCACAATGGTAGGGGAGCTTGTTTGATAAGTGGGAGGTTGGCACTTGAAATGGCTAGGCCCCCTTTTTCTTCCATTTTGTTCTTTAAGAAGAATTGATGCCATAAATAGATCAGCACATAATGTGCAGCCTGCTAGTGGAAACCTTGCCTTGTGTGGAGGAGGTTATGGGGTCAAGCTCCCATCCAAATTTCTTTTACTAAATAGATAAACTACTTAACTAGTTGCCAGGGAGAGAGGTTCCACATGTCAAGCTGAGAATAGTGCCACATGTCAACAAGTGATCGGACGACTTATGCCACCGCACTACCATGTGTTGACATATGATTCATTTTCAACTATCAACCAGATGCCATGTTGAATCACCCTGCCATGTGTCAAGTTTTGATTCATCCATACAGTATGGTTTGGTTTGTTAGTATGCTAATGCTATCATTGTCCTATCCAGTCAGCATGGTGAACCCTCGACTTTGACCAACTATATCTACTACATATAAGCTCCATTTTCAACGAAATGAGCGGCGTTGGGACTGTGGTGGAAAGCTCTTCATTTTGACGCTGATTTCAACAAATTCTGAGATAATCAATTTTTTTGCCTTTCTAACTAGCCCATGCTACCCTATTTGATGCAACTTTGACTGAGCATAACTTGAGCGTATGAGCTCCTTTTGGCTTTGTTCAAGTTGTTTTGGGTTTAGTTTTCAAAGAACTTCATCATGGCAATGATTTATGGAGCATATGGAACACTTAAATTTTGATGACAAGTATCCACCTGGATCAATCCTCCCCACTAGAGAGTTTTTGGACCTCCAAAAGTTACATTTATTTAGGATTTAAGTGAGGGAATGGCCTCCCCACTTGTCCTATATCACCTGGCCATTTGTACACTTGGCTCATCACCACAATCAAGACTACAACAATACTATTGAACAAATACATCATTCTATCACTACCATAAGTATCCACATCGATTGTTATAGCCATTAACCAATAACCACTAACTAATATCAAGTTGAATAATAATATAGATACAAAAGAGAATGAATCAACAATATGTCTATCTTTCACAATAGGAACATTTTTACCCAAGGAACCTCCAAATTCCCAACCATATGTTGTGGACTTGGACCATCAATGCTTTCATTTACTATGTCCTCATGTTGTACTATTAGTGTATCTTGCAACATCTGATCATGATTAGCCTTGATTACCTCAAGTTCATGTCTAGAACCACCTGAATTGACAAGCATAAGAGATAATTCTTTACTTGCATTAATCACCCTTTTTAACTACCTTGTGTTTGCAAAAGATCTACCTATCTTGATCTTGTTAAAATGTACAATATACTTGATGCCATCTTTAAACAAATGATAATGATTAAATTCCCTATAGAAAATAGCTTTTCGATCATACAAATATGAGCTACCCAACACTATCCCACAAACATCTAGTGGAACCACATCAAACTACACCTTATCACCATACTTGCTAGTGATTGTGAATCTTAAAGTGCATTGCCTTATTACTTGCCATTAATTATTTTCACAAACCCAACCTAGTGAATAAGGTCTCTAATGCAGTGTAGTTTTCAATCCAAAATTCCTTACAACATCTTTTGAGATTAGGTTAATTTGACATCCACTATCTATGAGTGCATCAAGTTTAGTGTGCTTAGAAACAACCCTTATATGAAATAGCTCATTTCTTTTCCTATCTTTAGGGACATCATAGACATGAGAAGTAGAAGCACAACTAACAACAAAAACATTGGAAATAGAAGCCTTACCTTTTAATCACATTGTTTTTATCTTAGTTTCGTCTTCAAACTCTGAACCAAGATCCATAACAACATTTGCAGCCTCCTTCTTACCTTTCTATTTACGAACCCATTTTGGCTTCAATTCTAGATGCAACTTCCAGTAGTGATCTTCATCATGACATTTCCTATCACAATGAGAGCATGTAAGCTTATCATCCTTTTTCTTAATGGTAGTTGTCTTCTTCCCTTTTTCTATATCTTTAGATTTACCTTCAAGCTTAGATGACTTCTTATTAGACTTATCAATGAAAGTACTCTTACCTCTTCATTCTAAGTGTGTGGCTTGTACACATAATTCATTTAGATTACTAGGATTCAAAACCAAAATGGAATGTCTTAGATAAGAGTGAAGACCACCTATGTACTTAAGCAATGTTTCATCGATGTACAATGGAACATTCAATGCAATAGCCCTTTTCCTGAATTCATGGGTGTACCCTTGGATAACTTGACCTTAAATCCCTTGCCTAAAAGTTTGTCAGTCCATCATTAACTATTGCATAGGGCCTAGGGGATAAAATTGCTTCTTAAGAGCATTAACAAATTCTAACCAAGTTAAATTGACTCTACCATGTGAAATTTTTTCCCAAGTTCTACTCTCCCACCAGGTGAGAGTTGTTTCTCCCAATCAAAGAGTAGCTAACTAGATCCTAGAAGCATTATCCAAGAGACCTTGAATTGTACAATATACTTCTACTTGTTGAACCCAGTCATCTAATTTCTCAGCATTTAATTCCCCACAATACTTAGGTAGATCAAATTTTACATCTAATTTAATTTTAGGCTTATGTGCACCCTTGAAAAGATTAGCAGAAGAAATAGTTCATCAATAGAAGAAGAAGGATAAGATAGAGAAGAATGAGAAGATGGACTAGAAGAAGGAGTTTTTGGAGGCTCATCACCACCTCTTGGTCTTTTCCCTTTGTCCTTCTAATCTTCATGCTTTTCTCGCTTCGACAAATCTCCTTTTTTGTGCTTTCTTTCGTTCTTTCCTTTCTTGGTAGAGTTCTTCCACCATAGACTTCATTTTGAGAAAATATAATTGAAAATTCTTCTCATCAAGCTCAATACTTTTTCCAGCTTTTGATCCTTCCATCTTTGGAAAAGTTATTCATTTACTGATCTCAGGATTATACTTTGCAAGTGTTCCTTCACCCTGTTGGCTCTCCACTCACGATATCATTCACCTCTACAAACACTAGTCACAACAAAGCTCTGATACCAACCTGATCTAATGTTAGGATCTAGGACTGTTGCACATGAATAATAACTTTTATAATGATTAAATTGAAGGTCTTTAAAATGTAATTATGTAATTAAAATGCTTATTTACAAACATTCAATGATTAAAAAAAAAATAGAGAAAGAAGAGAAGACAAGAAACAACAAGTTGATAACGGAGTTCACTAAATGGCTACATCTCGGAGTCCCTCTCCAATAGAGTGACCGATCCTTGATTATGCTTCAAAAAATGTTTTACAAGGCTTCAACTATTGTAGAGTCTCCTTACGTCTCCTTGGACAATAATGAATTACAAAAAAAAGTCCTTCTCTCTCAAGTATAATAAGCTTGAATTCAAGCTCCCAATGCACAGAGATGAACAATTCACTATCACAACTCTCCAAGATAATTCTCTCCCTAATTCAGAATTCTCTCATAAGTCACCACTTGACTTCCATTACTCCTAAACTTCCCCCTTTTTTATACACATTTTTTACCCAATATGGTTTATAACCATATGATTTTGAAAAATATTCCTTATCTCCCATTTACAATAAAAATCTCCGAAAATCCCCCCATAATTACATGAGAATCCTTATTAATCTTCTCAAAATAATTCTATCCTTTTAATTATGGGCCTATAATTTTGGGCTTACAAACTAGTCCTTCAAAATATCTTTTAATAATCTTTTAATAATCCCTTAAAAATATTTGAATATCTTTTAGATATTAGGGTATGTGCAGGATCATGATGGACCAAAAAGTGGTGATATGATGGGTATGTGTAGGGTATGTGGCTGATACCTTTTTTTTTACCAAAATTTGATGAAATAAAAAGGATATTCAAAGGAGAATCTCAATTTTCCACCAATGTAAATTATTCTTTACTTTGAATTTAATAACTAATTATTATTCATTTTCGATTTGAATTACAACTAAAGTCCTAATTGATAGGTTGATTGAAAAACATTTATAGCTTTCAAATGGTGGGTATGTGCAGGATCATCATGGAAAAAACAGGCCCTTAAGTGGCAAAAAATTCAAAAAAATCAGAGTTAGGAAACTTGACATAAATTTTTTAATAAGTTATCTATATTATTTCAAAAATATGTAAGAATAGAATCTGTAGAAAATTGAATGTAGTTTCTAAACTACTAGGTTTGTTTAAAAAATAAATCTATTTGGTGAAAATTTGAAATTTTCATGTAGTGGTGCTTAAATTCCCAGGGGAAAATAAGAAATGCTTGTCTGTCACAGACCACCCTAACCACAATAAAATGATAATATTTTATAATATTTACCTTTTAGATATAAAGTAAGAGATGTACTCAAATGGCGTGCATTTTTTAATAATTTTTTTCCAAATGAAAATAATTAATTATGATATTTTTATTACAACTTTTTTGAAAAATAAAACTTGTATGTTTGACCACCTTAACTTGGTCAAAACTTCATGAAATTGATTTTTTTTTTATTTACAATCCTATAATTATGCAAAGCATAGAATGTAAGCATGTTTTGGATTCAAAAGAAATGTAAATCTGCAGCTGGAATTTTTCAAATGCACTATCATCGAGGGACTTTAGTCATAATTTTGAATAGAAAATGAATAATAATTATTTGTTAAATTCAAAGTAAAGCATAATTTTATATTGGTGGAAAGTTGAGAATCTCCTTTTAAAAACCCTTTTTAAGTTTCATTAATTTTGGGTAAAAAATAGTCATCAATAACCCACCTGCACCCATCATATTGCTACTTTTGGCCATCATGATCCTCCATACCACTGAGGTATCACTTTTTAAATTTAGGCAATGCATCAAAATTATTTGATTCACATACTACAGAATTAAAAATAAAGGTAGATTTCATAAAGTTTTGATAAGTTAATGTGGTCGGACATATAGTTTTACTATTTTTTCAAAATTTAATAATAAAAAATTTATAATTAATTATTTTACTTGAAAAAATACAAAAAAATATCGTCATCGGACATAGTCCTCTCCTTTATACCTAAAATATTATAAAAAACGTGATCATTTATTACATTGAAGTTTAAAAGTGAGTGAACCAGGACACCTACTTCTTATTTTTTCCCTGAAATTTAAGTACGACTGCATTGAAATTTCAAATTTTCACTAAATAGATTTTTTTTTTTAAATAAACCTAGTAGTTTAGAAACTACATTCAATTTGCTATAGATTCTATTCTTACATATTTTTGAAATAATATGGATAACTTATTCAAATTTTTACGTCAAGTTTCCTAACTCTAATTTTTGTGAATTTTTCGCCACTTAAGGGCCTATTTTATCCATGATGATCCTGCACATACCCATTATTTTAAGCCCTTTTAAAATATCATATATTCGAGCTAATATTATTTTAAGTTTTTACTTCTAATTTAAGGGGGTTAATTCTTAAAGTATATCATGATTCAACTTTGGCTCTTTAATAAAAGGAACAAGCCCCAAAAATTATTCAAAACCATGCACATAGTGCAATGGTAGGGGAGCTTGTTTGATAAGTGGGAGGTTGGCGGTTCAAATGGCCAACCCCCCAATTTAGCCCTTTTGTTTTTTAAGAAGAACCGATGCCATAAATAGATCAGTGCATAATGTGCGGCCTGATGGTGGAAACCTTGCCTTATGTGGACGAGGGTATGGGGTCAAGCTCCCATCCAAATGTTTTTTAGTAAATAGATAAATTATTCAAGCGGCTACTGGGAAGAGAGGTTTCATGTGTCAAGCCAAGAATAGTGTCGTGTCAACAAGTGATTGGTCAACTTCTACCACCGTACTACCACGTGCTGACATATGATTCACTGCCAACTGTCAACCGGATGCCATGTTGACTCACCCTACCATGTGTTAAGTTTTGATTTGTCCACATCATCATATGTACAGTATGGTCTTCTTCATTAGCATGTTGATGTCATCATTGTCATATCTAGTCAACATGGTCAACCCTCAACTTTGACCGATCGTATCTTCTACGTACAAGCTCCATTTTTGATGAAATGAGTGGTGTTGGGACTGTGGCGATGAGCTCTTCATTTTGATGTGAATTTCAATGAATTCTGAGATGATCATTTTTTTCTCCTTTTTGACTGGCCCTTGGTACCTTGTTTGACCCAACTTTGACTAAACATAACTTGAGTGTACGAGCTCCTTTTGGCTCTGTTCAAGTTGTGTTGGGTTTAGTTTTCAAAGCACTTCATCATGGTGATTATTTATGGAGCATGTGGAATAGTTCAATTTTGATGACAAGTATCCCCCTGGATCATTTACACACAATATGGAGCCGTACAATCTCTTGTATTAGCAAGAAATCAACTAAAAATGTAGAAAGATAGTTATTGTTATTGCTTGATCTCCAAAACACACTAGAGAGTTCCTCTACCACACGAGGCAATATTTAAACCTTTTACAACCACCAACCAATGGTTCCAAACCACTTTTCAAATGAATGACCATTCAACTTCCAAACACATCCAAAAATGCAAAGTTGCTAATGCAATATTTGCAACATTTACAAAACTTGACATCTTTTAACACAACTGACCCCACATGACCAAAAACATGACCCATGGTCTAAATAGACCTTATAACAAACTAAAACATGACTGAAAAACAAAAACCCAACATTGGACCTCATTTACATGATGTAGACTAGGTGCCCCTGCACCAGTGGTCCCATGAATTTGGTAGTGTAGTTTAAGCTCCTAAATTTATGGAAGTTGGTGGTCTCTTGAATTGTACTATTTTGCATATTCAATTCAACAAAATAAATAAATATAAAATAATACAAAAATTAATTGATGTTAATATAAAAACTCGATATGATTGACAAGTCAAAGGAAGGAAATAAAATTTAACTGGGGTGATTTCAAGCCCCACCCTAATTGTTGAAGAAAAAATAACATTTTATTTTGTTTGCTTCATGAGACCCCTGCTCTTTAAAACATATCATGGAGCCTCCATGAGACCTTTCCCTAAAGGTGAGGTCTCTCGGGGGGCTTCATGATATAGGGCTTCATGATGTATTTTGAATGAGCAAGGGGTCCTTGAAGCAAAAAAAAAATGATAGAGGATTAATTAGAATCTTTTCCTCAACAATACAGTCCCTATTTTTTAGCTCAAAAACTTAACCGGGTGCAAAAGGGGTGGGACTAGATATTGCCCCACTAGCTAAAGGGGTGAGATTAGATATTGCCCCACCAGTGTAGACTTTTTTCTGCCACTAATCAATCATATAAATTTTAAAATTCTCACCAATTAATTTTTTTATTATTTTATATTTATTTAAGCGGCTAAATTAAATATACTAAATAATAAAATTCAACTTTCATAAGAACTTGAACTTTTAAACGACAAAATTCATGAAACCTAATCCATGATACACCACCCAATAGGGGCTTTGTACTATCCCATATATTAACTACAGTCGGCCGAACATACACATTATATTCCAACTTAGGGCTATGTACACAGAATCAAAGTCTTCAGAAAATTTAACTCTGCATGCAATGTGGATGCATTTCTGAAGTTTGGCATTGCATGGATCCGGTGCAGCGAACATGTGAAGGTAACTAGCAATCTCTACAATTGGGCGATTTAGGGTTTTTTGTCTGTTGACAAATTTATGTATTGGTCGTCACTGCATACAGAGGAGAAGTGGACACGTAATATATTGAAAGGTGTTGCTGGAAAGTATTCAATGCCAGAAGTCAATCGTAGTATAAAAACAGAGGGCATGAAAAAATGCAGGTACAAAAGTGTTCTGCTAGGAAACCCAAAATATGATTTTAAACATTCTGGAGCTGAATCTTGTAAAAATTGTGTGTTTTGTGGTTGACTTGTCTGCTTTTTTTAGCTATGAAAAGGGCTTCTAGCTTAGTATTTGACTATGACTGTTTCAAGTTTCTAAATATTTCCAGTACTTTCCTCAAATTTGTAGTGTTTTTATGGGACTTTAAACCCGGGGTTCAATTTGGGAGAGCACTCTTTTTTGGGGAGTTCTGTGAATGGAAACTCGATGTTCTTCTTTTTCTGTGCTCTCTGTATAAACTGCATGCACTCTGTCCAGAAATGCTATATACTCGGTATCTTTTACCCACAAAATAATCCAGCCCATTTCTATATTATGCTTTCCAGACAGAGTTGATTTTTTCTTGAGTTTTGTGTGGTTGTTATGCACATGAAAATATTTTAACCGATTTTCGGATATTTCACGAATGGTGCAACGTTTGCAATGCAAAGAAATTGTGTAAATTCTGAAGACCACTATAATGGGCAGTTCAAGGCAGTTGTGATTTGTTGGCTTCACAAGTTAGTCAATCACACGTTTCTGTTATAGTATGTAGTTAATCTTTTTGGAGCTTGAAAATGCAGGGGTGTTTGTAAATCTAGAGCTTGCTAAGAGGGTGTTGGTGATACTGTGGCTATGTGGTCTAACTAGTAAGTTTTGGTCCCATGAAATTAATACGTTTGTAGCGATCATTTCATGGATAAATCCATTCATTGATGCTGATATGCATGAGTTTAATACTCAACAATCTCTTCTTTTTAATACTTGACATTTTGCTTGACATTTGGATTTGCACACTCAGCAAGGGAACATCATAAAACAATATTGTACTAAGGTCTTTGAATGTCTAATAATGTGACTGTTGATCAGGGCATGTTGTTTCGATGGCAGCTTTTTGCAGTGGCTCTCCTTGCTTGCAATTGTTGATCAGGCATGTTCCAACTTCGATCTTACAGAAAATGACTGTTTGCTATACATCTGGTAACATTGGACCCAGGGCAATTGTCTTGTGTGGAGTCAATTTCAACTACTTTTTCCAACATTCTTCTAGTTTGTGGCAAAATTGGATACTTAAATTGTGTCATAGTAAAAGAGATTAGCTGTGTTCAATTGCCCAAGAGTACATATAGGTAAAGTAAAATGAACATTTTAAACAATGCCATCTAACTTGGATCATCAACCTTAATTCGTGCACTGGGCAGAAACATACTTAATATGGATGAAAAGCTAGTCAGGATAAATAATCTTGAGTAAAATTAACCATCTATTTTGCTGTATGATAATGGTCTTTTACTTGATGTTTTTACCTAAAAAATATTATAAACCCTATGTTTCTTATGATAATCTCAAAAGAATGCATTATGCAAACCCTCGATTTGTGAACTTGTCCTTGGAGATCGCATGAGTTATTTTGCTGAAATACTTTTTGACCTTGGTGAGATGCCAAGTATAAATACTGTAATTTGCTGCACTAAGAAACTGAAAGATCATGGTGCGGCTTCATGAGCTAATTCTGGGTCTGTATCGCAAAATCACATCTCTGTTCAAAACCATCTTGCTAGCATTTGACAGGAATTACGCTGCAGTGCAGCTCTTGTTTCACTATCTGCCATGGAAGATTCCATTTTGACAGGCCGATGTGAAAGTTAAAGACTACTTTAATCTATTTGATTTGTGATATAGCTTATCAACATTTGTAAGTCAAACGTGGAAGGAAAATTATCATTTTTCACCTATCTTGCCGGCCCCTGCATACCACTTATTCATTTTTCCATGCTCAGGAAAAACATCATCAAATTGCTCATTAAACTTATTTAACATTTTATCAAACTTGTCGATGATTACCGTAGTAATTATCGATTCTCCTTGTTGCAGGTGAAAACCTTGGACAAATCGTTCAGGGGATGGGTGAACAGAGCTATTAACCTCAACCACAGAGCATATGATGATTTCCCTTTAATAACCCAACCACTTGAATAAAGCCTGCATTTCACTTGTGCAAACCTCAGAAAACAGAGATAGCTTTAAAAATTAAAATTGACTTCGCCTCCATCCACTGCTCTTCCAATAATTTGAAAATATTCTGACTGCACACTCTAAAATTAAAAAAATGGAAAAGCTCTTAGATCTTCCACTGGAAAATATTTTTCATTTACACATCTAATTTAAACATTACTGCAAAAATCTAGATCATGTTATCAGAAAACAAAATAATGGTCAATCATGAACTTAAAAACTAAAAGAATGATCGAAAGTTAAAAGGAGGCTTGGAATCAATACCTTCAACAACTTGGGAATGCAATTTATGGATCCATTGCTGCAATATCAAAGTTGCATTGTTTTCCATGCCTGTAACTTTCCCATACCTTCTATCTTCTGCAGTTACTCACAAGAGTAAATGAAAATACTCATCCAACAGATTTCTCCCAAATTAAGGAACTCGAGCTCAGGGCAATCACATATCGAAAGTGATGCCTCATTAAAGTAAGAACATAATAGTGACACTCTCTGCAGATTTTGACATTTGTTCGACACAACAATAGACTTGAACGTCAATAGCAATCTGTCAATTTTAACGTTCTGGAGAGAGTTCATACTCTCTAGATGCAACCCAAGATCAAGCTGCCAACACCGAGAAATAATCAGTTGTCCAAGATTCCTGAGATTTAATATTCCTGACACACTTTTCAGGTCTTTACAAGCATCCAAGTGAAGACTCTTCAGTGTTGTTAGCAATGCTATTTTTTATGGCTTCTCACACCTGAATATGCAAATCTTCTCAAGCTCCACGCAGTCAGATATGCATAGCTGTAATCTCGACACTCCCATCAAAAACCTACAATCAGTCACTTAAAGATGCTTGAGCCTTCCACATCCATCAATTGTAGTACTTTTGAGGCAACTTCAATCACAAAAAAGAGGCAACCCTTCAAGCTCAGGATACTTTCTAATGTTCAATTCTGTAAGATTGCCCATTCCTTCCACTATTTGCAATTTCTTGCACCTCTGCACTGTGAGTTTCAAGAGTATCGTTGGTGTTGTTATGCTGCACAACTTCTCACCAGAATCAATTGCAATCATCTTCAAGCAGCTCAGTCTGGCAAAACTTGGCAACTCAGCAAGCTCGGGATACTCACTAATGTACAGCTCTGTAAGCTTTGTAGATAGTCTATTCCTGTTACTATTAGCAGTTTTCTGCACTGCTGCACTGTGAGTTTCATGAGTATTGCTGGCAATGTTATGTTACACAGCTTATCACAAGAATCAATTGCAATCACCTTCAAGTAGCTCAGTCTGGCAAAAATTGGCAAGTCCTCGAGCTCAGAGCAATCACTAATGTACAGCTCTATAAGCATCATAACATCTGAATTTCTTGCACCGTTGCACTGTGAGTTTGATGAGTGTCATTGGCAGTATTATTCTGTGCAGTTTCGCACAAGAATTAATTGCAATCATCTTCAAGCAGCTCAGTAGGCCAGAAATTGGAAACTCCTCAAGCTCTAGACATTCACTAATGTACAGCTCTATAAGCTTTGTAAGATCACTCATTCTTTCCCCATCTGCAATTCTCTACACCGTTGTATTGTGAGTTCCACGAGTGTCATTGGCAGTAATATGTCTTGCAGCTTATCACAAGAGGCAATGTTAACCCTCTCCAAGCAGGTCAGTTCCACAGACTTGGTAACTCCTCGAGCTCAAGACAAACACATATGGATAACAATTGGACATCGAAGTTATACAACATCCTCTTCAAGCGGTTTAAGCTTGAAAGATGCAACTCAAGCTGGCATTTTTTTATGTTCAAAATCCTAAAGTTTTATTTGATTGGATATTTGGATATTCCTTCCACTATTTCCAAATCTCTGCAAACTTCCAGACTTAGTTTAGTGAGGTTCGTTGGCAGAGTTGTTGTGTGCATCTTCCCATATTCATTATTCAGCAATGGATATTCTCTTTAAACAGCCCAAGCCTGAGGGGCACAACTCAAGATCAAACTCCACACACTCAAGCTGGAAAGATGCAACTCAAGTAGGCATTTTTATTATATTCAGCTCTTCAAGTTTTATCAGATCAGATATTCCTATCACTCTTTCCAAATCTCTACAAGCTTCAAACCTTAGTTTATTGGGTTCATTGACAGTATTACCGTGTGTATCCTCCCATATACTACAAAAGCAATCCTCTTTTACATAGCTCAAGCCTGAGAGGCACAACTCAAGGTCAAACTCCACAAACTCACGAATTTCCAATTCTACAAGTTTTTTAAGATAACATATTTCAGAAATACTTCTAAGATTTTTTATTTCTAATTTTCTTAGCCAGAGCAGATCTACAACACCCAACTCAAGATGAGGGCATTCACATATTGATATATTCAATTCCTCCAACTTTGTAAGAGCGTATATTGCCAATATATTTTTGAGTTCTTTGCAAGCATTCAACTCAAGATGTTTCAAAGTCATTGGCAAACTCATGTTCTTCAAGTTTCGACACTGGAGAATACAAATCTATCATGTCCCCTCCTGATCTGAATATTTAAGAAAAGAAAAACTCAACAGTATAACCTTACTTGATCAAAGATCCCTTGTTGGTCTTAAACCGTCCTCTAACAATTTGATCTGTTCTCACCAACAGTTTGTTGATGATACCATGCTCTTAGGCAAATCTACTGTTACGGAGGGCAAGACTATGAAATCTTTGTTGGATGCTTATGGGAGGACGTCTGGCTAGTTGATTAATAAACAAAAAAGCTCTCTCTTCTTCTTTAATACTCCTTAACACAGACAAAATAAAATTGTCAGAATCCTTGGTTGCAAGGTGGAGTCTTTACTAACCACCTATCTTGGTTTACCTTTAAGCCTTAAACCCCCAGAGTCCTTTTGGATTTCGTTGGTTGAGAGGTTTAGTAAGAAGCTAGCTGGATGGAAAGGAGCTTTGTTAAGTCAAGCGGGTAAATTACAACTACTCAAAGCTACTCTCTATTATTTTAAGCCCTTTTAAAATATCATATATTCGAGCTAATGTCATTTTAAGGTTTTACTTCTAATTTAAGGGGGTTAATTCTTAAAGTATATCATGATTCGGCTTTGGCTCTTTAATAAAAGGAACATGCCCCAAAAATTATTCAAAACCATGTGCATAGTGCAATGGTAGGGGAGTTTGTTTGATAAGTGGGAGGTCGGTAGTTCAAACGACCAACCCCCCAATTTTTCCTTTTTGTTCTTTAAGAAGAACTGATGCCATAAATAATTCAACACATAATGCACGATGGTGGAAACCTTGCCTTGTGTGGAGGAGGTTATGGGGTCAAGCTCCCATCCAAACGTTTTTTAGTAAACAAATAAAATGCTCAACCGGTACTGGGAAGAGAGGTTCCATGTGTCAAGCCGAGAATAGTGCCATGTGTCAACAAGTGATTAGCCGACTTTTGCCACCATACTACCATGTGTTCACATATGATTCACTGTCGATTGTTAACCAAATGCCATGTTGACTCACCTTGCCATGTGTCAAGTTTTGATTTGTCCACGTCATCATCTATATAGTATGGTCTTCTTCGTCAACATGTTGATGTCATCATTGTCATATCTAGTCAACATGGTCAACCCTAAACTTTGACTGTTGTATCTTCTACATACGAGCTTTGTTTTTTATGAAACAAGTAGTGTTGGTACTGTGGTGATGAGCTCTTGATTTTGACATTGATTTCAATAAATTCTAAGATGATCATTTTTTTTCCTTTTTGATTGGCCCTTGGTACCCTGTTTGACCCAACTTTGACTGAGCATAACTTGAGTGTATGAGCTCCTTTTGGCTCAGTTGAACAAGTTGTGTTGGGTTCAATTTTTAGAGCACTTCATCATGGTGACAATTTATGGAGCATGTGGAACACTTCAATTTTGACCACAAGTATCCACCTGGATCATTTGCACACAATGCAGAGCCATACAATCTCCTGTATCAAGCAAGAAATCAACTAAAATGCAAAACCATAGAGTTTATTGTTATTGCTTGATCTCCAAAACACACCAAAGAGTTTCCTTGACCACACAAGGCAATATTTAAACCTTTTACAACCACCAACCAATGGTTCCAAACCACTTTTCAAATGAATGACCGTTCAACTTCCAAACAAATCCAAAAATGCAAAGTTGTTGATGCAACATTTGCAACATTTACAAAACTTGGCATCTTTTAACACAACTAACCCCACATGACCAAAAACATGACCCATGGTCTAAATAGACCTTATTACAAACTAAAACATGCCTAAAAAACAAAAACCCAACATTGGACCTCATTTACATGATGTAGACTAGGTGCCCCTGCACCAGTGGTCCCATGAATTTGGTAGTGTAGTTTAAGCTCTTAAATTTATGGAAGTTGGTGGTCTCTTGAATAGTACTATTTTGCATATTCAATTCAACAAAATAAATAAATATAAAATAATAAAAAAATTAGTTGATGGTAATATAAAAACTTGATATGATTGACAAGTCAAAGGAAGAAAAGAAAGCTTAACTGGGATGATTTCAAGCCCCACCCTAATTGTTGAAGAAAAAATAACATTTTGTTTTTTTGCTTCATAAGATCCCTGCTCTTTAAAACAGATCATGAAGCCTCCATGAGACTTTTCCATAAAGGTGAGGTCCCATGGGGGGGCTTCATGATGTATTTTGAAGGAGCAAGGGGTCTTATGAAAAAAAAAAAATATGCTAGAGGATTAATTAGAATCTTTTCCTCAATAGTAAAATCCCTATTTTTTAGCTCAAAAAACTTAACCGGGTGTAAAAGGGGTGGGACTAGATATTGCCCCACCAGCGTAGGCTTTTTTCTCCCACTAATCAATCATATAAGTTTTAAAATTCTCACCAATTAATTTTTTAATTATTTTATATTTATTTAAACAACTGAATTAAATATACAAAATAATAAAATTCAACTTTCATATTTATAAGAACTTAAACTTTTAAGCTTCAACTATACTACAAAATTCATGAAACCTCATCCACCCAATAGGGGCCTTGTACTATCCCATATATTAACTATAGTCGGCCGAACATACACATCATAGTCCAACTTAGGGCTATGTTCACAGAATCCAAGTCTACAGAAAATTTAACTCTGCATGCAATGTGGATGCATTTCTGAAATGTGGCATTGCATGGAACCGGTGCAGCGAACATGTTAAGGTAACTAGCAATCTCTACAATTGGGCGATTTAGGGTTTTTTGTCTGTTGACAAATTTATGTATTGGCCGTCCTTGCATACAGAGGAGAAGTGGACATGTAATATATTGAAAAATGTTGCTGGAAATGTGAGGTATTCGATGCCAGAAGTCAATGGTAGTATAAAAACAGAGGGCATGAAAAAATGCAGGTACAAAAGTGTTATGCCGGGAAACCCAAAAAATGATTTTAAACATTCTGGAGCTCAATCTTGTAAAAATTGTGTGTTTTGTGGTTGACTTGTCTTTTTTTAAGCTATGAAAAGGGCTTCTAGCTTAGTATTTGACTCTGACTGTTTCAAGTTTCTAAATATTTCCAGTAGTTTCCTCAAATTTGTAGTGTTTTTATGGCACTTTAAACCCGGGGTTTAATTTGGGAGAACACTCTTTTTTGGGGAGTTCTGTGAATGGAAACTAGATGTTCTTCTTTTTCTGTGCTCTCTGTATAAACTGCATGCATTCTGTCCAGAAATGCTATATACTCGGTGTCTTTTACCCACAAAATAATCCAGCCCATTTCTATATTATGCTTTCCAGACATCTGATTTTTTCTTGAGTTTTGTGTGGTTGTTATGCACATGAAAATATTTTAACTGATTTTCGGATATTTCATGAATGGTGCAACGTTTGCAATGCAAGGAAATTGTGTAAATTCTGTAGACCACTATAATGGGCAGTTCAAGGCAGTTGTGATTTGTTGGCTTCACAAGTTGTGATTTCTGTTATAGTATGTAGTTAACCTTTTTGGAGCTTGAAAATGCAGTGGTGTTTGTAATATAGAGCTTGCTAAGAGGGTGTTGGTGATACTGTGGCTATGTGGTCTAACTAGTAAGTTTTGGTCCCATGAAATTAATACGTTTTTGGCGATCATTTCATGGATAAATCCTTTCATTGATGCTGATATGCATGAGGTTAATACTCAACAATCTCTTAGTTTTAATACTTGACATTTTTCTTGACATTTGGATTTGCATACTCAGCAAGGGAACAACATAAAACAATATTGTACTAAGGTCTTTGAATGTCTAATGTTGTGACTGTTGATCAGGGCATGTTGTTTAGATGGCCACTTTTGCAGTGGCTCTGCTTGCAATTGTTGATCAAACATGTTCCAAATTAGATCTTACAGCAAATGATTATTTGCTATACATCTGGTAACATTGGACCCATGGCAATTGTCTAGTGTGGAGTCAATTTCATCAACTTTTTCCAACATTCTTCTAGTTTGTGGCAAAATTGGATACTTAATTTGTGTCATAGTAAAAGAGATTAGCTGTGTTCAATTGCCCAAGAGTACATTTAGGTAAAATAAAATGAACATTTTAAACAATGCCATCTAACTTGGATCATCAACCTTAATTCATCTACTGGGAAGAAACATACTTAATATGGATGAAAAGCTAGTCAAGATAAATAATCTTAAGTAAAATTAACTATCTATTTTGGTGTATGATAATGGTCTTTTACTTGATGTTTTTTACCTAAAAATTATTATAAACCCTATGTTTCTTATGATAATCTCAAAAGAATGCATTATGCAAACCATTGATTTGTGAACTTGTCCTTGGAGATCACATGAGGTATTTTGCTGAGATACTTTTTGACCTTGGTGAGATGCCAAGTATAAATACTGCAATTTGCTGCAATGAGAAACTGAAAGATCATGGTGTGGCTTCATGAGCTAATTCTAGGTCTGTATCGTAAAATCACATCTTTGTTCAAATTGTTGATATTATAGATGCACAAGGTCCCTGAAGCTGCAGTCTTCAATGGAGGACCTTTGCTAGGAAGGATAATCAACGACACAAAAAGTGTTGCAACTAGGAATGCACAATGGAGATTCTATTATTGATCTCTAGAATATGAGATTGGATTATTACAAATGTACAAAATTCCTTGAATATACAGGCATGAGAGAAAACCTAAGATCCATGAGATGTTTCCATGTGTCATGATCTAACAACATGTGACAACATGTGAACCTTGTCTAGAAAATTATTAAATGTTGAGATAAGTTCTAGAAGGACAACTCATCTTCTAGAAGGAATTTTATCCTCACAAACGAGGTGGAGCGTGTACTACCCCCATTATTAAATGATTTATTAAAACCAACCTTACGGTCAAACGGATGACCTGCTAACTTATGCTAATTTAATTACACTAACACAAACTTCAAAACCATTTTTATGAAAGTATTTGATAGGGAATTACGCTGCAATGCAGTCGAGCTCTACTCATCCGCCATGGAAGATTCCATTTTGACAGGGTCGATGAAAGTTAAAGACTGTTTCTACCCCGCTTTGATTGCAACAACAACATTGTGTCAAACGGCGATGCTATCATCCTCATTTTCACCCGACCTCGGCCGCCTCCCGTGTCACCATATTCATTCGCCCGTGGAAAACATCGCCCGTACTGTTCATTAAACTATTTTAACATTTATCAAAACTCTGTTTTATTATTTCACTTCACTGTATTGTCGACTTCCTCGGCAGTTCCCCACAACTGTTCAAGAGGGATGGGAGAACAGAGCCAATAACCCCTAAACCAAGAAGGACATTATCGTCTCTCTTGGCCATTCATCCACTCTCTGAAATAAAGCCCGCATTTCACTTGTGCAAACCTCAGAAAACAGAGATAGCTTTAAAAATTAAAATTGACTTCGCCTCCATCCACTGCTCTTCCAATAATTAGAAAACATTCTGATTGCACACTCCAAAATTAAAAAAAGGAAAAGCTCTTAGTTCTTCCACTGGAAAATATTTTTCATTTACACATCTAATTTAAACATTACTGCAAAAATCTAGATCATGTTATTACAAAACAAAATAATGGTCAATCATGAACTTAAAAACTAAAAGAATGATCGAAAGTTAAAAGGAGGCTTGGAATCAATACCTTCAACAACTTGGGAATGCAATTTATGTATCCATTGCTGCAATATCAAAGTTGAATTTTTTTCCATGCCTGTAACTTTCACATACCTTCTATCTTCTCCAGTTACTCACAAGAGTAAATGAAAATACCCATCCAACAGATTTCTCCAAACTTAAGGAACTCAAGCTCAGGACAATCACATATCAAAAGTGATGCCTCATTAAAGTAATAACATAATAGTGACACTCTCTTCAGATTTTGACATTTGTTCTACACAAATAGACTTGAACGTCAATAGCATCTGCCAATTTTAACGTTCTGGAGAGAGTTCATACCTTCTAGATGCAACCCAAGGTCAAGCTGCCAATACCGAGAAATAATCAGTTGTTCAAGATTCTTGAGATTTAATATTCTTGACACACTTTTCAGGTCTTTACAAGCATCCAAGTGAAGACTCTTCAGTGTTGCAAGCAATGCTATTTTTTATGGCTTCTCACACCTGAATATGCAAATCTTCTCAAGCTCCACACAGTCTGATATGCATAGCTGTAATATCGTCACTCCCATCAAAAACCTACAATCAGTCACTTGAAGGTGTTTGAGCCTTCCACATCTCCATCAATTGTAGTACTTTTGAGGCAACTTCAATCGCAAAAAAGAGGCGACCCTTCAAGTTCAGGATACTTACTAATGTTCAATTCTGTAAGATTGCCCATTCCTTCCACTATTTGCAATTTACTGCACCTCTGCATTGTGAGTTTCAAGAGTATCGTTAATGTTGTTATGTTGAACAACTTCTCACCAGAATCAATTGCAATCATCTTCAAGCAGCTCAGTCTGGCAAAACTTGGCAACTCATCAAGCTCAGGATACTCACTAATGTACAGCTCTGTAAGATTTGTAGATAGTCTAGTCCTGCCACTATTTGCAGTCTTCTGCACTGCTGCACTGTGAGTTTCATGAGTACTGCTGGCAGTGTTATGTTATGCAGCTTCTCACAAGAATCAATTGCAATCACCTTCAAGTAGCTCAGTCTGGCGAAAATTGGCAAGTCCTCGAGCTCAGAGCAATCACTAATGTACAGCTCTATAAGCATCATAACATCTGAATTTCTTGAACCATTGCACTGTGAGTTTGATGAGTGTCATTGGCAGTATTATTCTATGCAGTTTCATACAAGAATAAATTGCAATAATCTTCAAGCAGCTCAGTAGGCTAGAAATCGGCAACTCCTCAAGCTCAGGACATTCACTAATGTACAGCTCTATAAGCTTTGTAAGATCACTCGTTCTTTCCCCATCTGTAATTCTCTACACCGTTGCATTGTGAGTTCCACGAGTGTCATTTGCAGTAATATGCTGTGCAGCTTATCACAAGAGTCAATGTTAACCCTCTCCAAGCAGCTCAGTTCCACAAGACTTGGTAACTCCTCGAGCTCAAGACAAACACATATGGATAACAATTGGACATCAAAGTTATCCGATATCCTCTTCAGACGGTTTAAGCTTGAAAGATGCAACTCAAGCTGGCATTTTTTAATGTTCAAAATCCTAAAGTTTTGTTTGATTGGATATTCATTCCACTATTTCCAAATCTCTACAAACTTCCAGACTTAGTTTACTGAGGTTCGTTTGAAGTTTTGGAAGTGTGCATCTTCCCATATCCATTATTCAGCAATGGCTATTCTCTTTAAACAGCCCAAGCCTGAGAGGCACAACTCAAGATCAAACTCCACACACTCAAGCTGGAAAGATGCAACTCAAGTTGGCGTTGGCACTTTTATTATATCCAGCTCTTCAAGTTTTGTCCGATCAGATATTCCTATAACTCTTTCCAAATCTCTACAAGCTTCAAAGCTTAGTTTATTGGGGTTCATTGACAGTGTTATTGTGTGCATCCTCCCATATACTACAAAAGCAATCCTCTTTAAATAGCTCAAGCCTGAGGGGCACAACTCAAGGTAAAACTCCATGCACTTACGAATTTCCAATTCTACAAGTTTTGTAAGATAACATATTTCCGAAACACTTCTAAGTTTTTTGATTTCTAATTTTCTTAGCCAGAGCAGACCTACAACACCCAGACCTACAACACCCAACTGAAGATGAGGGCATTCACATATTGATATATTCAATTCCTCCAACTTTGTAAGTTGCCAATATATTTTTGAGTTCTTTGCAAGCATTTGCAAGCATTCAACTCAAGATGTTTCAAAGTCATTGGCAAACTCATGTTCTTCAAGTTTCGACACTGGAGAATACAAATCTATCATGTCCCCTCCTGATTGTTGCTCATAATTATGACTGAATATTTATGAAAAGAATAAATCTCAACAATATAACCTTACTTCTACACCAGCAAGGGTTTTCCAAATAGCCAACAGTCTATATCAGTTTAGGATCCAACTAGAAATTATACAGCCAATATCATATCAGATTTGAATACAATAAAATTATATTAGGAGAAGATCAGTCAAAAATTTATCAGTTATTAGATAGCTCAATTTAGAAACACAATAAATAGTAGTTTCCTGCATCGTACAACTATAACAATTATTACAGGTAGCAATAAGGATTTTCTGAGTACAAAGAGGCTAATATTCATCAGTAATTTGTTGATAAACTGAAATCTCTTACTGGACGTTGTTGTTTCACAATAATGAAGTGTTGATGCCTAGATCTCATGCTGTAGACTGTATCCTTGTAGGCTGCAAAGTTAGTTAAACCATGTGCAACAATCGAGATGATGCTAGTTCTGATTTCTATATTGCCTGTTGAGATTCTTGAAATTCTATGCAATTCTAGAGTTGGAATCACTGACAAAATGTAATGTCTCCTTTTTGGGATATACCTGACTTTTTCTCAAAATAACAATTCCAACAAATGTAATTCATTTATCAATAGAATTTTATAAAATTACATAATTGCAATACAACTTAGAGAAAATCTTAATTAATTAATATCAACACATAAATATCAAATATCTATGATCATATACAAATAATCTCTATTGAAATCAAAATATCCTAAATTCATTCATATCTATTTCATAGCTTATTTCCAATAGCCAACCACATTAAGAATCCGATGGAAAATCTTGGTAGATACCATGAGACTGTCCACCTCAACCAAGCCCAAAGGGCACGAAATGAGCCTCCAAGTCATTTGGCACTTGGCCCACAAGTATGGTAGGACCTCCAGTGCATCCATCTTGTGGTGACTTACTTGATGAGGGAATTGATACTTGATTGATTCCATGTTGTCCTCCAATAAAATGTCCTCCCTTTAATATCTTCCCCTTTAGGGGGAAAGTCACATCCTTTCATAAATCATATCCCTTGCCAAGAGTCATGTCTTCCCTCAAGGGAGTGCTCCCTTTATCTTTTAATTAATTATTAATTAATGTTATGTTTTTCCCTTGTTGTGATTGCTATTCTCTTTTTAAACTTGATTGCTTCCTTTTATATTTCCTTGGTCATCACTTTCCTATTTCTTTGACCATCGATTTCCTTAAATCCAAAACAAGCTACGTTTGTGGTTTATGATATATGGTAGGGTTGTGACAGTCCACCCTTCCCAACATTTCTTGTCCACAAGAAATTGCAATCTAGAATGTTCCTAAACTTGCCAACATCCCAATTCAAACTTGTAGATTTGTAATTTTTCAATATTTCTCCTTCTTGTTATGTATATAGCTTTTGTTGCAACACATTGATATAATTAGGAATTGAAAACTCTACAACTAGTGACAATTGTCTTGGTTATATCTGACTTTATAGTACAATGAGGCCCTTAAAAATTAGTTGTTAGTATACTTTTCTTAACTTGAATACCAATAAGGTTAATACCATCCTCTAAAGTATGAGGACAATTTATTGTCCAATATTCTTCTGCCTCATGTACTACTATTTTCCAATAACTCTCAACAACAAAACCAAGAGTTGGAAATTGGCAAGACCTTTTATTTAAGACAAGTTTTCTCTTATTTCATTATCACAAAGATCCTAGGCAATGAATACAATTTTTTCATTACCCTTGGTGAAATCGAGAATGATAGAAAAATGTTGCGTCCTTCATCATGATGAATTATGAGAGTGTTGAGAATATCAAGATCCCACTCTTTTGTGCAAAGCCATTTTACATTTGAGTAAAAGGATCTAGGAGTTGTTTACTATAGGTTGTAACCTCGTTTGCTACACAATCAAATGGAAAAAAGTACACCATATCACTTAAATAAAGTATATTTCATTTCACATAATCATTCAAACAAAGTTTGAGGCGAGTTTGATTCTAATGAGGATGTAATATAAAATAGCTTATAGGGTGTTTGTAACACTTAACCTGGTCAACACATCTTTCAACATATATCACCTTGTTATAGACTCATAGATAATTAATGACATGTTATAACCTTCTAGGTATATATTTCCTATATAGTACAAAATTATTGGATTGATCAAGTCTAATAAAATTAAAGACGTACAAAAGTCTTATACTTCATAGCAAACAATTGTCACCCACAAAGACTTCATACAGGGACTTAAATTTATAGGTTTACACTAATATCCAATTCTTGTTCAACTTTTGTATCAATTGGAGGTTGTCACTCTTGTAAAATTTGTCATATCCCCATGTTTGACACTAAGATTATTTTCATATCTTAGGAAAGTATTGTTTCATTTCATCTGATTCATTTAAAGAATATCGATTTTTTCCCAAAGTTTGAGAGGTGAAAATGATCTTGGGATTTATATCAAATTTATCTAAGCTACATGTGTGCCTAATATTGATGTCCTTGATTTTTAACCATAAATGTAGAGCTACTCTAATCAAGAAGGACTGAGGAGAAGAAGACCCTTGGATGAAATGATCTACTCTAGATATTAAATATAGAAGTGAATTTGGTCCACAAGAAAAAGTTCACTAAATCAATTTTGTAGGTTACAAGGTAGATCCATGCATCATCATTGTTTCAACGAGTGGAGGGTAGATCATATATGGTATGGACTTGATTGTACATTGTGATCTTGTTCAAAATAAACAAATTATTCTTCATTAGAACAATTGTGTTCCCCTCAATGAAGCTTGATGAATATATCCTATGATAAATCTAAAAGCATAAACCTCAAATTATGGTGCCAATGGTTGTTTCCAAAAAAATTCTTATGATCTCTCTAAGAGTCAAAATCTATTATTTGATTTGCAACAAAAATTTGTATGTTCCTAAAGAATTGAGTTTGCATTACATTCTTTCAAAAATTTATTTTGGCATATCAAAATTTGGTTTGAATTTAGACTTAGATTTCTATTGTTAATGTTAATTCCAACTTGGCATGTTGATAATTACTCACTCTATTATGTTTCAAGTTGGGTGTTATGGGTAAGAATATTCAAGATAAATCATTGTAGATTGTTTTGGAATATTCATGTGGACTTTAATGTTCTTGGTTGAATTTTAAGAGATTGACAATCCTAGGTCAAGATGATATCTCTGTGCACTTTTATCTTGAAATTTGGAAGTAAGATAATCTAAATCCATCTTTGTATATTAGTTATGCCTAAGTTCTTGTGAGGACTAGTGAGTGCAACATGTGGATTTCTATTGGAGAAATGAAAGTGAAGTTTTATCATTATACTTTATCATTGATTATGTTGAGTTGTTATGATTGACTATACCTTCATTCGGAAACCCACGAGCTAATAACTTGTAACCAGAAGAACATGTAGGTCTCATAGACTTGGTCCAAAATTCCAAGGCATATAGTTATTGTTTATTTTTTATCCTTAGGTTGGTAGGATAAAATCTCTGGTACCAATTGTAATGTCCCCTTTTTGGAATATACCTGATCTTTTCCCAAAATAACAATTCCTTTACCAATAAAATTCTATAAAATTATTGATAGGTATTGCGGGAAGAAGATATCAATTCAATATAGATTAATAGAGATAAATTTCATAACAGAATAACAAAAGAATGATAAAACATAGAATAATAGTGAGAGACAACTTCAGATTTAACATAGTTCACCCAAACACGAGCTACGTCCACCAACAGAATCCAATATATTATTAAATGTCCAACAAATGTATTTCATAAACTTACAGCAATAACTGCAACTTGCAACAATGTATTAAAACATTTCCACTGCCCTGTTCACTCGCGCACTGTGCTATGTATGCCTAAAGCAACGACCTACCAATTACTTTCACTATCCACATGACGTTCCATGCGACCTGTAGCTTCACCATGCACACCACATGACCTACAACGTCAATCCCGTTAGCAGCAGGCAAACAACACCCAAACGTGACTGTTCAATGTCGTCGCTGTTTGTTTTCTGTTTACACCAAATTGACTGTTCAAATTCGGGCAGTTACAACTTAGTTTACAACTGTTCTTTAATTGTATTTTAAATACAAACTGGCAGCAATTTTTTAATTAAAATATGGGACTTTTTGCTTCGAGTGTGCAAAAGAAGGGAACATAACATTTGAATATTTTCAAAACCAAGGAAATGAGCTAGAAAGAAGTGCCAAAACTTTATTTGGGGAAAAATGTTGAGGTCATGTGAGCTAGATGATGGTGGAGAATCACTAATGACGAGGAAGGGCTTTGGTGAAGCATCTGAGAGATAAGGATTAGTAGAATTAAACAACCTATTTAGAATAGATGCAAAGTAGGATAGAAGTGTCACATTTTCCATATGAGATGATTTAAAATATAAAAAGGTAAATAATTAAATAATAGCAATGCTAAGAACTTATAAAAGTTGAGACATTTGAATTCCTAGCAACCTATCATATAACTTTTTTAATGATATATCTATTACAAATTCCTCTTTGAATGATACAATAACCTTTTTAATGATATATCTATTAAAAGTTCCTCTTTGAATGTTGAGACATAAATATTTACAATAATATATTATCATAAATTTAATTTATATTTTTTTATAATTTTATACAATATTTAATAATCTATCTAAAACTTCTTTTATAGCACATAATCAATCTAAATTTTAACTGTGTTTTATTGGAAAATTTTCTATAAGCAATCATACAAATATCAAATTTAACTTTGACATAAAAATTAAATTTTGAAAGATAAATCTCAAACAAAGATTCATGTAATTAGTTTACAAATTTTAATTTTTAATATAATTGTATAACCAAATTTCCAAAAGGCCGTCTTTTTCTAGACATGGATTAATCATTTCTCATATATTCAGGGATATATTTTCTACCAAAATCTCATAATAAATAATAAATATTATTTTTACAATTTACTTTATTAAATATTATTTTTATAGTTCAATCAAATATTAAATTGGGTTACATGTCATATCTATCATATTTATGAAATACATTAGGACTATTCAAAAGAAATAATTTACAAAAATATTTTGGCCCTAAATGAAGTCGGTTTAATGTATGCTTACATCATTCCCTAACAGTTGCCTTTGAATTTGAAGCGACGTTTTGTAGTATAAGAATATCTCATCCGTAGTTAACAAGTTGAATATAAAGAAACATGTGCAATTTAAACATCATTTAACAGACAATGCATGTATTTTTTTGGATTTAAGAAAGAATTAATAATGGATTTTTTTTGTTGCAGAAACTGCTAAATGAATATTGCTATACATCTTATTAAGAGTGTCTTACAACTAGTATATATATCTTAAATATAATTTATACTAGTAGTTGCAGCAGAGGAGGTGCAATGGTTACACTGATTATATTTTGTATAGTTTATGTTTTAGATGAAGTTTTTAATTTTTAAGTATATTAGATGTTACCATTAGGGTGTAAGTTAGATTTGTGTTTGAAATAAACATTCAAATAATTTTATGGTAGAATTTTATTATCCTTTGTGAAATACACTTGGTTTCCTATCTATTATGATTTGAATTGATGAATCATGATAATAATTGATATAAGAATTCATTTTAGAGATAAATAATTTTTTTATCTCATCTTCACACATGTCTTTCACACTATCTTACATATGATATTTGTGCATCCTTAGCACATTAAATTTAAAACCCAAAAGACATACATCAATTTAATAATCTTTTTAATTTAGTAGGGAATAGATTTGACTTCATTTGTTCCATGTGCACGTGACTTGAGGCAATTAAATCAAAATATAAATTGCATTTTGATGGAGGCATTAAATCTTTATACATTTTTTCTATCCTCTCTCATGGTAGATCATTGTAATCATAACAATATTCATGAAGCATTTATCAAAAGTAAGACTTTGATTGATGCACATAAAATAACATTTACTTCTTCATCATCATCTAGGCCATCTACATGGTTGCTTGTAGTGTAATAATATTTTGGATGGAGTCCTGGATTGCCTTTAAAACCATAGCCCATAATATAGCATGCAAGAAAGAAAAAGGCCAATCCAAGTTAGGTGGATAGCAATGGATAGGTTTTTTCATACTCAATGAGAAGTAGTGAAATGAATAAAAAAAAAAACCTATCATACTTGAATCTTGACAATGATTATCTTGTTGGAACAGCGCCACTGAGGTGGTTGTTAAAATATATCTGAAAATTTGAAGTTGTAGAAAACAAGAAACATAATAGTAAGCTACAAACAAAGCATAATATATATCATATATCTACAAAAATAAGCAATGAAGTAAAAGTATAATTTAAAACTATGATAGTTTAGGATAAAAAAATTAATGAGTATATGGTATGAGTTTTTAAGTCACATGCAACTTTGGGCATATTAGTTGAAAAGACAGTTTTGAATTATGAGGGAATTTAGCTGAAGTGACCTTCTTGATAACATGCAATTTTTTTGTTTTGTATCTCCATGAATTGATTTGAGCATGTAATTTAGAATACATACATAATAAGTAGTCACATTGCCAATAGAGTTTTGAGGAACCAGCTTGATTTGCATGTTATTGTTTCTGAGAAGATACTTATTCTTCAAGCAAAGCTTAACCCTGTTATGCAAACACATCCAACATTAGCAGAGGTCAATTTTCTTTTACAAAAATAGCTTGATGTTGCCATTACTATTGATATTTGTAATTGAGGGTGAGTTGTTGTTTGTAGTGAAAGAATAAGTAATATAGAGTTTGAGTAGAGAAGGGAGTGTTATACATACATGTAGTTGATGTAGAGGAGGAACCAATTGAGCACCTTCCATGAATCGCCTTATCTTTTTCCATTTTAACTTTTATTGGAATGCGATGTTGGAAATTTTGTTTGGAGAATATGTTTTATTTTGCTTAATGCCCACTTGCATAGAATAAAAGTTTGAAAGAGTTAGTGAAGGGAAGAATAATTTGTAAAGACGTATTTTTTCAACTGTGTAGTGTAAATTAATTTGAAAGAGATTGGATTGGTAAGTGTATACCTCATTTTATCATAGTGAGAGTAATTGTAATTGTTCCTCCTCTTTTTTTCTGATAATTGTGTATGGATTGTTTTGAACTTTGGAGTACCGGTCAAAAGAGAACATTGGTTGAATACGAAGTCCACTTAATGATTTTACTCTTGAAATAGTTATAAATGTTAGTCCTTGTCTTTCTATTTTACCAATATCAATCAAGTTGCTCTTTGTAGGGTCAAGCTTTGGGATTTATGTATAGTAATTGTCCATGCCATTGTTAATGGAATTTGCCTATGATTGCCTAGTGATATAGGTATTATTGGTATAGCCTTTGGATCATTTTGGTTCCATGGTCACCCAGTGTAGTTATTAATTCTTACTACAACATACATTGGAACATTTGGTGGTTTTGAGCCTAGATTGTAAACAATATCAACAACCTCACCGAGGGATCCATTTACAAATTCTACTTTAGTCCATAAGTTTGTTGTTAGCATGATTTGTTGGCCTTTGCATAATAGGAGTACTTTTTCAAGTTGCTTATCTTGAGCATCAATGTTTGAATTGTTTTTATTGTTTGTTGCAATACTTATTGCAACTGGAAGGTTTAGTTGTTTTCGCATTTTTTTGTTGTGTAGTTTGACTAAGTCATTTGTTGCAAAAAGGTGGATGGAGTTGTCAAATTCTTGTTTTTCAATAGTTGTAAGTAGTTTGTTTGTGCAATTCATTAACATCTCCCAATCTTGGTGTATTGGTTTTGCATTACGTAAGTTTTTTAATGTTTCACAAAAGTGTGTTTGATTTGGATCGTCACCTTGTTGACGAAACATTGTTTGTTATGTAACAATTGCAGTAAATTGTTCCCATAGCAGTTTGGCATTGGAGTGTGATGCATAGATGGGTTTGTCCATGATAGGTGGTAGTTGTGCGAGGTCACCTATTAGAATTATAGATACACCACCAAAGCTTAGGTTTTGTGTTAGGGGAAATGCTTCACGTAGTCTAATATCTATCTTTAATAGTAGCTTTGGGCCTATGAAACTCATTTCATCTATAAGGATGTACCTTATGTGTTTCATTTCTTCTTGAAATGTTGGTAGTTTTTTTCCTTGCAATGGTTTCATTTCTTTTATAGGAATCATAAGCTTTGAATGTATGGTTGATGCATGCATATTAAATGCAACAATTTTTGTTGGAGCTAAAGCAAGTAGTTGGTTTTTTTGTTGTGGTAGATTACTTTGAAATGAATTTATTATGCAAGAAATAAGGTATGATTTTCTAGTTCTTGCAGTTCCTTGAATGATCATATGCAAGGGTTTTTTTAAGGTTTGATCTTTGTAGTGGTTTGTAATTATTGTGAGAGCTAATTTTTGTTTAGGTGATAATGTGTAATTTGGGACTTCAAAGCTAATGACCATGTTTTCATTTTGGCTACAAATTTTATTCATCTTTATGAAGTCAATTGTAGTGGCATGTAAATCTGGGTGTACGCTATGTTGATCCCATTCATTGTTGTTATCAAAATCATGCCTATCGAGTATTTGGAGCTCATCTAGATTGACATTATTAGTAAGTCCCATAATTTGTGACAACAATTCCCATTCATTCAATTGTAATGTATATGTTGTGTTTGCCTCATTACCACTATCTTCTTCTTCTTCATTATTAGCTTTCATGTCAATTGTGTTATTTACATACCATACATAATATGTGTTTGTATTCATTTGGTTCCAATTTTTTATTATTGTATCTTTAGTAAGGCCTATGTCATTTTGTATGTCATGAAAACTCTTGTATAAGAGTAATTCACTCCAACAGAATGTTTCATAATGTTTTGAATCCTGCTTTGGAATAGTATAGAACTTTGGGAAAAAATTGACGATTGCTTTTTGTTTCCTCTCTTTCCATTTACATCCTTTGTGACTTGAAGAATAGGAGAAGGATCTTGCAAATTCAAGTAATTTTATTGCTTCTAGGTGTGGAGGGAATTGCATATAAGAATCTAAGTAGCTTGATTGGAGTTTGTTTTCATTTTTTGTTCTTGTGAAGTGGTGAAATACTTTTCGGCCAACATTCAATGACATAAATGATCAGTTATAGATGACAAGGGGAAATTTTTGGAGAATATGACATGTTTCTTGTGCTCCAATATCACGTTCAACCACAAGTTTTGTCATCAATTTTTGGTATGTTGTTAAAGCTTCATCTTCAGGTTTCTGATTTGTAGCTATTCTTGTAAGCATATAAACACAACTCTTTGATTTTGATGCATACTTGGTAATGTATTTGAGAACAAGTTTTCATGAGATGACAAGTTGACAATCTATATTTTCTCTCCATATTCAAATCATTTCTCGGTTATGTATGTTTAATCTATCATCATTTCTTGCTGGTTCATTTTTTTTTTTACCATCATTGTCACATGATAATGTAGAGATAATTTGTTCTTTCCATGGAGATTTGTATCGACATTCTATTTTTTTCTCCTTCTTACATAGGCAAGTTCCCTCGGTGCACTGTGTGCCTTTGGACATGATTAATTAACTCCTCGTAGTCGTCAGAGGGATTTCTACTAAAGATCTCAACTGTGTTTAACAAACATGGATCAACAAGTGGAGATTGATGTGTTGTGTTGTTGCCATGGGATATAGTACGACAATTCCAAGCAATGACATGTGTCAAAGAATTTTCTTCCTCTTTCCACTTGTAAGTTATCTTTCCAATCAAGTTTGTCCATGTCTAGAGCATTTTCAATCCAAAGGAATCCATGAACATGTGTGGTCCCTCGATCTTTCCATTCGTACCTATACTAGTATTCTTTTGTATGGAGGAGCTTCTCAATGACCTCCTCATGAAATATTGTGAATCGTTGATGTATATAGGGATGTGGTATGGGGGTTATTGATTATGTTATCTATGTGAATTTTATTTGATTGCATTATAAATCTTATGTCATTTGAGAGTAGTTGGTGTAAATCTGGCCATTTTGTATCTATTGCACTTAATGTGAAGAATAGAGTGGGTGAGCCTATTTGGTTGATCATATTTGTTAGCTCAGTATGACACTTGTTCCAATACGGTCTTGTCCCTCTCATGGTAGATCCGAAATACATAAGTTGCTGAGCTAATTGTTCATCAGGAAGATTTTTCAAGTGTGTATGAACGTTGTCAATAGTGGTTGGTATGTTTTCTTTTGTATTTTTTTAAGGAAAGTCGTTGCAAGTCCTTGGCTATGATGACACATCATAAGGTTGGAGATAAAATATCGAAACCTTGGATGCCTTCCAAATCTTTGGTCATGGAATCTCATTAGATGTAATGCATATTCATGCATTTGTACTTCTCTAATCCGTTCTTGCATTTGTAGTGCTTTTCCATCTAGAAAGAGTGTGCGAAAGTCCATATCAAAGAGGCCTTCAGTATTGTATTCATTTATTGGAGAAGAGCTTATTTTAGGCTAATCAATAGTGTTATTTGTTTCAGGGAGTTGTTCTAAGTAGGTTGCATTTATTTCAACATCGCTATAGTATGGGTCATATTTGATCTTGTATTGCAATGCATCTATAATATGACTCTACTTACATAACAATCGTAATAGTTTCCTTGTGTATGAAATATTCAAACTATCAGGACATCTAGGTCTATAATTCTATGTGAAAGTATTTTGGCAATACTTTTTATATCTTGTGGGAAGCTTATCGTGTGGCCATTGTATTTATATTTTCCCCCATGAGTGTGGGTTACTTGTAATATTGGGTTTACCCTTGCTATTAGCATCTCTTCTACTTGAGTGAGCTTTTACAACATAGGAGGTTGTTCTCCTGGGTGCATATTATTCAGTGATGAAAATCAATGAACATCTTTCTCATTGAAACATTTTTTACAAATACAATTATTGTGTGATGAATGAACAAGAATGCCATGGTAGCGTTCCTTACATATAGTGCATGTTTGTAAGTTTGATAGAGCATCTATTTTGTGTCGAATTTTTTTTTATCCAGTCATGAATTTACTATTGTTGTTCGTTGATGGTGTAGTATCTGTTTCATTTGGTGTTTGTTTTTGTATGTTTTGCAGGTGACAGCGAGCAATAATTTCTTCTTTATGACGAGAATAGTAATCTCAATTTCTTTTACGACTTTGTATTCTTTGAAGTTCTATTTGATGGGATTCAATTTGATTTTTTTCATTTCTAGTGTCCATAATCTGTAATTCAAAATAGGAGGCATGATTACTAATTGTAATGAGAAAAAGACATGGACTAATACAAGAAAGTTGTATTTCTTTGTACATCTACATATCGAATGAAAAAATGAATGCAATTACAATAGTATATAATGAAGAAATGTAGCTGAGATGAATAAAATGTAAATGAAACATGCAATATTGAAAGAACTAATTTTGGATATTACATGACATAGATATAGTTTGTAGGGCCATCTACAATGGCTCTAGTTTTATTATCTATGAAAGTGATGTCATAATATGTTATTTGAATAAATGGAATTAGGAGATTTGAGTGTAGTTTGTGGATCTCATTTATTTAGAAAAAGAAAAATCATCCATTTTTTACTCACTTCTATATAGAAACAAGCTTAATCATAACCCTATAGAACCCAAATATCTACTTCAATTACAAGCTACAAAATTAACTAATTACTTAATAGTAATAAGCAAAATAAATGCAATGAATTGTTACAATGGAAGAGGGAATAAGCTTAGTGAAAGTTAAAATTTTAGGTGAAAGAAATAGTTAAAAGTGACTAACTTGTGTTTGAGAGAATGGTGTTTAATTGTTAACAATCCTTTTACCTTTTGCAACTCTTCAACAATAACTACAAATGTTAAAATAAATTGCCATCAAATTGACAAAAAAGCATTTCAAATGGAAATAGAATTTTCTCATCCAATTGTCAAATGAATGTTTATTTGGATTTCATGTGTCAAGTGAGATTTTTGAGGCTTCGACCTTATATTTTGGAGATTTTTACCATTAAATGATAGCTAACTTACCATTAATTGGCAGTTGAAACTTGTTTTCTGATGAATTTCAAGAATTAAAGCTTTTGTAATTGATAATGTTAAAAAGAGGTTTCCAGATAAATTAAGATGCAAACTTCAAAACATCATCTTTAAAACTAAAAATTTCTTAACTTTGAGATTGAAGCATGTATAGATGTGTATATATGCTGATATGTTGGTTTGAAATGTGTATATAGGGAATGCATAGATGTGTATATATGCTAATATGTTGGTTTCAAATGTGTAAATAAAAATAGAGCATTTTCAAAATCGGCAAACATAATGAGCAATTGAAAGTCCAGGGTGTGTCAGATAATGAGGAAGACTACCTAACCACTATCCCAACTGAGCCAGATAAATGAAAGTCCAGGATGTGTCAGATAATGAGGAAGATTACTTGACCACTATCCCAATTGAGGTAGATAAACAAACTCATCAAAATCACTAAGTTAGAAAGAAAACTACTTATAGAAATTGGAATACATTGTGGAAGATGTTTGTTAGCTTCCTGTGCAGTCATCATCAACACACACCAAGGAAGGTGAGCCATCAATCATCAACAATTACCTGACCACTATCCCAATTGAGGCATATAAACGAATTCGTATCAAAATCACTAAGTTAGAAAGAAAATTACTTATAGTGCTACTCACTTGGAATTCATTATGGAAGATATTTGTTAGCTTCCTATGCACTCATCATCAACACACACCAAGGAAGATAAGCCATTAATCATCAATCATTACAAAACTGAACCATTTTGTAATGTATCTTGAATGTAGTTGGCTTTAATGCTGTTGTATATATATGTACATTCAATCTTAAGGAAGGGGTTCTTCTATGTCCTTACATTGAATATTGTTGTTCCATTACATAATGGCTAGATAAATCAGATCAAATTCTCATTATTAATCTCTAATTCACAAAATTCTCATTCTTAGTCTTTGCTTCATTTTACACATTTAGTATATCTATTCTTGGTGAATAAAAGAGAATTATTACACCATCCCTTTGTTTCTTAATGAGTTTGTAATGGTTTTTTGTGTTGTATTCAATTGAATGTCCATCATAATATTGTAGATTACAAGCCAGTTTAGTGTGTTATCCTCACATCACCATCATAGGAAGTCATTTTGCAATGGAAAAATAAACCATTGAAACCCAATGTTTGTGTTGGTCATGGAACATGTTTACTCACATTTTGTGTTAGAACAATATTCCCTAAAAAATTTCTTGAAATATTGAATAATCCTTGAATGTGTTGTGGACCCTAGTAGCCATGTTTGTGATAAAGTGATTTATCAGAGGTTTGAAAACACATGAAATATGTTTAGGAAAAAAAGTTTTGTGAAAAAAAAGAAAAATGGCATACAAAATTATTTTCTAGAAAATTTTCAAAAGCATGGATAACTTCATATGGAATGTTATATTTAGTATTGATTATGCTGGAAATACTCTATTAAAAAGAGCATGTTGTATAGGCAAAAATAACAAAAGAACTTGTTTTTTATTTATTTTTGAGTTAGGGGGTTTTGGCTACTATGTGTAATTATTTATGGTTAGGTGCTAAGTGTAATTATTTATGGTTAAAATAATTGATATATAATCAATGGTTAATCCATATGTACCATATATCATCAAGATTACTCAGAGGTTAATAAGGCTATGTGGAATGGAGTTTATCTAAAACTTCTAAGCAGTTGCTAAGAAAGTTTTCTAATAATTAGGTGCTTCCATTAATTTTAATGTTATAACAAAAATTAATGGTTAAAGTTTTAGCTGAGAATTTTTAGGATGCTGGTGGTCCCATGTGTTGTTTACAAACTACATTAGTGCATCCCAACATTGGAAATATAAAAATAAAAAAAATCCATCTAAAAGTTTACCCACAAATGCTAAGCTGGATGAAGAAATTTCCAGCCCCACCCTACACATAGCCACTGAGATTTTGTGCTAAAAAATAGGGTCTCCTATTTTTAAAGTTACCATTCCAATTTATCTTGTAACATTTCCCCTCATATTATGGGACTTATCTCTATATAATTTTAGATCTTGAAGTCCCTTATATAAAGCAAAATCCTAAAAATTGCTTTATGGATATTTTAAAAAATATCAGCAAGTTAAGAGGAAGGAAATTACAGGAAAAAGAAACATTTTCAAAGGCCAAATTAGGTTGTATAGTGTTCAGGTGGATTTTCTTACAATTTTCTTGAAAGAAGAAGTGGTATACAAAAGGACAAAGCTCTTGAGAAGTGTAGTAGGAGAACACAAAGGTATAACTATTTTGGCTCTGCACCCCTACCACATAATGACACTCGCATCAGTATAACCCAATATAATATAAAAACAACAATCAGATCATTTGTGCAATCTAATTAAATAATTTTGGATGAGTGTAAAAATCAATATTGATAGATAATAAGACATCAAAACTAAAATAATAAACATCCCAATTTTCATCATGTTAGAACCAACCAATAAGGAATTACCCATAACAGTGTTGACTTAAATAGAACCCATAGCCTCAAGAAGAAAATACTATTGCAAGACTAAATTAACAATTCAAATGAACTACAGAGGATATTTGATTAAACCTTGGTAACAAAGATCTATAAAGGTTATAGTTTAAATTAGGTATGGATCAGAGTTCCCTTAGCTATTATAAAGTCTAATCTATATGGTTTTCAATCTATTATTTTTAAAATTAAATATGTCATGGATGTGCTTGTATTTGGGAAAATTCATCGTAGATTATCTTTCACCCATTGTGAAAATTTAATAAATTCAATCCTTTCCATGCATGATATTTCTATAGAGATAGTTTGAATTAGGGATTTGTTTGCTTGAAAACCTTGTAAGCCTAATCCAGAGTGAATAAAACTAAATTTTATTTTATAGAACCTCACGTTTTTTAATATAACTTGATTTGGGGTAAGTTAATACAATAATAATAATCAGAAAAAAAGCCAAATAGATTGAATAAATCATTCAAAAAATTACAATATAATAAATTTGGCATAGGATATCTAATACACTACATCAACCATGATGATTTATTCCATCCAATCATAAGTAATCAATTGACATTGTTCATTACAACCATTAGCTAGCCTAACATGTGTATTGCATGTTACCATGTAGATTTAATTCAAACATGTTGAAGTGTATTTGGACCATTCTAAACATTATGAAACACTATTATTGATATTAAAATCAAGTAAATCTAAACACTACTATTCGTATACATGCTAAGCATAAGAAGATAGTAAATAACTAAATTGTCTTCCTTAACAGCTGACTATAAAATGCTTTGTTTCCATCTATTGAATAGTCATGTAAGGTATTTTCATGAAGTAGAAGTTGAATGTTTGAATTGGTATTTTATCAATGCACAATCTGTCCATGGTCTTACAATACTTAATATTCAACAGTTGGGGTAGATTTGAATGTTCACATCTTATTCACCCCATAAAGCGAAAGAAAGTTACAAAGAGTGTTTAACTTGCAAGTTGCAACCTAGTTAATTAAAAATGTTGAATGAAAAGTAAAAATTGTAATGTGTTTTCTTTTGAACAATGGTTGTGGGATAGCCTTGGCTGGACTTCTATGTATATTTCTCTATCCTTCAATTTTAAAATCAATAAAATCATTAGGTGATTAAGTAATAGAGTACGCCAGCCCAACAACTACGATAAATAGTCAACATGATTATTAATAATTTATTAATTATATTTAGATTTATATGCATTCCAATTATAAACATTTATTTTCTTTCACAAAAAAAAAAAATTGATGGAGATGGTAATTAATAAGCAGCTGGAAGATCTAGCTTTGTAACTCAAAAGTTAATGGACTTGATGGCCAAAGATCAATATGAAAAATTCGGGACACAAAACATGCTATCTAACTTTTATACTTGGACTTGATGGCCAAAGATTTAACAGTTGGAATAATCTATTCTAATCCTACCAAAAGTGAGCAATAATAAAACCCATGCCTTGCATAATAATTACCTGGACCTTAACATCATGAACAATGCCTAAAATAAATCCAGAAATCACCTACTATAACATATGAACCTGCAAAATATGTGAGCCAAATGGACAAGGTCGTCAATCCTAACAGATCTCAAAACTGCAGCAACCCTGACCACTAGAACAAGAACAAGGTAAATATGGAAATACACACTGGTTTGGTTAAATAAAAATTATTATAATATCCCATATTAAATCCTTCTATACCTTGTTGAAGTCCTCAACTTGGTGTTCTATGAACAACTGTGCTTTTTTTCTTAAATTGCCATGAAACTACTGTAATGATAAGAAAAGTTCACTGAGCTTGTGATGAGTTGCTTGGCTTAACTTTATTGGATATATATTTTTGTTTCTAATAGGGAGAAGTCATGTCCAAGAATTTTTCTGATATTGAAATGGGTGTTCAAGATTCTACTAGTTTTGTTTCCAATCATGGCAATGGTTCTCATTTTCATATAGAAGAGCCCTCATTAGTGATGCAGGATTAACTGCAGGATGACCAGCCAAAGAGTGCACACAAATTTGGTCATGGTGGGCATCCTTACTATATGTTGGCACTATGTAGAACATAAAGGATCCTTACTCTAGAATTGAAATTATAAAACGCTAAACAAAAAGGATCATACAAATTGGATGTATATAACATAAGTTGTTTGTATACTAATTTTGTACAATCTTATGATGAACCTAATTAAAGAAATAAGTTAGTCTATCAATAGAAATGGTAATAGAGAAAGGATTTAGTGTAATTAAATAATGTTGAGGAAAATATATTTTTTCAATATACACCATATTCATTAAAACCCAGTGAATTAGAAAATGGTAGGACAATAAGATATTTCTTTAGTCTTCACCTAATTCACTATGCTAATGACTACAGTAGATATGAGAGCATCGAAAAATACTCTCTATACTCTCTATAGAACATATTTAGAATGAGATTTCTTATGACATTTATGAAAAGTTTATAAAATTAGATAAATTTCACCAACTACAATATTTTGTGTCCATTTTGTATTTGCAATAGAGCTATTAAAAATAGAGTGAACATAAAGTATCTATCAACAAAAGGACACATTACTCCACCTTCACTTGTACTTTACTTTATAAAAAATTTACACCATAATGAAAGAAAATTAACAGGTTTTATGAAATCAAAACTCTTGACACATTTCAAGGCCAATAAATATGTCCATACAATCCAACTCTCTAACAAGCACATAATTTTGCAAGGAAAAATCCATTAAGAGGATTTTTTTGGATTCACATTAAGGATAGAGATTGGATATAGTAGACCTAATGCAAGTAGGTTAAGGCTGCTTTATTTCAAAGCAATGTTAGATTTCAATCTTTATTCCAAAGCAATGTTAGATTTCAAATTTCAAGACTAAAGTAGAGAAAATCAGGGAAAACAAGAAGCCAAAAATGAACAAACTAGTATTATGTGTACATAGTTCTTGTGTAGACATACCCATGATTTCTATTGCTATCTCATCAAATGCAACTGTCCATATTATATCTGTGTGATCCTCTAGTTTGAATTGAAGCATGTACCTATAATTGCAATTTGCAAATGTTGTTGTACACTTTGAGCAATACCATTTATCTTCTTCATTTTGTATAAACCTTTTGTTACATTTTTTTCCATCTAATTGAAGAGGACAACCTAGATAACAAAAGGAGTTAGATTTGATGAATAGTATTGTTGCCTTTGCAATGAATTGGATGGGTTGTATTATTTTTGCTGATTTTTCTTGAATGTTTGCAATTGTCATCCTTTTGATAATAGGAGGCATATCATCAAGCTTTGTGGAGGAAGGTACAATATCAGCTGTATTCTGTGCATACCAAGTTTTAAGTTTTTTTGCTTCTTCAATATCAGGGTCTATGGATAGGTGTGTAGTTAGAAATGTGCTTATTACCTTTCCTTTATAGTCAGAAACCCATCCATTTTTAATAGCTAGAACAATGGTTTGTTTTGAGTGGTACATGTGTTGAAGTTTTGTGCCTTCTTTCTGAGTTGTTGGTTCCCATAAAGTTACATCTATAATTGATGCAGATATATCTAATATCTTGATGCCATGCCTCAAAACATTTGTACCATCCCTCCTCCTTATTGTAGAGCTTGGATCTATGCAAACAACAATTCCAATAACGTCAACAATTGAATTATTACTCTTACTCACAATTTCCTTGATATGTGTGAAAGAGAATTGATGTTTTGGAATAGAGAGGCCATCTTCACAGAGTGTCACCTTTGATTCAACCATTAAGGTGATTTCTATTCCACTATTTAGCTCATTGTAAATCTTATTGGTAGACTAAATGGTCCCACCAGATAATGAATATATAGATCCAATATTAATGTTTGCAAAATGAATATCTACAACTTCATTGAAGCAAGTGACACATGTTTCTATGTGTTCACTATCTATGATATCAAAGCTAAAAACTTGTCCACTTCCCTTTTGATTGGTGTACCATAGGATTTATTTTTACATAGTTACTTGACCTTTGATAGTCCACCTTGTTTGAAAAGGGTTCAAATTTTTGATAGGATTGATGCTAATAGATACATCCTTCTTGGATTGAGATGGTTCTATGCTAAACAATATTCTTTTATAGTTTGGGGTTGTTGGTGATACAATATAATCAAATGTATCTATAGCATCATTTTGTAGATGTTTCCGTTACTCTGGAAATAGGAAGATAGGTTAACCAATGATGGCATGATCCATACACACAAGCTCTAGCTGTGAAATGACAATCCACCTATGTAATTGTAAGTAAAAATATAATTAGTAATATATTGTAGAAGTTGGAAATTTAATTATAAGGTATATAAATAGTATTGAACTTGCATACTGACATTGAACTACAAATGATGGGACAACTATATTTTGTTAGTTGTATTATAGATCCCTTATGAATTTGTTGAGAAGTTATATAGTGGTTGTACTTTTTTGGCAATGATGCTCTTTGTTTATGCTCTCCATCAGAAAGGTCTATTCTATATTGATTGTTTCTTTTAGGACTACAACCAAAGTTTGAGGTAGCTAATACTTGGAGATGAGGATCCAAGCCTAGATTTCCATCATTTATAAGCATGATTGCATTTGTAGTCAATAATGTAGACATAGCTACAAACAAAAAATAAATGTAAAATTAAGAATTAACAAAAAGGAAAGTAAAAAATGAAGTGTTAGAATATTATTGTCAAAACAAAGAAAATCAACAAAAAGAGCAAAATATACCTACAAATACAAACACTATTGACAACCATACACCATTGTTAGCCATAGTTTGATTGTTTTGTAGTGATTTTGAAGAATATATGATACTATTCACACTAAGATTCTATATTTTCAAGTTTGCAACATGGCATCTCTGGTTGTTTCAATTTATGTCTATGATGTCTAAAAGCACTATTGTGAGGTTAGTGTAGTTAAAATGAAGAAAAAACCTCAAGTAGGAGGGTAATGTATAATTAAGACAAATAGATGATAGATTCTAGGGTACAATTAGAATGGATGTAAAATTGGCTACCAACATCATTTTAAAAAATAGAAAACAAACCATAAGGTAGGCAGCCAAGAAAAAATTTGAACTCCACCACCACTAATCCACTCTTTTGGTAAGCTTTGCTTTTGGGTAGCTTCCCCTTGCCTTCACAAACAGTAAGGAAGAAGTAGAAAATATAATGATTTTTGACCTCTATATATAAAAACCTTAGGCAGTTTGAAGAACAAGAAATTGAACAATCTCTTCATGAATATTTGTATTCCTAAACAAATAAATCCACATATCCTCATCCAAAGTTTAACAATCCAAAACCTTGAATTTTCCACATCTTTACAACACACACTCTACCATAAGGGCTATAATGAAACTCTAGCAAGACAATCACATTTAGACAATACCACCCAACTATCAATGAGCATTATCACACTTGTAACTTATATATTGATGCAATAATTTCTTATAAAATCGACTCTTTTAGGAGTGGTACTATTGACACATCATGACATTAAGGATATGTGCTAAATAGTGGAATGAAACAAACTTAGAGGAATTTAGATTTTTTCTTTAAAATAAATTAACTATTATAAATATTTCTATACATATTCAAAACATAAAGCAATACAAAATTAAAAAATAAATTTTCTATCAAATTGACAAAAAAATACTTCAAATGAAAATAGAATGTTCCCATTGAGTTGTCAAATCAATACCTCCCAATATAAACTTTATAGATGTAATTTCTTAACTTTTTTTATCATTATCGCCAATGATTATATAATTTTAAAAATAATTACTTTATTTTTTAAGTCATATTTAATTGTTACAATTTTTTTTGAACATATACTAAAAAATAGAAAAAATAGTATATGTTCAACAGTGAAACATATACTTTTTTTTGGCATAGGTTCTTTCTATTTGCTCAGCAATGAAACATATACTATTTTTTCTATTTGTTAAATAGTGAAACATATCAATATTCTAACCTACCTTTCTGCCCATCAAGTTTGGACCATTTTTGCATATTTTATAGTATTATAAAAAGTGACCATGATAGGGAACATCACACCCAAAATGGTGTTGAAGACATTGATAAGATCAGGGAAGCTTGCCTCCTATTGGGTTAATTAATCAATCCCACTAAAAAAATTTCAAAAAGAGATTCTGGAAGGAATTCTTTGATAGTTCACAAAATCAGATTTTATAAAAAGAGGCATCCAACCTTGTACTTTTGGGTTTCTAGTTTCAGAAGCATTAGATTTTGCAAGAGACCAAGTTGAATATTTTCCTGTTTAGATTCACCTGTGATTCTTTGTTCATGGTGAGATTATATTATTCTATCTTTATTTATGGATAGTCATATCATGGTCAAAGAGGTAGCAATGACATGGATAACACAATAACTTCCAATTGAAATTATGGTGGAATGTTATTCAAACAGTAACCAAATTTTAAAAACCAAAATTTAGATATTTGATAACTGGCTAACTCATGAGAGGGACATTAAACACACCCATCATTTCATAGAATGATAGAACACTAAGTGATAAGGTGAACACTTCAGTTACTAGAAAATACTATGAAGATAACTATAGGAACTTGATTTAGTTTAGTAAAAAATAATTAACTTTTGTAGTTACAAACTTACAATACTCTTCTCAAGTGACTGCATACTCACAAGTTTTATTCTACTCTCTGGGGAAACAAGAAGATCCAACTATTTCATGAGATATTTCTGAGATTTTTTCCAAGTCAGACCATTGATGGGAGCATTACGCTTTCATCATTTTTGAAGCTTTTGTTCTAAGAGTTTTTGTTTCATACATCTAATTACAGTAGTTTTCTTAGAAAGGAAAAATGGTGTGTTTCAATATTGTAGGTAGAGCTCATATTGAAAGTTAGCTTGTACATGATAGTCATAAATACACAGTCCTCATATGGAAAAGTGAACTCTTAAGAGCAAAGGTGGACCATGCAGTGGATAAGGCACATGCCTAGGCATATGCTGAATTTTGCACATGTCAGAGACCTAAGGTTAACTTTATATCAGCCTCTACTAAAGAATTTATTAACAAGTTAATGACTATTGAAAATGTTTTCCTCCTAATATTTCTATTGTTCAACATCTCAAACTATAGAGGTAAATGCACCTAAATGTCTTCGAAATGTTAAAGATGATACCTACAATGATGATTTATGGTGTGGTCATTTTGATGAACATGGCCTTAAGGACCTGTAGCGTAGGATTGTCGGTAGCCCTATAGCTAGCATTTACAGCTAATCAAAGATAATTTGAGGGATTCTAAATAAATAAACATATAAAGTTCACAATGAATGAGTGGAATGTCAGAAGTTATGACTGTTATGATTTTCTCAATTTGTAAGGGTACAACACAGTCATGAAAGTGAAAAAAATATAGGGGCAATAGGTGATAGCCATTTAAGGCAATCATGAAGATGTTAAAGGTTTCCATCAAAAAGGAGATACAAGGAAAGCTCTTTTGTATGGGTACAAATACAACACAATGATGAAAGGGCTTAAGACATGCAAATCTACAAAAACCTAGAGCTAATATCAATAGGAGAATGGATAGTTAGTGACAGTGTATGCTTAATGCTCTTAATAAATAGCTAGTTATCATAATTAGAAAAATATACAGGGCTGCAAGTCAGGGGTGAATGAAGTGGAAGATGCCAAAGAAACAGTAAGATAAAGACCACCCAAGGCAGTGATAGATGTACCCTTGATGGATAATGCATATGGATTCATTCTTTGTTGTGGCTTGTGAACAAGATGAAAGGAGAAAAGAACATGAACTGGTTAGATACCTTATGCATATGCCCTAATGGAAATAAGAAAAATCATGAATGACATAGTGAGCATACTTCAACAAATGGCTACAGAAACACTAAAGACATGGATATAATAGCTACTAAAGAATAGCAGTTTTTATAGAAACTTGATGTTGACCATGGTTTGGTTGCATTTGAGCAATCAAGGTATGTATAAATTGGAAACAAAGGTGTTGGGAGAGCACGTGTGCAATAACTTAGAATCCCAGTAGAGTTGAGAGCAGGTTGGATAATTTTCCAGCACTTAATTTTTTTTAACACTATAAACCCATCAAAGACTAATTTAACTCCAACCACTTACAAACAAGAACAACCTTATATGGGGAAGCATGAATGGTCATGGCACTTACTCTATCAACAAATATTGCAAGATGATGAGTGGTGCCTACCCCACTTAAAGATGCTAAGAGGAGTCTATCCCACTTTGAGTAAATGGAAATGCTTATGGCACAAAGGCATCATCCCCAAACTAAGATTCTCTATTAAATGCTTGGTGATAAGCATTGATACTATCGAGGAAAAAATTAATTATTTTGATTCAAAGCACTTAAAGATTCCTAGATAAGAAAGTAGACCATATATGAAAGCATACGTTGTATTTGTCTTATTTGTATTCTTCTAAGAGCTGCAAGTTCTAAAAAAAATAAATGAATTAATGTTCTATAAATGTTGGACGTTACTAATAAAGTTCAACTTATATGTATTGATACAAAGCTGAACTAAAACATATAACAGATGATTATGGACTTAATGGCTGGTATCTTGTATTGATTAAGATGAACCAAACCAAACCTCTGTACTTTTGGGACATAGTGTATGACTGTGATGGAACAAGGGAGAGAGATCCATCAAATATATACTGCAAGTAGCATACCTATAGGTCAAAAGGGCATCACTGATGAGAACTGTGATTGGAAGGTTTGTGTGTATTACTTTAATTTCTACAAATACTGAGCACACACAAACAACTATGATTAATGATGTCAAAGAGAATTTGCAAAAACCCAACCAATAGTTTTTAATCCAAATTGCTATCTATTATCAAGTTATAAACACAAAAATAATATAAATATTTAAAGAGAAAATGTCATACTTCTAAAATTTTCTTTTCTATGATATATGATAAAATTCCATGCTACTTGTCCCTTGAGGTTTGAGTTGTGACCCACCCAACCTATCTATGGTGTATAGAAAACATAATCAAGTTTTATGCCTTTAAGACCATGGCTCATGAGCTAATTGTTGCTGGAAAATAAGGAAGATTGGTAAAGCTCTTATTTTGCAATTAAGAACAATTGTTGTTGTGGATTGTTATTGCTACTAGCGTAACAGAATAGGGAAGATTTGAGGGTCCATATATAGTAGGTGAATAAATGTTGGTTTCCTTGAAGTCAATGCTTACAATGATGCCTCTACTTCTAGTATGATGTATCCAACAATGAAGAGATTAAGGACATGATACATTTGACACAAAGATCATTGGGATCCTTGCCTCAAATATTTTCCATCACTTTTTGCTGCTGCCTCTTACATTTAAGTTCTACATTTAAGTCTATAACTATAACCCTATCATTATGAGTATAATCCACCTCCAAAATCTCTTTTAGTTTTTCAGAAAGTAGCTAATGATCAAAGCATTTGCTCCTTTCCTTAGCATCTTAGGAATGTCTTATGCATTAACTACCAAGGATCTCCAAGACAGTTCAAATTTTTAGTACAATGTGAGCACCTAAGTCAGGAATGGTATAAGGTAGAGGAGAAGTCATAGAACTTCTGAAAAATCTACATATAGTAGTCTGGTTTATTGCATTTATTGCATTGGCAGGCACTTCGGTGCTATTGTCTCTGTTTGTATTTATATGGTTTTTAGTTAATTTAAATATCTTTTTCCAATAAAATAAAAAATTACTTCATAATATTTTAGACCAATAGGCCATCTGGGATTTGTGACTTTTGCATTGTGAACTTCGAAGTTTAATTAAAAATGCCACAAATTTCAAGGAAAGATTTGGAAATCACAATTACCTTGGCTCCGAGGTTGAACTTGTATCCCAGAAGAACACCAAGAGGCACACCAACAATATAGTAGCAGCCTATGTTCACATAAGCCACCAGTGCTTGCCACCCTGCTCCTACTGGTAACCCTGAATTTATGATAACAAAAAACACTTTCATTCACTTGTTGAAAACCTAAGAATGAATCGAAGATATTTAAATAAATAACACCAAGTGTAATTGAGTTTATATGAATGTCCATATGTCAATTTTCAATAAATCTCAAGTGCATTGTCAGCAGTAAAAGAGTCAAATATAATACACAATATAGAAATTGCAAGATTTGCTTGGGATGCAATTATTACATGGTTTGAAGTTGAACACAAAGGCCAAAAATCTCTTATGTATCAGTTATAATCCTGTTTATTTTCTAACTATTAGGGTAAGCTTTTATCCGTTTCCTTCACTACATACTCTTAATTTTGTATTTGTTAGGTGCTCATCTAGATATGATTTTTCAGATAAGTATAGGAAATTAAATATTATATGTAAATAGTGATGGAAGATATAATAAAATGCATTGTAAATAAAGTTACATTATATTCCTTCCATACAAAAGTATGCATGAGGTTTTTTAATGACAATACACTACACTTACAATATGTGCAAACTCTATTTATGAAAATCCTACAAATGTTTCTTATAGTAGACAATTGATGCATTGTTCCCTATTTTGTGTTTCATTATTAACACTAAATGGTGGAGTAAGGCATGCCAAAGTCATAGAGAATAAACAAGATGGTAACCCTTCATGATAATCATAAAGAAAATTGAAGAATGTTTGCATTTGTAGTGATGGTGACTCTAGAATTTTGAAAGTGTAATCTCCAATTTACTTTTCATTAGAATTTCCCCTAACCTTTATATTAACTGATTTATACTCTAATTTTCCCCAAATTTTTAGCATAGTGAAGAATGTTTGCATTTATAACGATGGTAAGAAACAAACAATTACAGAGTAGTGTGACAATAAGATGCAAATTTGTATGTGAAAGTGTGTAAGATAAAGAAACATATCACATATATACCAGTATATGAGGACTAGAACTTAAAGAGTTCATTTACAAATTTTTATGAAGAAATTATGGAAGAATAAATGAGAATTTAAAGACAAACATTATAGCAGATTTGTGAGTGATGTTGTAACAGATTTATAGCAAAATTATGAAAGAACAATCATTGTGTTATGCTCATGTTAAAGGAAACCATTTGTATTAAGTCGACAAATAGAGTCTATTTAAGACAGTGATAGAATTGATTATCTAAGGTAGCAGTTAAAGTAAACTTTGGTAACTGTCATATCCATTGAAATGGTTGCCTCTTTTGTGAAGGATGCCTCTTCATAGAGACAGAGAGATATAAAATAAAAAAAGAGATGTAGACATGTGAGATATGAAATATGAGTGATAAGTGTGGGGATAAAAGCTAAATACCTACAAATCTTCATACATGAAAAGAAGATTGTTGTAAAATACATATGTAGATTCGTCTATGACACATTTATGAGATCAATTAAAAGCATTACATCTATAAGAAGATTGTTTATATAAGTGATTTGAAGAGAAGAAATTGATGATTCAAATGTATAAATACTTGATGAATAAAATAAGATGCAGATTTGTATGTGAAAGTGCGTAAGATAAAGAAACATATCACATATATACCGGTATATTAGGAGTAGAACTTAAAAGAGTTCATTTACAGATTTTTATGAAGAAATTATGGTAGAATTTAAATGAGAATTTAAAGACAAACATTATAGTAGATTTGTGAGTGATGTTGTAACAGATTTATAGCAGAATTATAAAAGATTATGAGCAGATCTAGAAGAGTATGTGAGCAGATTTATGGAAGATTATGAGCAGATCTATGAGAGTATGTGAGCAGATTTATGGGAGATTATAAGAGCAGATTTGAGGGAAGAATTTGAGAATATGCTACAGAAAACTTATGAGAAGCATATGAAGGGAAGAATTGAGAAGAGGTTACAACTGATATATATATCAAATATATGAGTAGATTTGGAGCAAAATACAGAGGGCAGGAAATGCTACAAGGCTACAAGTCTGTTAAAGTAGTGGGAGATCTCTTGAAATCATGGTGGTCCAGAGCATTTATTGGTAGCTTTATGATGGACTTGTGCATTGAACAAAGAGGGTCAATGTATGATACCTATATGACAGGGATTGTGTGTTAATGACAGACAATGACAGGTGTTTGGAGATAGACAGGCCAAGAAAGTAGTTCTATGACAAACTCTGTCTCACAACTTTTCTTTTTCAAAACAAACATAATGAAAACTTCGAAGGAATAAGGGTTTGATGATGCCTAGTGTAAAGATCTCACTACCTTTGAGTAGTACATAGAGAAAAATTTCACAACCTATAATAAGAAAAAGGAAAACAAAGGAAAAAGACAGATTTAAAATTTACTAAACTAACACCCATTTGCAAAAGATGCCTCTTCATGGTGGGTCAGAGCATTTATTGACAGCTCTATGATGGGCTTGTGCATTGAACAAAGAGGGTCAATGTATGATACCTATGTGATAGGTATTGTGAGTTAATGACAGACAATGATAGGTTTTTGGAGATAGAGAGGCCAAGAAAGTAGTTTTATGACAAACTCTGTCTCACAACTTTTCTTTTCCAAAACAAACATAATGAAAACTTCAAAGGAATAAGGGTTTGGTGATGCCTAGTGTAAAGATCTCACTATCTTTGAGTAGTACATGGAGCAACATTTCACAACCTATAATAAGAAAAAAGGAAAACAAAGGAAAAAGACATTTAAAATTTACTAAACTAACACCCATTAGCAAAAGATGCCTCTGGCTAAAAATATTCAATGTTAAATAGAGCCTGTGAAAAGCACCATCAAATATAAAATATTCTTCCTTGAAGGAAAGTTACGTATACTAATGAAGAAAAGAGCACTGGAGAAAGCTTGCAATTCCAAACAAAAAAACACTGCAAAGCCCAATTTTCTCTCCTTCTTTGTTAAGCCTACAACTATCTTCCAATCGTTTGTGATTTTCTTTGTGATTTGCTTGCAGAGGGTAAACAAAAAATATTGCTTATTCAAAAAACCTTGAAAACAATGGAATGAAAGCTTTACTTTTAAAGAGCACAATGGCGGTGAGGTTTAGTGTTTTTTTGCATGGAAATCCAATGGCGGTGTTGTTAACACACGTTAACAGGCGTGTGATCAAGCAATTTTGGTGAACAAACAGTTTTGAAGTGGTGTTGGAGCGACTTGAAGTGCAAATTTCCATAGTGAAGTGCAGTGGTGCCTTCTCTCAGGCGTGATTTTTTTCTCTCCAACAAAATTTTGGTGCCCTGTCTCAGGCATGAGACTTTTCCAATGGGAAAGCCCACGATAAAGAGCCTATTGACTAATAAAATACGCCACCAATATATATCTTATTATTATTGTTATATATTATATTATTATTATCATATCATATTTATATTATTATGCCGAGAGGCGTTCTATCAGTCATAGCAGGGGATCAAAAAACCTGAGTACATAAAAAAGAAATGGCAGTTACAAGAAAGATGGAAGTGGAAGACGAAGCACCATCATGGTCATCGGTGGAGGTGGATGGTAGTGGAAGCGGAAGACAAAGCATCATCATGGTCATCATTGGAGGTGGATCTTAAACTATAGGCAAGGGTAGTGGAAGAGTCATCCGATCTATTAAAAAGAAGAGCCAAGTTCGTGATGCTACTATTCATGTCTTCCTTTGTGTTTGTTGTGCAAACTTTTTTCAACAGTAGAGAGCCGAGTTGTGCAGAGAATGAGAGAAAATAGTGTCAGGGAGAAAAGTGCAGGAAACGTCCAGCACAAGATGGCAATGGAGATGAAGTTGAGTTTTTCGCTCTGGTGGACAGAATCAATGCAATGCAAAAGCTCTATAAACAGAGTTTTGATCTCAATGTTCTTTCCACAAAGTAGAAATCTACAACATTACGATTTTCTACATTCTTTCTAAATATAATGTATTACTTTACTGTTTTTAATGGCAATAATTCTAAATATAATTAATTTTTTTACTGTTAATTAATGGCAACAATCAAGTTTCATGGTGGCTACTTTATTCTATTAAAAGAAATTTTTGAAGTCCATTTAAAAATTGAACTGACCAGAGAAAGGCAGACTGGAGGATGTGCATATTGGAAGTGTTTTGTGGTGTTTTGAGATTATTTCTGTCAAATTAATGGCTACCACGAAGGACGAGACTGTTAACAAGTACGCAAAGTAATTCTCTTTCTTTTATTAGCAATTAGAATTGATTGAAGTTTCTTTGTTCCAAAATCTTTGTTAAAGTAAATTCATGTGGATTTGAATGGATTCAGGTGGTGGTCTGAAGAGACTTTGGCAGTGGTCATAGGGGCGAACAAGGGGATCGGTTGTCCCACCTCAAAGGAAGAGTTCTGATGGCCTCTGCAAGAAAAATATATATGAAATGCAATGATTTCAGCTTGCTTTCATTGCAATGGCAAGCACATGTATTATCTTTCTCTGTACTTTAAAGTTCGTATTTTCAAATGTCGCTATGGTGGGATTTTCAAGTAGAAGAAATCAATGGCTATTGTGTAATGGATTGCATAAGTGCAAGCCGTGCTGAGTGGGAAAAACATGGTACCTATCTAGCTGGTCCGTTACAATAAATTGCTTTAAAGTTTAAAAACAAAACAAATGAAAACAGAAAATAGGTTGAGGAAAAGAGAAAGAAAAAAAGACCAGTAGGGGATAGCTTTCAAACTTTATGGCATATTTATGTACTCTCCAGGTAATGAATGGTTTGCTAAAGAAAAATCCAAATCCGTCATCGTGAGAAGTTAAAGACCAGATTGATCGCAATCTGTGTAGGTATGATGGCAATGTTCAATATGCTGTGGGAATGTCGTTTCATTTGTGTATTGTAAAGCTTAACCCCTTCTTTTCGTCCTCTATTATAGAGCGATCCCTTGCAACTATTTTCAGATCGCTATTGACAGTTGGTGAGTATTGGAAGTTGAGTTGTTCGATTCTTTTATGTAGAAATAACATTTATTACAATATCTAATATTAATTTGTTTGTTCGCAGACAATTTCGATGGAGTTACGATAATTTGGAAGAGTTAAAAGAGAAGACACCAACTGTTCGACAAAATGCTATAGAATATGAAAGGTTTTGGGCAGAAGTATTTTATATAGAAATTGCCAGTGCATCCTTCCAGCTTTTTCCCATGCCCTTGGAGAGGGTGTTTTTAAGTGTCTGAACATATATATGCTACATAAAAGTAGGAAGTGTTTAGAGAATTGTTCAATTTAAAAATAAGCAAATGCAGTCCATGATTTTATCCAGCAGGGAGGTTCAAAAACAAATTTCAAGGGAATGTTTTAAAGGGCTATGCAAGGCTTTAATGGCAAAAATTTGTAAGAAATAACTGAAGTGACACTTGTAAAAGGCCAGGCCTAGCCTATGGTAGATCCAAAAATATTTTTAACTTTCAAATGTCTTGCAAATGTTGTGTTTAGGAATTTTTGCAAAGCTTATTATTTCCCTTTTTTTTTTGGGTAACGGTGATTGTTTAAAAAGTATATCTATCTTACTTGCATATGCAAAAGTTTTTTATGGCAATAGTCTTCCCTTATTTTTAGATAGATGAATGAGAAATAGGGCATTGTCAGATTATTTCCAGTAATTTTGGATGCACGACCTCCACTCTGTAATGGCTGCAACAAACCCATTCGCACAACAATTATGATATTTGAACTTTACTAATAAATTTTAAAATTAATTATACTAGCGCTTGCACCTTAACGAGGTGCAATGGTTACGCCGATAGCAGGATATACTCTGCCAATATATTGAAGGGCAGGGTTAAAAAGCGCAAGAAAATGTAAATTGCTTTTCTTAAGACTAACTATTTATAGCAAAAGTCAATTGATGATGGTTTCACAATAGGAAGACCTGTAACTTCAAAGGTCGATTGGATTAAGTACAGTTGTTGCTGGTTAATGATATACCTTGTAACCGAATGTAACATAATCAAAAAATTTATAGCAGGCAGCATTATACAGGGAATATGTGCATTTTTGTATTAATGATTATTGTAGTATGAAATGTTTCATTGTTCTGTCAACCATGAGTTTAACTTTTACGGGGAATAATTAATAAACAATTCAAAATATTTATAAAAAGCATTATACCAACATCTTGAATATCATGGATACAAGAAAGTTTAAACCTGAGAGAGATTAAAAAGATTTGAAGGAACAGTGACCCCAAACAATTTTGTAGTCTTCTGAGTAGCATAGCTATTGCAAGCCCAAAAACAAAGGTTTGCAAGGTCAATAATCTTTGAAACCCTCTACTTCAGATTTTGCATGACCTTTACCTGAAATAATGTAGCTGTTGTCTAAATTGAAATATAACTATTTTAAATAAAAGAATCTCCACAAAGAGGACCAAAATACAAATAGTTCTAACTTGAAATAGTAGGTCTTTGGGAAAGTCCTGAGTTTCTTATTCAGTTCCACTAAAAGTTGGAGGGTTAAGTCCAGAAGAATCCAATCTTCTAAAGCAAAGGGTTCAATATTTCCCAAAAGACTATACACAAGTCCTGAAATTCCAATCCTATGCCAAGTCATATTAAAGTGATCAAACCCAAAATTGTAGTAGTTTTTCAGCCAAGTGATAGCCAGCCAGTCATAGAGAAGTACTCCCACCCGACAAAGCTGTAAGAGACAAATGGGCTTCAGTGTCCTTCCATCTTCTAGCCTGTTAGATGATCCCCAAGAAAATGAGTAAGAACATATCAGTTGAAAGAAGGTAGAACTAAACTACCAATTCATAGTATCATAGTCTGGATGTCCAAAAATCCTCTTCTTAAACCAAACCACAAAAATATTTACAAGTACAAACAAGCAAAACTCACTCAATCCCATCCAGGTAAACACGAGTTGTTCCGTTGAGAGCACCTAACAATGAGGTAACACTCACCACCCAATCTTCAGACATGTTTTCATAGCCCTTGAATTCCTGCATAACAAGATAATTTAGAATCAACGAAGACAAGAATTGCTGCTTCTTTGTGCACAGTACCAATGACTAACAAATTAAGAGTTGGTCCATGGGCATTTGACTACTTTTTCAGCTAGCATTTGTTGCAGGAGTCTAATTACTTGGGTGCCAGTGGAGTGACCAACAAAGTGTGATGGATGGTCTTCATCCCACTCAGGATAATGGCCTGTGAAAATCTACACCATATTAATGAATACATTTGTACATGTTAACAATTACCTTTCTCTGGAAATAATCCATTAACATAATAGATTAAATATACCATGCTCATAAGTCTTGCCAAATTGAGCATGGCCATATTTAGCACTGTGCTCTTCTCCATAATCTACTGTTCCACCTTTTAAGTAGTAGAAAAGTTCCCGAGCCCTACAAATTTGTAAAAACAACAGGAAATAAAGCTTTATGCTGGTGCAAAAAATAATGAAAATTATACAATTCTGAGGCATATATTGATTTCATAAAGCAGACATGCCCTATATTGGAAAATAAATAAAAACTGTGTTTAACATACAAAACTAGACCTAAAAACAAATATAACACAGCTAAATTGGATGAGGATCTAACTAAATTATAAAATAAATCGAATATCTCTAAAAATGAATTGGTTTCAAGAACTTAAACCCAAACCAGATGTAGTAGAGCAAAACTTGAGCCCAAAGCTGAAAATTGCTATATTTTATAGATCTTTTACTGGAAAACAACCCTGTTCCACAATCTTCAGTTTCATGTACAATTTGCATGGGTTTTAAGATGTATTATTCAGTGAACTGCTTTGTCCTTCCAAAGGAAAGTGAAATGTAATGCAATCTTCGAGAGCTTATCAAAAGAAGGATACAACACCAAGAATTTATCTATACTCATTCCCAAGCATGTTAATTGGAATTCGAGTATAGCAAAGCTAATACAAAGACTCTAATCTAGATTACACGTGATCACAGCACAAACTACTGTTGAACAAAAATCCAAAATTCAAGCACAAATAACAAACTCAAGAATATCATGCAGGTCACATCAAATAAACATGGGCTTTCAACAACACCCAAAAAGCACTATACCAAACTAAGACAATAGAATAGAAGTTCACGTGCATTGGAACTCAGAGGCACAAGGCTGCCTCACAATCAACAATCATGAATTTGCAAAATGAAATTTTCAATCATACAATTGCATTCAGTTTTCTCTCACACACATACACCATAGATATTTTTACATAGTATGTTACTTAGGGTCATTCTACTTGTAAATGTTTATACACATCAAACGAAAAGGGTCTTCTATGGCGCGTCTATGTTCATACTTCTTTGTAGTCATGGTGGCAGTTTGAGTCCTAGCAAACAAGGACTTGAAAATAGAAGCTCAAATGTAAAGGAGGCCAGAGGACTAAAATTTCTCTTAAAATCCATAATATCAAATTGGAATTCTGAAGCATTCAGCAGCATTCTATTCACATGCAATACAAACACAACTTCTGTCATTTTACTTGTATATGTCTATCTATAGCGAGAAACCTAAATCCACACTTAAGGGCCAAACCAAGGGCTTAAGTTAAAGCAGTTATGTTCATTTGACCTTCTCTCCTCTCTCAAGAGGAACCTACATTGGCAATGGAGATAGATAAATCATACAAAAGACCAAACAAATAAACAATTCAAAAAGTTAAGAAAATAAGACTATATTTGATTTTAAGATTTCAAAGAGCCAGCTTAATTAAGACTTTATTCTATCATATCTGGGAGCCGCCTTATTTGAATTTCCCTTTATTACCATTTTTTAATCATATCTAAGAAGCTACCTTAATTGGCATTCCCAGAAAACAACATTTTTTTTCACAGAATAATGATTTATAGTGTAAACTTTCCCAGTAAACAACCTTTGTTTTATAACAGGATAATGATTCCCAGGGAAAGTCAATGTTTTATCGTGAACCCCTTGGTTATTATTGGTTTACTACAAATGGTCGCTGTCCAATCATGCACCCATTCTATGAAGCATTAATTTGAATAGATTGAAATCATCACATAGTGCAATATTCATGGAAGATGTACAAATTCGATTGCTAAAAAGAAGAAATAAACTTTAGCTACTTCGAGAAAAACCAACTGGAATGAGTAAAGCTAAGTTCCACAATTTTTTTCCACGTGCTGCCTGCAAACACGACTGGCAGGTGTAAATCCTAATTCTACAACCCTTTCCCACACATCCCTGCCTATACGAACATAGTAGCTTTGGAACAGGATATGGACATCCATCAATGCATAATGAAAGGGGGGAAAAAGAACTAAATCAGACATTACAATTAAAAAGGCTCTCGAAAACATGTCTGTAAATGTGGAAGCTTAATCAAGGCATAAGGGCTGTTTGACAGAATGACGCCAGGAGATGTGGTCTCATGGATTGCAGTGATTGCAAGATATGCACAAAATGATTTTATTGAACAACTTTAGAAACCTTCTAGAAAAAGCAATCGGCAGGAGTGAAGGAAAATCCCACAACCCTTAGACATGTATGCAAAATGCAAAGCATAGACAATGCACGGGAATTGTTTGACAGAATGCCTAGAAGGAATGTGGTCTCAAGGAATGCAATATTTGTTGGATATGCACAAAACGGATTCATAGAAACTGGTTAAACTTCTAAGCAATTACAATCGGTAGATGAAAAGCCAAATTTAGCATCCCTTCTAATATCATTTTATCAATCTATGCCCTTCCATTGCATGAGTTATCACAGTATGGAAGTAAAAGCATGAAGGAATTCAATAACACAACAAAACAACTGTATCACATCATTTTGATTATCTTTCATTGGTATTCTCAAAAATATGAAGCCACGGTTCTGAAACAGACTCAATCGAGCATAAACCCTCATACCTGGAAATGCCCTTTAGAATGGTGTAGCAACATGAAACAAATGCAGAATGGAAAATTATTAAACTGAGAAATGACCATGTACAGGTCTGAAATGGATTGCAGCAAGATGTAGATGACTTCTAGCAATGTTAAACCCATGCCCAGGGCTGCTAACCATCAGTCGACCCTTCTAATGGCGTAGAAAACTCTTCAAAACCCCCACATGGCCCCTCATATTCTGCTCATGAGCTGATTTTGGGCTGCTGCCCCCAACAAAATGAGGACCACGTCCTTGCTTTCATTGTATAGATGTCTCTATGTAGGGTTTACACTAGCAGATTAAACTTGGGAAAAACACACACACCCAGAGGACCTCCTCTCTGAAGGAGATGCCCATCCCAAAGTGCCCCCTCCATTCGCAATTGATAATCTAGTCGATCAGTTGAGCAATATTAGGAGAGGGCTGAGTAGATGACTGTGTGGAAGCCATATTCAATGCTTACACAAGGAAAGGCAAAGATAAATGAAAATTGATGTATTCCTCCTGTAAAACGGCGGGGGTGGGCTCCCAGCCATACCTGGTGACCGATGCATGTAGTATGAGGGATGGCCCCCGTCAACTCATCAATTACACCACTTGATAAATCAAATACAAAGCTTTTCCAACATCCTTCCCGCCTGTGCAAGGATGAGAGAAATTGTGCAACTACAAGAAAATACATTGGAAAGCGACATTTACTTCAACTGCAAAATTTCTCCAACACCAGCGATAAAAAGAATGGAGGGTTAACAGCCATTGCCTTAATATGAAAGGGTTTGCATTGCAATAGAAATTACCTTCTCCCTTCTGAAGAAATAACCCAATGCCACTGGTAAAAGCAACAAAGGCCATGAAGCATAAAAATAGAAATTACCCTCTCCCTTCTGATGTTTCCTTGCTCTCCTCTTGTCATAACCGCCATTGCCATTTTATTCTAAAGGTGGCCACTTGAAAAAGCAATAAAAATAGGCAAATAGGGAATACACGTAGACACTACTTAACTTGCATGCAAAACCCCGAAAGTCAAGGTAAAATTAATACAGTACGCAGGGAGTAGCTGGTACGGTGTTCGATATGAATGATTCTTTTATTTTTCACCCATACTTCTAGCAGGACGCCCATACTAGGTGCAGAGGGACAGCATACGGAGTCAACGAAGTGAAAATCCAACCAGAAAAAATGCCTTCTCAGGGAACAAAATGCGAATGGCATGTCTCAGGTGAGAATCCAACCAGAATAGGCTCAGCCGACATCAGACAGTGAGACTTTTCTGGTTGAATTCTCACCTATAATAGCCTATCGGCTAATAAAACAAGTTTCTAGACAAATATTCTAAGTTTATTATTTCATATAAAAGAAGTTTTTAAATTAGACTAAAAAAAAAGTTTCTAAATTTTAGAAAATCAAGTGCCAGAAATATATATTCTAAATTTTAAATAAATTAACCTACCAAGAAATATTCTAAATTCATTTCATATAAAAGATGTTTTTAAATTAGACTTGAAAATAAAAGTTTCTAAATTTTAGAAAATCAAGTGCAAGAAAAATATTCTAAATTTACTATTTCGTATAAAAAAGTAGTTTTTAAATTAAGTTTTAAAATTTGACGTAAAAAGAAGTTTCTAAATTTTAAAAAGTTATGAGCCAAAGAAATATTTTAAATTGATTTGTTTAGAACAAATTTCAAATATATTTTTTGCTTTCTAATAAATCAAACAAATTTGATGAAACCAAAAATCAAAATCAAAGAGATTTTATAAAACAAAAAAGTTAAAAAATATTTCACGAAACAAAAAATTAAAGAGATTTGATGAAACAAAAAAAATCAAAACAAAGAGATTTGATGAAACAAAAAAATCAAAATCAAAAAGATTTCATGAAACAAAAAAAATCAAAATCAAAGATATTTGATGAAACAACAAAAAAATCAAATCAAAGAGATTCGATGAAACAAAAAAATAAAATAAAAAATATTTGATTACAAAAAGAAATCAAAGATAAATCACAAAGATTTGAAAATGTTTAGTATAAATAAATTAAAAAATCAAATAAATAAATCAAAGGTTAAAAAATAAGTTAGGTTCAAGTATAGGGTTCAATTAGAGTTACTATTAGGGTTAAGGTTAGAGTTTTGGTGCAATTAGGGTTTGGGTGCAATTAAGATTTAATTAAGGTTGAGTTAGGGCTTCAACTAGGATTCAATCGGTGTTATGAGCAAGGTTAAAAGGTGTTATTGTTGAACTAGAGTTTAATTATGGTAAGTCTTATTAAGGTTCAATTAGAGCTAGTATTAGGGTTTGGGTGCAATTAGAGTTTAATTAAGGTTCAATTAGGGTTACAACTAGGATTCAATTAGGGTTATAACTAGGGTTCTAAAGTGTTATTGTTCAATTAGAGTTTAACTATGTTAAGTGTTAGGATTCAATTACAATTAGGGTTCAACTAAGGTTAAGGTTCAAATAGGGTTAGGATTAGAGTTAGGGTTATGGTTATGGTTAGGGTTAGGGTTAGGGTTAGGGTTAGGGTTAGGGTTAGGGTTAGGGTTATGGTTATGGTTAGGGTTAGGGTTATAATTACGAATATGATTATCATCATCAATAGGATTAGGGTTAGGGTTAGGATTATGGCTGACTTTATCATCACAAATAGGATTAGGGTTAGGGTTACGATTAAGGTTAGGGTTAAGGTTATGGTTATGGTTAGGGATATGTTTATAAATGATAAAATATAGTAATTTGGTTAGGGTTAGAGTTAAAATTGGTATTAGGGATGGGGTTATCATCATGAATAGGGGTTAGGGTTAGGGTTAGGGTTAGGGTTATGGTTATGGTTAGGGATATGTTTATAAATGATAAATATAGTAATTTGGTTAGGGTTGGGGCTATCATCACAAATAGGGATTCGAGTTAGGGTAAGGATTAGGGTTAGGGTTAGGTTAAGGGTTAGGGTTAGGGTTAGGGTTAGGGTTAGTGTTATTGTTAGGGTTAGGGCTATGGTTATGGTTAAGGTTAGGGTTAGGATTATGATTTTGGTTAGGGTTAGGGTTATCAACGCGAATAGGTTTATCATCATGAATAGGTTTATCATCACAAATAGAATTAAGGTTAGGATTAGGGTTAGGATTAGTGTTAGGGTTAGAATTAGGGTTAGGTTTATCATCACGAATAGGATTATGGTTATGGTTATGGTTATGGTTATGGTTATGGTTATGGTTATGGTTATGGTTAGGGTTAGGGTTAGTGTAAGGGTTAGGGTAAGGGTTAGGGTTAGTAGTAGGGTTAGGGTTATCATCACGAATGGATTTATCATCATGAATAGGGATTAGGGTTAGGGTTAGGGTTATCAACACGAATAGGTTTATCATCATGAATAAAATTACGGTTAGGGTTAGTGTTAGGGTTAGAATTAGGGTTAGGTTTATAATCACGAATAGGGTTAGGGTTAGGGTTAGGGTTAGGGTTATGGTTATGGTTAGGGTTAGGGTTATTAGTAGGGTTCAGGTTATCATCACAAATAGAGATAGGGTTAGGGTTAGGGTTAGGATTAGGGTTAAGGTTAGGGTTAAGGTTAGGGATAGGTTATAGTAAAAATTGGGATTAGGGTTAGGATTAGGGTTATGGTTAGGGATAGGGTTAGGGTTATGGTTATGGTTATGGTTAGGGATAGGTTTGTAAATGATAAAATATAGTAAGTTAGTTAGGGTAAGAGTTAAAATTGGGATTTGGGTTGCAGTTAGGGTTAGGGTTAGAGTTAGGGTTGTTATCACAAATATGGATTAGGGTTAGGGTTAGTGTTAGGGTTAAGATTAGAGCTATGTTTATTATCACGAATACATATATCATCAAAAATAGGTTTATCATCACGAATAGCATTAGGGTTACGGTTACGATTAGGATTAGGGTTAGGATTAAGGTGAAGGTTAAGGTTAACATTAGGGTTAACGTTAGGGTTAAGGTTAAGGATAGGTTTATAAATGATAAAATATAGTAATATGGTTAGGGTTAGAGTTAAAATTGGGATTAGGGTTGGGGTCATCATCACAAATAGGTTTATCATCATGAATAGGGATTAGGGTTAAGGTTAGGGTTAGAGTTATGGTTAGGGTTAGGGTTAAGGTTAGGGTTAGGGTTAAGGTTAAGGATAGGTTTGTAAATGATAAAATATAGTAATTTGGTTAGGGTTAGAGTTAAAATTGGGATTAGAGTTGGGGTCATCATCATGAATAGGGATTAGGGTTAGGGTTAAGGTTAGGGTTAGGGTTATGGTTATGCTTAGGGATAGGTTTATAAATGATAAAATATAGTAATTTGGTTAGGGTTAGAGTTAAAATTGGGATTAGGGTTGTGGTTATCATCACAAATAGGGATTTCGGTTAGGGTAAGGGTTAGGTTTAGGGTTAGGGTTAGGGTTAGGGTTATCATCACGAATAGGTTTATCATGAATAGAGATTAGGGTTAGGGTTAGTATAATTAATTCATATAATATAATATTATTATTATATTATATTATTATTTATCTTAATATTATTATATATCTAATAATTTAAAATAATATATTATAATTAATTCATGTTATGTGTTGTGCCATGATTGCTACTAGCATATATATCTTAAATTTAATACATCTATATTAAATTTGAATGATGAAAAATTAATATATCTCGATGTAATTTATATATCTTAAATTTAAGATATATATGCTAGTTATAATTTTATTATTTTATTTTATTTATTTTTTCTAAATCAGTTTTTTTTTTTTTCATTTTTAAAGTGTTTGTTTATTGTGTTTTGACTAAATAGTATTATATTATATTATTATTATTACATTATTAAATATGTACTATTATTAAAATGATTTTTTTTCTTTTATTTGTTTTCTAATTTTTTTGTTTTTGTTTAGTTTCTAAAATATGTTTAGTTTTGTGTTTTCTTTTTGTAACGCATTGCTTAGAACATTCCCTAGCATCATTTTGTAGTATAAGAATATCTCATCCATAGTTAACAAGGTGAATATAAAGAAACGCCTGCAGTTTAAACGTCATTTAACAGACAACTGCATGTATTTTTCTGGATTTCAGAAAGAGTTGATAATGGATTTTTCGCTGGAAGTCGCTAAACGAATATTGCGATACATCTTACTGAGAGTGCCTTACAAATATCAATCAATGATTAAGCGATTGTTGAAACCTGCCAGAGAAATGATGGAATCTTTCCAGTTTTATCAAGATAGAATAAAGTTTGGGTTGTCGCGGAAATATGTATGTTGGGTCCTGTATCCTGGGATATCTATATACGACCCTGCCGATCAATATTCTGAAATGCTCCCTCGTATTCCCACCGGATTTGAAGTCACAAATGTTTCTCAGATTTTTTGTGTAAATCATAAGCTTGTTTTGCTGGGCTTGGATTATTATGGCGATTCTACTTCAAAGATTTTGATATATGATTTATTATCTAGTACATGGAAGCAAGGTGCTGAAATTCCCACTACTGCCACATATGGATCCCCGTTTGCATGTTGTGCTTCATCTGAAGGATTAATTTACATTGCACGAGGAATGAATTTACATCATAATAAACTCCGTGAAGCAGCTGTTTATAAAGTAGATGAAAACAAGTGGAAGCTTCTTCCTAAGATGCGCGAAAAAATTGGCATGGGTAGGGGCGTTTTTATTGAAGGAATGTTTTATGTCTTTGGTATTCATGATAATATCACTCAAAGATTTGATCTCAGTGCAAGAGTATGGACAACTATAGTAAACATGTCTTTGCACAATATAGGGTACGATCATGTTCTGTATGCGTTTGGAGAACTATATGCGTTTGGAGAGAATAGAGTAGAGCAATATGATTGGGAAGGAAATGTGTGGAGAGAATTGGACGCCTTCCCTCAACATCTTGTCTGTGTTCGTGCCACAGTGTGGTATGATCGAATTTTCTTTTTCGGATATCATACTTCCATCGATTTTGGGTCTGGAGATCTACCCGGACCAGTTTTCTATATGTATAAACCTGGAGCAGCTTTCTCTGAGAGGTGGATTTCTGTTGACAAACCGAAAGCTTATTTAGGAGAGGAACGTATGTCTGCTGTTACAACAATAGAAATTTAGTACACCCCTGCCCGCTTCATTGCAGAGATGCATTCACAACGGCAGCTTTGCATGGATAATGCATGATCAACAATTCATGCCATCTCTGCAGTATTTACTTTCAATAGTTTCTTTCAGCCTTTGATGCATAATAAACTGCAGTTTCTATGCAGTATTTTTAGCGATAGGAACATTTCAGTGTTAGTTTCCTTTTTTATCTTAAGCGCAGTGCTGTTTAAACTATATTTAGCCTGGTCCTTCCATGCAACGAATTTGCATGTGTATTGCTTTTTTACCTTAAGCGAAGTGCTGTTTAAACTATATTTACCATGCTCCTTTAATGCAACGAGTTTGCATGTGTATTGCTTTTTTATTTTAAGCGCAGTGCTTACCCTGCTCCTTCCATGCAACGAATTTGTATGTGTATTTCATTTTTTAAGCTTCTTTCTTTAAATGTATGCTGTTTCAGAATATCAACACAGAGATGAATAATACAGTCCTCCTCATTATTTTCCAGCCCTTTTTAATGCTGCTGTTCGCTCTGTTTTGAGCATAATTATTAAGCTTATGTTCATGAGTGTGATGATTGGTTTAATTTGTTAGAGCTTAAGTCTTAAAATCTTTCATTCATTACCATATCATTAAAACATATGATTGTTCAAACTAGATTTCAAATATCTGTTGCCTTGAATCTTATAATTGGTGTTTTCTATGTCATAGAAACATATTTATCTAGAAGCACTATTGTTTAATTTTTTTTATTTGAAAACTTTCTTCTTTTTTTTTTTCTGTAATAGAAGATTATATTGATATAAGCTAAAGTACAACCATCTATAAAAGCAGGGTCCATCATGATTTTAAAGTGCTTGACCACCAACTCAACAAAAACACTAGAACATGCCCCCACTACCCAATGACCACCCAAAACCCCAACATGCTTGAAAAGAGAGGATGATTATTTACATGTTTTAAACAAAATGGCCCATGGCTAGGCATAAGCTACCATAAACAAAGACAAAAGAAGATTTACCCATTGTCGCACAAAAACAAACACCCAACCCCCATCACATGAAGCCATTGGCCTTCACGAAAGCATCAAATTCGGCTACCCATTTGAAACCCTCCGCTTCCATCAGCCACAACATCTTTTTTAGAAAATTAACACTGACCGCTGCTATCATCCTATGGAGAACCAGCATCATGCCTTTCAGGTCTAGGAAGAATGGGTAGATTTTGATGACCTCTCCCCATTTCTTGACTAGCTCCAAGTCTTTAGGTCACAACACCCCAACCCTCAAAATTGTCACCTTGAGTGTCTTGTCCCCTCCATCAAGCCCTTGTTGAAACATTTGCAAACCAGTGCCTTGCCTTTGTCTTTGGCCGTGTGGATATCCAACAGAGATGCAAGAAACCTTGAGACAATTTGAGAATTCACTTGGAAGGTCTCGTGCTGTGCCAAATATCCCTTCCCCACAACCCTTTTAACAACCACCACTGTATGTAGATCAATATTCAGTAGAATGCGCTTAAGGCGTTGATCAGAGACACAACCAAAGGCATTTTGTCGCTCTTTACACCTTAGTTGATTTAGGGTGTCGGTGCCAAAGCTAACTAGTAAATCAACATACATATGCATTGTAAACTTCGTTTGTTCCTTCATTGAATGCTATCCCCAAACTTGCCTAAAGCTAAGAGGAAAGGAGAATGCTATGCCAAATTACCACCTTCAAGAAGGCTATTGCCTTAAATGCATGAAAGATTATCATGATGTATAAAGTAATATTGCCATCGTATGTAACCTAAAAAACTATGACTTGCCACAATTTGGTGTCGTGAGTATGTCATTTTGTGTGATAGCCAGACTTGATGCCAATGGGTGTAATGCCCACATCCAACCCAAGTAGGGGGAATCTGTTTCATTATTGCCATTCACTCACAGAGATACAGACACAAAATCCCATGTGAAGTTTTCTAACAAGGCATCAACACACCTTAATCACCCATTCTTACCCCTCAAATCGAACTTTCCACAATCCCATGTGGAAAGTCCCTCACCCTTCCACACACAAGTTTGAGTACTTTTTCAGCAGACCAAATGAAGAACCTCTCTTTGCTTAGTGCCATCCGCTCCTTGGTTTGAAAGTTCATTTTCTTCCGTGTTTCCTTCCCTCAACATGTGATTGATTACTACCATTTCAAACCCTTCCAATAGTTGTAGGGCCAGTTCTAAGCCTGCACTCAATTTCTAGTGCACCATATGTCTGGTTCTTAAGGCATGATAACCAAGGAGGAATCTCCTTCAATTACTAGGTTCTTTATTCTTAGCTCTCGACAAAATCTCAAACCAAAAATCAAAGTTTGCATCTCTGCCACATGGTTTGTGCCTAACTAAAGGGGATTTTCCAATCTACCAATTTTTCTAGATTTCCTGTCCCTCACAATGCATCCCATCCTTGATATGCCTAGATTACTCGAGGGGCACCATCAATGTTTAGTTTAAACCAACCAACTTTTTGAGGTTGCTAGACCACCTTGCTTCTTGCTAATTGAGTTGTTGGGCCATCTTCATTGACATGAGGGGGAATCTTGAGGCCATGCCAATTTTTGAACACTAGAGCATCCCAGGGAGTGAAGACCATTTTTCCACCCTGATACACAACCAGTCTTACATTAATAGTCTCTACTATGCAAGATTCAATTTTGTTTAGAAGAGATTGACGGGGCATTCTTGCTCTTGAATGATATGCATGTTCCTTTCTTTGCAAATTTACCAAATTAATACTGATAGGTTCGTGATCCATAGTCTTCCAAACATTGTGTTCTTGTATAGCTTTGGCCAACCTGTTAACAATCCCAATAACCTGTTTGGCAAGGTCATTTTCCAATTGAGTTTTTCCCACAACCAAGTTCAACAATGTTGCACGAATGGGCAACTGAAAAACATGTGCTCACCAAATTCCTCCACTTGTTTGTAGAGTACAAACATCGATGGGCTAACATATCCTAGGTGAACAAATCTGTCAGCCATGAGCATCCTCCCTTGCACCGGAACCCAAGTAAAAATGCCTACTTTTTGGAGACAAGAAAGATTCAAACACAGGTTGGTGAGCACCGGTGCTTGAGATGCCTCCATGTCCACTAAAACTTTGTAGCCATCTTTGGCATTATAGGCCCCACTAATAGAGGCATTCCATCACAAATCATCCCTACCCAATATGGGGAAGATGCTTCGTTTGGCCAACTCTGCTTCATAACCTTCAACTACCCTGGGATTCCCACCTAGTGTTTAATTTTTTTTCCAACGGTAATTGGGGCAGCCATCCTCCCAATAAATTGTCAGGTAATCTACCACTTTACTTCCCCAAGCATGTTTTGTTTCCAATTTGACTAGTGCTAGATCCTCCCTTTCCTCTAGTTTTGGGTGCCCTTCCCAAGAGTCTTCCCAGAAGAGGACACTCTACCCATCCTTTATTTCCCATGTTAGATGATCCACAATTAAATTCCTGGAACTACTAATGAAATTCCATATTCGTGATCCTTTAGGGACCAACCTAGAAGAAAAGATGTTGTGCTCTTCCACATCGAGATACTTCGCTTTAACTATTTTGACCCATTTGAAATTCGTTTTTGAGTGAATTGTCCACAGGAGCTTAGCCCCAAGTGCTTGATTCTGTAACTACATATGCTTCAAACTTGCCCCACCAACCTCCTTATGATCACAAATCTCTTTCCATTTTATCATAGGGAATTTACGTTGGTTTGAATTGCCTTTCCATAATTTTTTTTTCATTTTCTGAATGATAACTTTATTTGTGTTACTTGACAAAGGTAGGCATGAAAGCATATAAATGGGGATTGTTGAGATGACTGAATTTAGCATTGTTAACTAAGCCACCCAAGAAAGCCGCTTGTTTTCCATGAAGCCAAATTTTCACTGACTTTTCTATCACCGAATCCCACATCTTACCAGGTTGCAGGCCTTTGGCCAAGGGAAGACCCAAATACTTACAGGTGAGAGAACCCTTGCAAAATCCCAATATACACAAAATTTGCATTTCTCTACCTATTTCAATATTGAAAAAGAAAATTTCAGATTTGGCTTGACTTACCTCTTGCTTTGATTCCAATTCATATTGTTCTAGGATCTGATTGAACCCTCATGCTTCTTTCACCGAGGATGCAACAAAGAGCATGTTATCATCTGTGAAATGTTGGTTGGTTGGTTGGTGACTTCCAATATGTGCCTCTAGTAATCTATATCCCTTCCAAGTGGCCTTGCAATCTTGCTTTTGAGAAGGCTCTACCAAGTGCCTCGACCATAATGATAAATAGAAAGGGGGATAGGGGATCCCCCTGCCTCAGTCCCATGGAAACATTGAAGAAGCTTGCAGGGGAGTTGTTTAGCAGAACTGAGAATCTCAGGAAAGCAATCTAAGCAAATAACCAGTTCAACCAAGGCCTATCAAAACCAAAGGCTTCCATTACTTTGAAGAGGAAGTTCCAATTAACTTTATTGAGTTAGCCTTTTTAATGTCTAGTTTGATCAACATAGTTTATCTCTTCATTTTTCGAATAGTATGTATCGCCTCCTATTGAATAATGACCCGATCGAAGATGGATCTACTAGGAATGAAGCCCATTTGTTCCTCTAAGATAATGAATGGTAGAATTTTCTTGATTTTGTTTGTGAGGGTCTTTGCTAATACTTTATAAATAATATTGCACAAAGTGGGTATGTGTAGGATCATGATGGGCCAAAAAGTGGCAATATGATGGGTGTTTGTAGGGTATGTGGCTGACAACTTTTTTTTACCCAAAATTGATGAAATGAAAAGTTTTTTAAAAGAGATTCTTAGCTTTCCACCAATATAAATTATGATTTACTTTGAATTTAATAAATTATTATTATTCATTTTCTATTTGAATTACAACTAAAGTCCTGATAGATAGGTTGATTGAAAAACATCTATAGCTTTCAAACGGTATGGCATTTTTGGAATCCAAAACATGCATCACATTCTATAATTCACATACTATAGGATTAAAAAAAAAAAATGAATTTCATGAATTTTTGACCAGGTTAAGGTGGTTAGACATACGAGTTTTTATATTTTTAAAAATTTGTAATTAAAAATTCATAATTAATTATTTACTTGGAAAAAATTACAAAAAAATATGCACCACATCCGGACATGAGTCCTCTACTTATGTCTAAAATATTGTAAAAAATATTATCATTTTATTGTTTTTAGGGTGGTCAGACAGACACCTACTTATTTTTTCCCTGAAATTTAACTACTACTGCATTGAAATTTCAAATTTTCACTGGAAATAGATTTTTTTTATTAGATAAACCTAGTATTTTAGAAACTAAATTCAATTTTCTATAGATTCTATTCTTACATATGATTGAAATAATATAGATAACTTATTCAAATTTTTATGTCAAGTTGCCTAACTCTAAATTTTTTGAATTTTTTTGCCACTTAAGGGATTGTTTTTTCCATGATGATCCTGCACATACCCAAGTGATTGAGCAAAATTCTTCAAAGGATTCGAGCTTGCATTTTTTTGGGATGAGTGCAATAAAGGTATTGTTGGCCTCAATAAGTACTATACCAATACACCTAGCATCTTCCAAGGCCTCAACAAGATCCATCCTAAGGATGTTCCAAAATTTCTAAAAGAAGCCGATTAGGAACCCATCCAATCTAGGAGCCTTATCCGGGTGTAACTGAAAAAGTACCTCCTTCACCTCTTTTTCACTGAACTTGGATTGCAATATGTCATTTTGGGCTGCAGTAATCAAATGTGGAATTCCTTGGAGAAGCTCATGTGGTTCCTAAATGTGAGACCCACTTGGCTCATTAAATAGGGACTAGAAAAGTTCAACCGCTGGAGGTGAAATGTCTTTTTTCTTACCAAAATGTTGCCATCTATACCTTTGATACATGTGATTCTATTGATTTCCCTCCTTTTGGTGGAGTTGTGAAAAAAACTAGTGTTCTTATCACCACCCCAAAGCCAGACTTCTCTTGATTTTTGCCTCTAGAAAACCTCTTCCTTGGCCTTCAAGTCATTTAATCTGTTTAAGAGATCTTTCTCTTGATAGAAATTCATGACATCCATCCCATGGTTGATGAATTCTTCATTCAATTTCTGCATGGCTTCCTCTATCTATCATTTCTCTTCAAAAAATTTTCTTGACACACTCCCTATTCAACTATTTGATATGTTGCTTAATTGAATTCAATTTTGAGACAAAGGTGAACAACTTCGAGCCGCTTAGACCATGCTCCAACCACCATTGTTGGATTAAATCAAGGAAGTGTGAATCACACAACCACATGTTCTCAAACTTAAATGGGCACTGAGCAGGTGATTTTTCCTCGACAATATCCATTATGACTAGGAAGTGATCTGAGCTAGTCCCAAGCAGGATGGACCCTTCCAAATTAAAGGGGAAACAACACAAATCCCCTTTAAACAAAAACCTATCCAATCTTTTTGCAATATTGATGAAGCCCGCTCTTCGATTTGTCCAAGTGAAACACCCATTGCTCGTGGAAATCTTGAGTAGAGTGTTACCTTCCACAAACCTTTCGAAGTCAATCTGGGACCTTTTTTTGAAACTTGTGCCCCCTTTTTTGTCTAACGCCCTCAAGATGGCATTGAAATCTCCACCCAATATTACAAATTCAAAGACTAGATTGTTACAAAAAAATTCTTAACTCCCTCCCACATCTCCCTTTTCTAAATGCAAGTGATGGGACTATAAACATTTACCAAAATAAAGTTAAGGTTTGACTCTAGACTCCTTACCTTGCATGCCAACCACTATTTTTTTGCAGAAATTTCTTTCAACCAAACACTCTAAGGATGCCACAAGGTTAGAAATCCACGTGATGCCCCATTCATAGTCACAGTAAGCCCATGCTAAGTTCTTAGTTTCCTTAGAAAGCTTTGTTTCTTGTTTTCTCCTAATTTGGTCTCTTGAAGCAGGAAAATTTCGGCCTGGAGATGCTCCATTTGATGCCCGATTAGGCATCATTTATTAGCAGTATTCAATCCCTTAACATTCCATGTTATGATCTTCATGGTTGTTTAGGAAGGGATTTAGCCTTCCCTAATTTCAACATCTCATTAATTTTCAACTGTCCACAAGCCTCTCCATCCCACTTTTAATTTTTCGTGATTGGGGATCCTGCCTCTTCACTTTGCTTTGCCACAGTCTGGGGACAACTTGCTAGGCCCTTTTTGGTAAATTCCCAAACACCCTATCATCTTTGGATTTGGAGGATCTGTGTCGAGGTGATCCTGCATTGGATGGGGACCCAAACCATTCATCACCCACTAATCTGACTCTTCATCTTAGATCTCAACATCCCCATCCACCTCTAGGACCTCATTTTCTAGTCTTAAGGATCCCTTCTTTGCTACTTTTCCTAATTCAACAAGTTGAAAAACTACTTCCATTAGTGAGTCCAAGTCATCTACCCTGATATTGGGCACCATAACTTCTAGGGCATTAGATATTTTTTCCTTCAAAACCTCCCTTAAAACTTGATCCTACTGACCCAACTGCTCAGCCACCTCCGCTTTAACCATTGCTTTTTCAGCCTCATTGTCATTCTTCCCTATAGATCCAGTAACCTCCATCAACATCCTAGGTGGTGACCTTACTGAGACATCCTGCAATACATCACCCTATTTTTCCTAACCATTGAAAGTAGATCCACTCAGACCTGGATCCTTTGCCAATTGGACATCCCTCTTCACATCCAAGATTTTCTCTAGAGATCTCTAATAGATAGTGTCCAAGAGAATTTTTTTCATGAATGAATCCAAGATCAGAGGTTGGATCAGATTACCCCAAACCCTAGAAAGTTTGATTTCCCTCCAAAATGAGCAATTGGGTTTTCTTTCTCCACACATTCTAACATAGGTGGTAATCTTATCTGGCTAAACTCTTTCCTCCACACACATAATCTTCCCTAGGTGGTTTCCAATCTGTTCTAGAATGTCTAGCTACCAGAACTCCATGGGAAGATTTAGAAAACTATAGCAATCCTGCAACCATTCCATCTAGTGCTTCAACAAATCAACCCCAATTTCTCTTTTGCGAATATAGAAACCAAAACCCTCCATTAGCCAAATGCCCTTCAATATTTGGTCTCTAATGTTGTTGTCTAGGTATATTACCACAAAGAATCCATTCACTAGTGCTTTGAATTTCATATCCAGGTATGTGTAGGATCATGATGGGCCAAAAAGTGGTGATATGATGAGTATTTGTAGGGTATGTGGTTGACAATTTTTTTTACCCAAAATTGATGAAATGGAAAGGGTTTTTAAAGGAGATTCTCATATTTCCACCAATACAAATTATGCCTTAGTTTGAATTTAATAAATAATTATTATAAATTTCTATTTGAATTACCATTAAAGTCTGATTGATAGGCTAATTGAAAAACATCTATATCTTTTAAACAATATCACAGTTTTGGAATCCAAAACATGCATCACATTCTATGCTTCACATACTATAGGATTTAAAAAATAAAAATTGAATTTCATGAAGTTTTGACCAAGTTAAGGTGGTCAGACATACGAGTTTTTATATTTTTTAAAAGTAGTAAAAGAAAATCATAATTAATTATTTACTTGAAAAAAATTACAAAAAAATCTGCATCACATCCGGACATGAGTTCTCTGCTTATGTCTAAAATATTATAAAAAAATATTATCATTTTATTGTGGTTAGGGTGGTAAGACAGACACCTACTTATCTTTTCCTTGAAATTTAAGTACTACTGCATTGAAATTTTAAATTTTCACTAAATAGATTTTTCTTTTTTTAAAATAAACCTAGTAATTTAGAAACTACATTCAATTTGCTACATATTTTATTCTTACATATTTTTGAAATAATATAGATAACTTATTCAAATTTTTATGTCAAGTTCTCTAACTCTAATTTTTCTAAATTTGTTGCCACTTAAGGGCCTATTTTTTCCATGATGATCCTGCACATACCCATCCTAACCCCACCAACCCTACCACTAATAGATAAGACTATGCCAATTCAGACTTCTTCTGTACCATCTTGCAATCAATCCTTGTTTCTCTAGAAAAGAAGTTGAATGTCAAATCAATTTTGAACTGATTACCAACGAACTCTTGTTACTCAACTTCGATTGAGTAGAACCATCTTTTCCCCTTGGTTTGTTTCTGAAAGAAGGGTTTCCTGGGTGATTTCCATCTCTGCCCTTTGCATTGCCCTTGGATCTGGGGGAGTCCTTCCATCTCCTCTCCCATGGAAAATTTTTCCTTCTATTTCTTTGGTTCAACCAGTTGTTGGAGTTCTAGAACTGATCATTCCATCTCTTCTCACCACAATTCCTTCTTCCCTTCCTATTTGAATTTAAATTTTTTCCCCAAGGCTCATTCATCACCTACACTTGCACTTTTCCCCTGAAATGGCTTGCTCAACCTCTTTTTCTCACTCACCTACACCCTACACTAACTTTTGCTTTGAATCCCTTGTCTAATCACCAAGGCCACCAACCACTATATTTTTTGCCACACCAGTCTAGACTTCTACAAAAAATTTCTCCCCTCTACTCGCCATCCCACAATTTGATTCCATTTTAATTCTTTTAACTTTACTTCTTTATTTGAAAACTAATTATAACTATATATAGCTTATAAATTTATTTCTGTAAGATCATCATTCATATAAATGTATATTTTTTTAATATTTTATGAGTTTACTTATTTAGACATATTTCAAAAAAATCATCTTGTTAATTTGTGAAGTTGAATAGTCTAGAATGAGTCTATTTGAATTAAACATTGTTAAATGCAAGATCTTGTCATCATAAAGAATAATAATCTTTCTTAGCTGAATAGATTTAAGCCTAAAAGTTATACTCCCATATTAAATTACAAAAGAAAACATCAAAATGATGTAAAGGAGACTACCACTAAAACCATGCTATATTAGCATGTTCTCCCTTAGCTTGGCCAAATTAAGTTGGATGAAACACCACAATAATAAAAGATAAAATTTATGGTTATATGATGAAGTGATTTTATCCAAAACAAAATTGTTAAATGCCACTCCCTTCCCTTGTAGATACCATGACTTCACAAGTTAGGGGTTGGGAAAAACATTTCTCATTGTCAAACTAATTGAATCTACCAAAAAAAAAATGACTTGTTGAAAAGGGTTTCACAACTCCAAATTTTCATCCATATGCATCCATTTGATTCACCTTGAAAATTGCAAGCATAAATAATTAGGCTAATCCCTTTGACTAGCCTAAGACAACCAAATACATATGACATATTTGATTATATTATCTCTACAATATCTACTATGTATAGTACTTTTTTTATATCTATTATGTATAATACATTTATATGAGAGTAATCTAACAATTTTCATGCACATATAATAGGCTATACAAATGTTTGTCATGATGTGAAGTGTTGAACACATATATTGTTGGTTGTATTGTAGTACATATTGATCCTAATAGTTAAACATGCATGGTGCAAATTATTTAGCATGATAATGAGGCAATGATGTGACCATGCATTGGGTGCATCCAATCTAGTGATGTTGAGTCATATAAAAGAGAATAGTATGTATAAGTATAAACAATTTGCAGTTTATAATGCTTGAGAATTTGGGAATCTCATGAAGCTTGTAAATAACTCCTAGTGTAGTATCGTCCTTGAGAGTTGACCGCTTTGTTGTACTATGTTACACAAATACATATAACTATTTATGCTAGTGGTTGTGTAGAGTTATGTGAATCCATTCTACTAGATGATTGTATTTGTATATGCATATAAGTATTCTATCATAATACAAGGAAATATTATGTGAAATAAGATGGTATAATTGATATGATGTCTAAGAATATATAATGCATGAGATTATTCTTAAATCATTCTAACTTTCAATTGCAATATAATGGTATTCAATGCATTATATTGCATAATTGAGAATCTTATTAGAAAGTTTGTGTTGGTTTGATTAATTGATGGTTGTGCTAAATTAATGCATGGTTCAACTCAAATAGCATGTCATTTCGTGTAGAGTATTGTGGTCCCCATTATGTAGGATCATACCCAAAGTATAAAATCTAAGAAAATATGTGATATTCATGATATGTTGATGGATATAGATCCACCCATGCTTCCTTGTGTTCAATATTTTATATAATTCTACATATGAGTGTATTTTGTAGAAAAATCAATTTATGAATTATATTATCTAACTTTTGACTATATATTCCATAAGTATATGAGGAATGTTGTACTATTTTCTATAATTTTTACTATTAATAGTTATTATTATGACATGCTTATTGTTATGTATAAAGATAATTTCCCTATTAGAGTGATTTTGAGAAAATTTGTACACTTTGACACAATGAAATGTGAAGCTTCTAATTTATATAACAATATGTTGAGATAGATATTGTAAATTCAATTTAAATAATTTAGTTACTTTGTCAAGGTTCATAGTATGGATTTAGATACATACATGTAATTAATGATAGAGGTCAAGTGGCTAAAAGGTTATATAATAATTTGTATATAAGTTGCATTTTTATTTGTTTGAATTTGATGATTTAATAATGGTTATATAAGATAGGTTTGAAACTAATTTGACACCATTATTAAAGTGGAATAAAATTATCAAGATGAGCACATTTTCCAAATAGATATCTTTCCTATATTTCAAAATATCTATAGTAGATCATGATACACATAACTATTGAGCATGAAGAAATGAGATGAAAAGAAATTTAGTTTACATAGATGGTTAATTAGAAGAAAAAAACTAATGGTTTATAAAGAAAATATGGATTAGTTGTTTTGGAACTCATAACGCATTATGGGATTAAAGGTCAATTATTCTACTATAGTGTATGATCATCTTAGTTCTAGGTGTTAGTTTTTGATTAAAAAAGTAGGGAAGGACCTTAACCCATAACAAAATAAAAACATCGTAGAAATAGAAAAGAAGAGAGAAAAGATTAAGCACTAGAGCTTGAACCATAGTTAAACCTGTTTATGATTTAAGTAATTTATTGATTGAGTTTTGTGCAATATTTTAATTGATTCATGATAAGGTTGAGGATCACATCTCATGATTCTAGAGGATTCAATAATTAATATTGCTAGTTGTTCTTCTATTATATATACTTCCTAGGGTTAACCATTTCATTTATATACATAATTATTAATATGAAAAAGAGTTAAAGAGGAAATTTTGACACATAAATACATATGCTAGGATGCGAGAAAATATTACCATAAATATAAAGGAGTAGGAGATACACATTATAGATGGATAATAAATATAGATAAAAATATATATAATGGATGAGAAAATAACTTTCAATGGAAAATGATTTAAGTATGGAGAAGGGAACACATAATTTTCATGTTAATGATATCAAGTTTCCACAATCCATATCAATTGTTGTTGTAGCGGTTTTTGGATTAGATTGTGAGTTTTTTTCATCAATATTTTAGATCAAACTCTGTGATCCATCATCATTTTTTCTCCTCGAGCTCTTTCATCCTGATGATGGATCACAAAGTGTGATCCAAATTATTGATGCAAAAACTCTCATGCAATCTAATCCAAAAACTATTGCAACAAATTTTTTAATGTTTCCAAAACTAAGAAAAGGAGCATAAAAGATCAATATAACCACATTTATGGAAGAGGAGCCTTTAGTTCATATTAGATAGATGATAAATTTAAACATGGATAATCATTAATGATGAAAATTACCTTGGTGAATCATCCTAAAGGATAAGGAATAGTAAAAATAAATATCCTATTAATAAATATATGAAAATTGGGGTAGAAGTGTTGCAAGGTAATCACTAATAGAAGAAGAATAGAATAATTTTTTTTTAAATGAATGGTTAAAAAATTTAAACTTGAGAAGGTAGAAGCACCTAAAACCTTACAAAACTTCTTGGATATAAATAGAACACAAGTTAATGGTCAATTAATAATGTTGAGTAATAATTTAAGTAGGGACATTACCATGATG
>VDFB02271358.1:422417875-422477370 GCA_007258455.2 Sequoia sempervirens | reverse complement strand
ATCATCACCTAAAAATGCTATCCCCACACCGCTTGCATATCCCCTTGGTACTCTCACATTCTTCCATGGTGGCCTCCTTGCAAAAGAAAAACACAGTGTATATACCACCCATCATCCCCCACCTAATAATGGACTCGCATCATGTTTTCAGAATAACAAAAATCCTACAATGGATCGCATGCTCAAGAACATGAACTATCAAGGAAAAGGTCTAGGCCTTCACGAGCAAGGTATTTTAGAGCCCATCCAAGTCAAAGAACAAATCTGCATGCAAGGTCTTGGATCTATTCCCCAAGACTCACAATCTAAACACGTTGGTACTGTAACCTCTAGACGTCCTCAATGAGCCTTTTCCAAAAGAAATGTTGGCTCTTCCCATTGCTCCACCAAATCATATGCTGCCATCCCTCCTCCTCTATCGTATCACCTCAAAACAACCGTCCATATTCCTCCTTCATCCGCTCCATCCATTTTGGATCCTTACATCCCTCCATCCACCATCTCTCGTCCTTCATCTAGTCTATCCATCTTGGGTCCGTTTATCCCAAGATCACCTCCTCCATCTCATCCTTTCACACATCCAACACCTATACATGTCATCCATCATAAACATCCCTCTCGCATATCCCATAATCAGGATCAACAAAGGCACATACCTAAACATCCCCCATCTACACATAATCCCCATACTCCTACCTCCATTGCTCCACATCATCCATCTTCTCACACCCATCCCACCGGGCGTGCCAAAAATGTGATAGGTTGAATGTAAGCATTAGAAAACAAGCAGCAAATAAAAGAGTGCAAATAAACACCAAAATAACCTACACCTCAAGATTAGCCTAAGTTGGAAACAACACAAGATAAAAATCAACAAATGAAACTTTATACCTTGTCTCGAATCGATCCTTTGGTTGGCCCTTCGATCTTTGATGTGTATGCTCCTTGGATGGCACAAAATGCAAGCTAAATGATGTTGTGAGGATGAGTGCAAGTGGATGAAAACATGAAAATGGCTAAGTGTGGATTGAGAAATAAATTTGCAAGAGTTTGGCTAGCAAAATGGTCTCTCCCAAAATGAGAGAAAAGAGGGGGTATTTATAGGAATTTTGAGAATTCCTAGAAGAGATGGATGGCCAAGATTGAGCCACCAAATATCAAGATGTAGGGCTAAGGTGAGTTGAGAACTCACAAGCCCTCACATCTTGACATGTGGCATGGGGAGAGGCTTAAGAAAGATGAGGTGGAGATGAGGTGGAAGAGAAGTACATGACATGGATGTACTTCAAAGGACCATAGGGATTTGGTCAAGATATCTCATAAAGGATGTCCTTGTCCCATGTGGGGGAGAGGACAAGTGGGGAATTAAAAATTCCTCAAATATTCTCATGGGGAGATGGAAAAGAATTTTAAATTCCAAAGGGTGCATTGGGGGATTAAATGTGAATTAAAAATTCACATAGGGAAGGAGATGCCTTGTCAAAAAAGAAAGGTATTTAATAGGGTTGACTCAACAAGTGATTAGGAATGTGCAAGTATTTGATTAGAATTAATGAAGATTAGAAGAGAGTTAGATTCCACATGTGACTTGATGTGACAAGTCAAAGATCACATGGGGAAGAGTAATGAAGGATTAGAGGAGGGTTAGGTGGCTAAGAGAGATTAGAGGCCAACTTGCAAAAGTTGGAGGATGTGACACATCCTAATCAAGATTAGGCATGTGCACATCCTAATGATGGGATTAGAAGATGGATTAGGATAAGATAAAAAATGGAGGATGTGACATGAGGGGAATTAAATAAATGAAATATTTATTTAATTCAATTGATGGAAGGAGGATTAAAGAGATAAGGTATTATTGATTAAATACCTTAGGGATTTGGTAGAATTAAAGATATTAATTAAATAATAGCAGTATTACTTAATTAACGAAAATAAGACGAAAGAGGATGAATTTGGATAAATTAAGTGTCCAAATTTAGACGTCTACAGTAGCGTTGCATGTTCTTCATTCACTATTTGGACCCCTTTGTCTACATTGCTCCAAATGATAAAGAATGTAAATTTTAAATTGCGGAACAATGATGGAGATAAAAATTGGATGCAATGTTGAATGTGGTCATCCAGTACAAATAATATGTGAGCTTGGTATGCGAATTTTCTTCAAATTCTATCCGATCTTGTCATTTTGTGTAGAGTCAATTGTTTGGTTGTTGATCAATTTTATGTCACCCTAATTTGATCTTTGACACATAATTATGATCTAGTGCAATGTAGATTTTTATTATCTAATTTATTGAAATCTCTACAATTTTGTTGATACCAAGGACTTAACATTTTAAATTATTTTTGATATATTATTGGATTGCAAGAGTCATGTTCTCTTAAGTCGGCCCTCTTGATTCGATCAAGTTTATAATTATGGAAAAGATTGACAAACAACTAGAAAACATGCAAGTGATGATTCTAATGTAAATTATTGTTCCTTTTAGTGCTCCAACTATATAAATGTTCATAAAAATGCTCTTTAGCGCTCTAGGATTTTAAATGATGATTGGAAGATTGATTAATGTTCAAATAAATTTCTATGAATACCAAGATATAACGAATCATTGTAATAATTTGTAACATGTAAACTTTTGATTAAATAAGGAAAGAGGATGAATTAGTAATTCAAAATTTGAAAGTTGACTTTTAGGTCAACTTTGTGCTATGCAAGAGCATTCTTGCTTGCCAAAAAAATGACCCAAGATGTGGAATGTGGGTTCTTGGGATGAATAATGGATATATGGAAATCAAGGCTAATAAATGATGTGAATATGGGAATAATTACATATAAAGCTACAATAAAGACAAGCACATGAAAATGTATGTAAATGAGAGTAAATGAAGATAGATAGGAATTGAGAAAGAAACCAAACTTAATAAAAATATATATTATATATTGCAATGTAATAATATTAAGACATTCTCTCAAAATATACCCAAAACTAAATAAAAATTAATATGAATATATGCAAATTTCACCATTACAATATCATACAAATTTCATTCGGATTATATAATTTTACAAAATTCAAATTATAAATTCACGTCAGAATTGCCTTGAACCTCGAGATGAAAGGCAACATGATTTGGCCATCATAAGAATTTTTCAGAGGGAAATGATCAAATTTGAACCATGGCTCCCACAACGAACAGACTAATGAAATCATGATGAAATGCAAAAGTACCATTTTGAAAATTCACTATCAATATTCTGAATTATATGTCGATTCAAGATTTAGATCAATATAATAACTTAGTGAAAGAAAAGGAACACATTCAATAGGACATTTTTGAAAGAATGAAGTTCTCGACTTTACAGATAATATTTCTATTTAAAGAATTCCAAGATGTGAGGGAAGACATCTGTGTGGGCAGAGGTACTAAGCATCATATCCCCATGGTTATAGTTGGGCATCAGCAACATCTTTACTGGTCCTGGCAGCTTCTCAGCAATTTGTATCACATCCTCTGCATCCGCTAGCATATCATTTCCTCCATGCGCAAGAAAAAACGATAGACTCTCTGGAATTGCCGACAAGTCATAGGATGGAGGGGAGGTTCTCCAATAATGCAACAGATTCCCAATCAATCCATAATCATACTTCCCAAATCTGCCAGATCGTAACACTGTGGAAGCAGCTCACTAATATTAATGCAACTAAAAAGTGCACACATTTGGCTGTCTTATACGATGAAATTTCAGAATGTAAGACATGGGCTGAGTGGACTTACACTGAGCCAATTAGGCCATGTTTTTCATCGAGGTAGACTGCGTGTATTTGTCGTAGTAGGCAGTCACTGATTTGTTTATGCAGCATGATGGCCCCGCTTCAAGTCGTATAGATTCGTGATAACTAGTTAGACGAATAATTCTAATGTTTTATAAATAAAAAATTTCATTTATCTAAATTTAAATATAAGTAATATATTGTACAATTTATCAACTGAAAAGTGAACAAAACATCATTGCATAAACCAGTATGGCAACCTGTAATTAAGGCCGATAAGTCCAAGTCCTAGTAATCAAGTCATGCAATATTGCATGTTGTCTGCAACAGTTGCATTCCTGATGCACTATAAGTCATACAAAGTTAGTTGGTGTAATAGTATTGAAAAGTTGCTTCTAGAATTAGTTATATATGTTTTCGATAAATGATTCTCAGAAGCCTGAAACTATTTGCTTACCTTGAGAGATTGAATTCATACATATCAAAGAAGCATATCCACCTATACAAATTCGTTACTTTGTCAGAATTACATAGAAAACTGCTCTTGCTGTTATGATAATCCATTTATAAAGAATAGAACTTGACCCTTATTCTTTGATGTTTACCTTATCCATAAATAGCCAGGCAGCTGCTCTGGCTAAAGGAGAAGAAACATGGTTTAAATAGGCAACAGGGCTCAGCATGGCAGCCTTCTTCACAAGTCTAGATATTTCATTGTGTGTAAATGCTGCAAATCCTGACATTGCGCCCTGGCATTAGAAGACCACCTTAAATAAGTCTATACTCATACAAATCGGTAATTTAATAAGAACTGAACTTTAATAAAGCATTCTGTGGAGGCTTGACCTGAGAATAACCAACGTAGTAAATGGGTTGCCCAGTCATTTTGTTTACAAATTGCAGCATTGATGGGAAATCATAAGCTACCAAATCGTCCCAGTTCCAGTCCCAGAATTCCTGCATGTTTACCCATGGAAACTATCATTTAATACCTCACAGTAATTACTACGTACTCAACATTTTAATATTAAGAATGGAATTCCTTCGAAACCTCTTACATTGGTTATTTATATTATTATATATGCAGCTTTCTCGGATTGGGAAAAAGGAAACAAGGCGTATTGTTGTTCTTTGATTATATGGCATTGTAAAATGTAAGAGTAAGGAAAATGTTAAACATATTTAAATTGGAGTAGTATAAGGATGGGCGATCTTCTGGAATTTTATGGTTAAATATGTTTTAGTTAGAATAATAGTAAGATGGATGATTTCTTCAAAAAAATTTGAAGTTTTATTTTTTTAACATCTACATGTAATAAGTGTTAAATTCATCCTTCATTGTCATGAAAGACAGATTCTTATGAACCATTATTCATAAAATATAGTCAATAAATTTGACTCAAAAATTATATAATTGAACTTTGATAATAATATCAAATCCAAAGAGGCCACCTGCATAGAGACAATTTCCTTGGTTTTTGTTCCATAAGTGGTTACAACCTGCTCTATTTTACCAACTTATACAGTTTGACTAAATCTATTCAAAATCAAAATACATCTTGAAGGTTGTTGAAACTCTTTCCCCCCAAGAAGGGCAAGATTTAAACAGGCTCACACAGTCTGTTCTCAACTTTTGGCGAGATAAAACTATGAACTGTCCTAAGCTGATCATGTATATTTATACAGATGGATTAAAAAGGCAATAAAAAATGGTTGAAAGGTCGCTTAACGAATTCCGAGCATCTCTTTAATAATAGCTGGCGCTGTTTGGAAGAGGCCGACCAAAGGAGGACAGTCATGGTAAAAATGCATTTAAAACAGGAGGTTTGTCGACATGAATGAAAAGCCGCTCTATGTGGGCATTACAGATCGTGAAAGCTACTTTACTCTTCAAAACACAGCTAAACTGTCTATAAATGACTAAGAAAACCATTAAAACAGAAAAAATGAAGGATGTGGAACAGAGGAAAAAGGAAAATGTTAGTGTGCACTCTGCAGTACCTTCTGTGTTCTGTTGTATGTAGTGTGGCCATAACTGAACTTGGTTGTACGCGCATTCCCGATCCAGACATCATATCCAGAGTCAGCCAACATAAATGCCAGAGATTGTTTAGGCTCATTCAACAGCCACGATTCACCACCCTGCACAAAACCATATTCGTCACACAAAGAAAATCGAATACCACAAATACCCACAGCCTGTGATAACGAAATCCAACCGTAAGTTACACAGTTTTAAACACCTCCATTAATCCATGATGTAATAAAACAGGTTCCTTGCAGGAAGTGCCCAATGTTCTGTTAGACATCCTTTGTACCGCAAGCAAAAACCCATCCTTAGTCGGAACCTGCCAAAAAGAAAAGAAAAAACTATTGTTCTTTATTTTAAATAGATAAATTCATTTCAGAGCCAAATTTATGCCGATTTGGAAATTACAATGAATTCTGTACAGTCATATCCTCTGTTCCAAACAAAAGTTCCACATATGCCATGAGCATTGACAACTGAATGGACTTCCTCAACACAATCCACAAACCCAATCCACCATACAGCAAGCCACACACTGAAAACAAGAAACCGCTTATTACAGAGCCCTGCCATTACGAGCTCTGCACATGTATTGCACTAATAAGATAATGTTTGAATAACTTCAAAAGCTTCTAGCACCTATCAGTTATATGTTATAGCCGCGTAAGGCTGTGGTTCCATTGTGGGCACTGGTGGCTTAGATATTATTGATCATAGACTGCCTCATAAATCTGGCACCACCCAAACAACTTGTTATAATTGAATTAAAGATCTAAGTAACAACCTATGGAAATCCACCTTAAAATCAGTGTCATGCCTTTGTGATCCTTTCAACCTGCCGTGGCTTCCATCCGTTCGAGGAGAACTCATACCAAACCCGTTTTGAAATTAGCAAAGTTTTATTTTAAAAAACTTTGCTTTTGGTAATTAATTGGTGCTCTTACTTTAATCTTCTCTTTAGCAAACAGTTAATACCTTTTGCAGTTGGAGCCATAACAAAATTGCAATATTGAACATTCAAGTATGCATTGCATCTATCTCAAGGCTGCCCCCCAAACAACTAAAACTTAGAAAATGACAAGAAAGTAAGTTAAGGACCTTTTAAAGCCATTATTCTTAGGGCTCTATGCTTAGTTTGACATTATATACCCCGGTTATACAAAACTTAATAATGAAGTACGAGGACTTGTTGCCGACCAATTGTACTCTTCCATGCTCAATTGCAAGATTCCATTAATGGAAAAGATTTAAAATATTCTAAAAGTAGATTAATATTTGATCTTAGATTGAAAAATATTGGGTGATCATGGTATGAATCTTTACTCTTTATTATGAATTTGAGAGTTTATCATTATAATTTAATATTTTTGTGGTATTATGATTATATATTTATGATTGATATTTGTATATTCATGTTGATTCTTATTTAATTTTGACTTTATTTTTATACAATGTATTAATTTATAATTATATAACTTTATTTTTATACAATGTATTAATTTATAATTATATAACAATAGGTGGTAGACTCTTGTATTAAGTTGGATTTCTTCAATCTCATCATTTTTTTCATTTTTTCTTCTTTGTACACTATGGATGTTAAATTTGGACAAATGGGGTGAATTAGTGCACTAAAAACAATGATCTTTATTCAAATCAATACATACCCCAGTTTAGAGAAAAATGAGCATGAAAATACATATATAACACAAAACACATGCTAAATATTCACAGTTTTTGTGATTGCTCAATAATAATAAAGTTGCAAAGATATGAAATGATGTTAGATGCTTTCTTGCTAGATATCATTAAATTAAACAACATGTATTTGCATACGAATTTGGTATATATATATATATATATCCATGTATGTATGTATGTATGTAATTTATATTATATATTATTATATCTAATATTATATATATTATAATATAGATATAGATTACTTATAATATTATAATATATAAGAGTAATATATGATATATTATATATCATATAATATATATCATGTAATATATACCATGTAATATAATATATATCATACAATATAATAAATTATGATATTCTATATTATTATAGTACATTGATACAATAATATATATTAATATATCATGTACAATATAATATAATGTAATATAATATAATGATATTTTATTTATATTATCATAATGTATACTAGTACTTGCACCTAAAGGAAGTTCAAGGATTATGTTGATAGAAAACTATATGTATGTTAATATGTTAGAGAGTATGATAATAAATAATAAATAATGGAATGAAATAAACTTAGACAAATCTAGATTTTTTCCTTAAATAAATTAAGTATTATTTGATTATGAAATATTTGCATACAAATTTAAAACATAAAGCAATGCAAATGAAAATAGAAAGTTGTCATCAAATTGACAAAAAACATTGCAAATGGAAATAGGATGTTTCCAAATCCAGTTGTCAAATCAAGATTTATCTAGATTTTATGTGATAGGTGAGATTTTGGAGGCTTTTACTTGATATTTTGGATACTTTTACCATTAAACAATAGTTGATTTACCATTAAACGACAACTGAATCTTGTTTTCCAATGATAATGAAAAATATAAAAGTGAAGAAGAATAAGGACTCAGTGTGATCCCTGAAGGATAATATTATAACAAAAATATAATAAATGTCCCCCACATAGGAGAGAAAAAAGAGACTATAGAAGCACCCATAAAATTTGATTTCTTTTACTTCTTGTTAATGCTCAATATAGAATATAGAAGGTGTTCCATGAATATCAAACAACAATTATCCCCTTGGAAAGAAATGGAATTGTAAATATCTGCATAAAATCTTCTTACGTGAGAAGATAAATATCAATATCTAAATGTGGTATATCAACCAAAGGCATAAATGGGGTGAAAACAATGTTCATGTGGCTATAATCAAAAGTTTCTATCAAACCTATAGTATAAGATTAACTAAAAAAAAATTACTATGACTTTCAAGTACTCAATGAAAGAAACTACACCTAAATTATAAATGTGAAGATCCTACTTTCTTGAATCATTAGAAACCATAGATGTGTCAACACTCTATTCTGACATAGTAGGAGAATAAAGAGATGTGATTGTAGCACAAGATTTTGGAACTAGAGTGGAGGAAAGAACTCCAAGGTTCAAATGACCAAATTGAATCTCCTTATGCATGCTAGATGTATCAGTATCACTAAATCAAACAATTATTAAAATCAAAAGAAGAAAATTTTAGGAAAAGAAATATAATCTAGAATTAAGATTAGCCTCTCTAATAATAATAATGTCAATATTGAAGGGATTATTGATTGAGAGTTGTTGGTGTAAATTCACCTCTACAATATAAACATTCACAAATACAAGAGAAGCAAAGCTCTTTTACCAATGAGTGAATAATAATTGAGATGAAGAATAATGTACATTGGCCTTGCTTATAAAGGCAAGGGGAAAGCTGGTAAAAATGTAATCGACAATAATTACTAATTAATTAAATGCACTAATAAACTATAATGCATTATGCCTAAGTAAACTTAAGCCCTGTAAATATCCTATTTACTCTAACACCCCCTTTTAAGTGAAACTTAGGGAGATTATTATGCAATATCAAGATGCAATATGGGTCCTGGATACACAACCATGTTAGGTACCCATTTACAATACAAAATGCAATGCAATTTCTCATAAATGGAGAAAAGGAGAAAACCTTATGGGAAAGAAACTCCTCTCCAAAAGAGAGAAAATAAAAATAAGATGCATGGATGGAGGAATCAATAACAACCTCCAAAGACTACATACATCATGTATATACAATCAATGATCCTCCCATAGGAAGGATAGAAGGAGACTACATAACTCCCCCATAATGAATAATGTCCTATAGAAATGGTAAGTGCTTGAAGGAAGAACATAGTCCAATTCCTACAAATAGCATTTCTCCCTTTAGGAAGAAGATAAACCAAGTACAAATGCAAAAATGCTTCCTATTCTAGATAGGAATTAGCAAGTGAAATCCAAATGTAGGATGATGATGTCTTTGAAATCTACTCATGTGTCACCAAGACGTTGGAATATGATGCCACATACCAATTAGGAACATGCCCAATCACAATAGAAAGTGACAAACATGCTACCACTAGAAACTAATTTTGAACATTCTCCAAAGATAGAGATGGAGTGACAATATTTGTACCACAAATATCATCAAATAGGATAATTAATCCTTCAAATGTGTCTTCCAAGTCTAAAATGTGAGATTCCATGAACTATGAACCATTGTTTGACAAACAAGAATCCTAATCAGGAAGACAATGATAATCCTATTGCTTAGGAATGATGGAAGTACTTAATGAAGGTGGATTAACTATTTTTGACAAAGAATCAAGAACCTCTAAAGCAACTACAACCTCATTTGAAGTCTCAAAAACCTCCAAAGGATCACACACATGGTTTATCTTCTTTGAAGAATAAAGAGGAACATTGGTATTGGAAACAGGATCATTGAGAGATGGCAGAGTATCATGATCTCCATGTGATTCTTAGATGTAAGTCAAAAGAGCATAAGGGTGCACTCAAAATGAACAAGTAATTCCAAAAGGTCATCACTTATATGCTAAAAAATAACTCTAAAGACTCTAGCCCTATATCCTTTCCAAATAATATACCCACACTGTGTTCCTAAAATAGGAACTTCATTATATAAATATGGAAATAGATTATACTCATTAAGATGAGTGAGAATAAAATCACTTCATTCCCTGAAGTTCCCTTTCCCTAAAGAAACCATTATAACTGATAATTCTTCAAGATTTTTAAAGATAGTTATAAAAACCTCCAAACAAGAATAATAAGGCTAAAAAACCTGATTTGGTGCGCAAATTGGTGGGGCCCATTACCTGATCTCCATGCGAACACCAAGTTAACTCCATTGAGCCTAGAGAGCACAGTCACAAGTCAAAAGCATACAAATCACCAATTACCACACATGAGAGACATTTCATAGCCACATGAGCCCTTTCTCACACTAATGAAGGGAGTGAGAGGTTATATGAATAGCAAGAAACTATCACACCACCAATGTTGGACTAAAGTCCCTATGAACTACTTTGAATCTGCAATGTGGGTCCTCCTTCAAACGTTGTGTAGAAGATGAGAACCCTAAAATGAAATATTTATTTAAGACTTTATAAATAATAAAGTCTGTTCACAAATATATGGCTAATCAATGGCTTGTGAAATTCCTCCAGCATGCGAATCAGATGCTTTTCAAATAAAAAATAATTCCTCCCTTTGCATAGTTGTTTTTTCCTTTATACAATTATTTCGGGCTTCAAAAAATGTGCCTCTTCTCTGCAATCCGATGCAGGCATGGGAGGTCTATGGCATGGGCCTAGTAGGTCTATCACACCTCACAATGCCTCTTTGAATTTAACCTCCTTTTATTTGTTTCATTCATGTCTCTTCAATAGGAAAAATCAACAATAAGACAACTTTGAAATTTAACAAATTTCAAATGCCATATAATCTCCATTGAATAAATGATCTCATTATTTGATGAAAACTCTTAGCAGAAGGAGTTGTAGATAGTTGGCTCTGATACCATGTTGGTGTAAATTCACCTCCCAGGAGCACAATCTACAATATAAACCTTCACAAACATGAGAGAAGCAAAGCTCTTTCATCAATGAGAATAATAATTGAGATGAAGATTAATGTACATTGGCCTTGCTTATAAAGGAAAGGGGAAAGCTAGTAAAAATGTAACCGACAACAACTACCAATTAATTAAATGCATTAATAAACTATAATGTATTATTCCTAAGTAAACTTAAGAAGGTAAATATCCTATTTACTCTAACAAGAGTGTGATCCAAAAATACCAAAGATGAAAGCACAAATGGATTCAATGAGAAAATATTAGAAAGTAAGACAAAGTTGGAGAAACAATGCAAAGAAATACCACCTCAAGCACTTGAAAAAGTCAAAAGGGACAATGTTGTTGAAAACGAAGGTGAAATTGTAGCTTAAAACTTGTAAAACTATTATACTGTAGATTTAATCAAGTGTTCTTTGTCAATTTTTTTGTGTATGTTTAATCTGTTTAAATTAATTTTACCAATTGTAGAAAGAGACAAAAGATTGTAGAAGAATGAGACAAAAAGATAAAAGTGACACAACATATACATGGAGAAACCCTTTCTGAAAGAAAACTCCACTAGAATCAATAGTGCTTGTATTATTTAATCTTAGAACAAGATTACAATAATACTGTATCAATCCTTGATTGATATGATTCCTTGCCTTCAACGATCCTTCTTCACAACCTGCAATAAAGTCTCATACACTTTCTTTAGCACAAGCTATCCATGCATTCCATGTGACCAAGCATGAATCCACACATCCCATGCCATGCTTTAAACCCTCACACATGCACAAACTCAACCCGCTAACCTGCAACCTACAATCAAGATTACAAACTATGATGCAATTGATGCAATAAATAGATAATTATGAGCATTGTAAACTCCAAAGAGTTGATCAAAACAATAGCATAAAGCTCCTCCCCAAAATCCATGCCTAGATTATGCAAGTAGAGTTCCACAATGTAATCTGAGATCAAACCAAAGTCTTCCTCAATTTAGGTGCCCCAAACTAAACACTTAACTAAATTCTGGTCAAGAAAATATCTTGCAAGCATCACCTCAAAGTTGGTACCCAAGAATGGGCCTACTTAACTAAGCCTTGTAAATATATTCTCATGCAAAAGGTGTTAACTCAAAGATGCCAACTTGGGCACTCAAGGTGGGTCCAAGTCAATCTTAGTTAACTGAAACATATCTCTCCACCAATTCATGCAAATATTATGCATGATTGATCATCCCCACTTAATTGTAAGTATCCACCTACTATATGTCATGCAACTAAATTCATTAGTCATGCAACTCAAGTCAACTGAAGTCAACTAGCATTCAACTCAAACTAACTACATGCAACTAAAGATAACTGAATCATAACTGAACTGAACTAAACTGAACCGAACTGATACTGAACTGAAATGAACTGAACTAAACTAAAATGAACTGAATTGAACTCCACTCATGTAAATATCAATCCCTAACTTGTAGGATCTAAACATGCATTACTGAAGTGTTATCAATCCTCCAAATAGTTAACTTAAGCAAGTTGGGTTCCACCTTCCATGTGGGTGCCCCATGTGCTCCTATTTTGTAGGAGCTCTTCTTGGGCATCCCCACGTGTTCCTATCATTTAGGAATAATTAAAAATGTCAATTTACATGTTCATTTCATTCAAATTTAATCTCTTTCTAATCCTAGTGCTAGGGAACACTTTCTAAGGACTTATGAGATACGCGAAATATGTTTAGGATTGCAATTAAGTGGCATCCTATTCCCAACATTCTCCCACTTGACATTATACATTGCAATTATTATAAACAAGGAATCATTATTATAAAACAAGTAGAAGACTCAAGGCCAATGGCCTCCCTACACCAAGAGAACTTATTTGCAACATTGATCAAAGTGTCAACTTTCTCAATCAATACCTTTCCCAAGTCTCTATAACCAAACTATCATAGGCATAACTTCATTCTATCAACATAACAACCCAAATTTGCAAACAAGTCACTGTATATCCACCATTCTACACAATAAGACTTCAAGGTAATAACACACATAGACATGCGATAAAAAACCTTTGAAGTAACTCACTGTAGGAAAGTGTAACTAGTACAAGAGAGGTGCCCCTCTCATACAAAATACATATACCTTCTGGAACTCCCACTGCATAGGTAATGCCAAATCTGAAAACAAGATCACAACATTAACAAGTCCTCCTATAGCACTTCACATAGAGGATGCATCTAACTCTATCATAGTGTCAAAGAAGCATACAATGATATGAAAAATACATCTCTCATAACATAAGAACCTTCATGAAGAAGACAATATTCCCACAAAGAGAGAACCTGCAAATCAAACCATGTTCTTATACCACACTAACATGTGCCAAACTATGTAAAGTAAGATCTCCTTCAACACTCCCAAACTGAAAGGATATCAACATCTAGCCATTCAACTTATAATGAAGCATGGTAGAACTTAGATGTAAACCTCTCACAGAAAGTAGATCAAACTTAGCCAAACACTCCCACAACAAAGGGGAATATGCCCAAAGCCACTAACTATCTCTCGTACCTCTCCTACCCAAATCCTTATAACTAACTCAAGTTCAAGATTGCAAGGAGGAAAATGGAAATACATAAAATCATGCATGTACTTCTCAACAATCCCTTAGAACTCAAATTTCAAGACTAATTTGTAAGAGAAGACAAGATACATATAAATAATGCATCTAATAATTAGGCGGGCAACACCTCTTAGATCATTTAATTGTTGAGTAGACCAAGAGTGGGATACAAGATTTTCTTGTGCATACAACACCAAGCAATATAAGCTTTCAATAAAAACAATCTTCTCATCAGGTCTATGATGGACTCACATCCATTTCCAGGTGTAGGCTTCTCGGTCTTTACTGTTGAATTTTTTTTATAATAAGTAACCATTCCAACACATATCTCTTAACATAAGAAATATCTAGCCTAACCCAAGTCTCTCTAGTATTTGTGAGCACCCACCAATCAATCCATGCCAACTTCAAATGCAACTTGTATAATCATGAAGCTCCAAGAAAATGATTAAAACTCAAAACCAAAAAAAACTACGTCCTCTCCAAAGAAAGAATAATAACACCTTTACCAAAGACTCTAAGGGTCCTCCATAAAAAAGATGTAAAAACCTCTTCAAATCACATGAAGATAACCATATCCTACCAAATCTCCCACTGAAATGTGATACCGAGCTATACATTGCAACAAGATAAACATCAAACCATCATTGTCAAAATCTCCCATTGAAACATGTAACCAATCTATCCATGACATCGTGATAACCATCTCCTAAATGAAGATCATCCATGGCATCAACACAATCAAAGAGTCCGCTATAAATGACACAAATCCCAAAAGGTCAAGAAAACCATGATCTTTAAACCAAGAAGATAAAACACACTTATTTTACAAATTTGTAATAACACAATAGCAAAAGCTCCCACTACAACCAAAAAACCTTCAAACTTTTATGAGAAAGGTGTCCCAAACTCTACCCAACTGTTAGCTCTGATACCAAATGCTGAAAACGAAGGTGAAATTGTAGCTTAAAACTTGTAAAACTATTATACTCTAGATTTAATTAAGTATTCTTTGTCACAATTCTTTGTGTATGAATAATTTGTTTAAATCAATTTTACTAATTATAGAAAGAGACAGAAGATTGTAGAAGAATGAGACAAGAAGATAGAAGTGACGCAACATATACGTGGAGAAACCCTTTCTGGAAAAAACTCCACCAGAATCAATAGTGCTTGTATTATTTAACCTTAGAACAAGATTACAATAATATTATATCAATTGTCCTTGATTGATATGCTTCCTTGCCTACAACAATCCTTCTTAACAACCTGAAATAAACTCTCATACACTTTTTGTAGCATAAGCTATCCATGCATTCCATGTGACCAGGCATGAATCCACACATCCCATGCCATGCTTCAAACCCTCACACATGCACAAGCTTAACCTGCTAACCTGCAACCTGCAATCAAGATTACAAACTCTGATGCAATTGCTGCAATAAATAGAAAATTATGAGCATTTAAACTCCAAAGAGTTGATCAAAACAAGAGCATAAAGCTCCTCTCATAAATCCATGCCTAGATTGTGCAAGTATAACTTTCCACAATGTAATATGAGATCAAACCAAATTCTTCCTCAATTTAGGCACCCCGAACTGAACACTTAACTGAACTCTGGTCAAGAAAATATGTTGCAAGAATCACCTCAATGTTGGCACCCAAGAATGGGCCCAATTAACTGAGCCTTGTAAATATATTCTCATGCAAAAGGTGTTAACTCAAAGATGCCAACTTGGGTGCCCAAGGTGGGTCCAAGTCAATCTTAGTTAACTGAAACATATCTCTCCACCAATTCATGCAAACATAATTATGCATGATTGATCATCCCCACTTAACTATAAGTATCCACCTGTTATCTGTCATGCAACTAAAATCATTAGTCATGCAACTCAAGTCAACTGAAGTCAACTAGCATTCAACTCAAACTAACTACATGCAACTGAAGATAACTAAACCGTAACTAAATTGAACTAAACTAAACTAAACTCCACTCATGTAAATATCAATCCCTAATTTGTAGGATCTAAACATGCATTACTGAAGTGTTATCAATCCTCCAAAAAATTAACTTAAGCAAGGTGGGTTCCACCTTCCAGGTGGGCACCCCATGTGCTCCTATTTTGTAGGAGCTCTTCTTGGGCATCCCCACATGTTCCGATCATTTAGGAATAATTATAAATGTCAATTTATATGTTCATTTCATTCAAATTTAATCTCTTTCTAATCCTAGTGTTGGGGAACACTTTCCAAGGATTTGGGAGATACATGAAATATGTTTAGGATTGCAATTAAATGGCATCCTATTCCCAAAAAATGTTGGGTTGTAGATGTTGCTACCAAATTTCACAAATTTGGTAAGTAAAAGATAGTATTGATATCAATAAAGATTTTTGATAAAAAATAATATAGCTTCAAGAGCTTCATTTTTTTGGTTAAATAGCTAGAATGTAAGAAGATTAATCAATTTCAAGATAAGTGATAGATTGAATGAATATGGTTTGCAATGATTCAAAGGGGATAGCCAAGGGGGTGGGTATCAATTTTTAATATCTTAAGAATGGTCACCTACAAAATTAAAGAAATGGTGGAATTTGAATAGCTTGGAAATAATCATAAAAATGAATTATCATGGGATGTAGCACATCACAAAAATTCTTGCACATCACACTAGTGTATAGATAGTTCAGGAGCTAAACAAAGGTCCAAACTACTAGGAATAATATAACCAAGACATTTAGGACACACAAATAAGGATAAATGAAACTAAAGATGCTAAACCTTTGGCATTGAGTTTTGGGACAAGACTAAGATGCGAAAGTGAGTGCATAATATAATTTTAAATTGCAAGGGTATGCAATTTTTGATGTTACATTTCCCCCCCACTTTAGTTGTCTTATGAACTATGATAAATATGCATGCTAAAATAATGAAAAGAAATACTAGAAAGTAAATGTACATAAAAAAGGATACTATAGGGGATACAAACTCTCTGAGCATGGTGAACATGCCCCCAAGTTGATAACTTGTAAAATAAATGCATTAGAAAATAAACATCTTGTATAAGGAACAATGTTATTATAACACAAAATCTACAAAATAAATATGTTACTAAAATCATAAAAACCTAAAAGCTCACAAACACATAAAAAAGAAAATATATCACAAACAAACACAAATACACATAAGAGGAGCACACAAGAAGAGAAAGAGAAAAAAGAGGCATTTTCTAGCAATATGTTGCTAGAAAAGGAATTTCAAATATGGTTTAGATAATCTTAGCATGCTATATTATACTAGGATCCATACAATTCCTGTATGAATCACAAGAACTGCAAACTAAGTTGTAGGATGACCATAAAAAGTATTAGAAGTAGGTCATATAAAGTATATAGGCTAGCAAGTTGTATTATGCTACATGACTTATACGCTACCAATAGTGTAAGGAGTGCATGATTTAGGGAGGATAAATATGAAGTATGGGAAAGTGAGAGCCCCCTCTTTAAATAATTCTATGAATGTAAAAAATGAAATTAATTTTAAGGTGGAAGAGGGAAAGAAGGATGCCTACAAGGAATTGACATCAACATGGATGTTGAAAACATGAAACACATGACGTTGTGCTCATGAAATGACATTAGAAAAAGTAGGAAAATCACATAAAAATGAGAAAAAATTCATGAAAACACACACAAATGGATCCACAGGCTCAGATTTAGTATGTAAATAAAGGTCTAATCATAATTTTTGAAAAGAGAAATGGAATGAATATTCATCATTCCCCAATCTTATGAACTCTAAGTACAAATGAGGAGTGTTAAATGAAGAGAAATAAAATTTTTGAGTCAGCATGGAAGAGACCTAAATGTATCAACACTGTGCATCATCCCCAAAATGTCCAAAAAATAATAATATAATATATCTAGAAGAATGTAGATACAAATAGAGGAATATTACAATATTTTCGCTCCCTTTGTATCCATGTACTTACAAGGGTAACATGGGTTATTTAGGAGGAACTAAGAAACAATTAGAACAAAATGATATTACTTACAAGATAAATATACAAGCATATTTAACACATGATACAAATGTATGAGTCTAAATTTCATCATCCATTAGATAATATTCCTCCCAATATTAATTATAGGGAGGAAGATAGGTTGAAATAAGAAGCATTATTAGAGTCATACTAGAAGAATCACCTAATACTAGGAACAAGGCACCAACTACAAGAACAACTTCCTTCTAATGATCTAGCAAGGCAAGGATTAACAATCTTATGAATATTAATAACAATGATGGAATATCCACAAGGGACTCAAGCATATAGTATTTAGGGAAATATGTGTTTGATTCATTGTCTAGTTATGAAACTAATTATAACTATTTACTGTACTAGCATTATCAATATGAGAAGGAACAACTATAGGTGGAGGAGTCTACATTTTTGAAGTAAGTGATTAGAGGTGTGGGTGAAGGTAGATTAGGATTAGATTTGTGTGGTGATGGTTTATGGTAGAATCCTAGTTCACGCTTGGGTGGTAAGCATGGGATATATATATATATTAATTGTAGAATGATGGAGAGCATCGAAGAAGACTTTACATTGGTTGTTAAAATTTATGTCCACAATTCTCTAAGGAACAACCACCTCTAATATACAAGATTTATGGGGAGTTGGCCAATGACCAAGGATTTTCAACACTCCTTGTGCACTTCAAGCTTTTTAAAACCTAGGTAGGTATACCTTTAAATAATATTTAAAAAAAATCAATAATTCACAATGGATACTAAGATAGCAGATAGATTATCATACATTTAGACAAGGTACATTATGAAGTTTAATACAATAATAGGCTAAATTCCTTGTAAAAATTTAATTCCTAGTCATGAGAACATAAAGAAATTAATATAATTTAGAAATGCATTAATATTTTTTTGTTTTGAATGGTCCTATACTTGTAACTAGCCTATTTGTTTGAATTGGTGCCTTAAACCATGGGTAACCGAGTCCAAAGATCATACAGATGCTCTTTGAACAACAATCTAAAATATAAATAAAAACTCATTATATTACTACCTTGAAATAATATATCTTATACTAAGATTCAAGTTAAATTCTTCTTAGCAATCCCCAAACAATTTAAAATACCCTTAACATTCTAATTATGGAAAATTAATCTATTAATTTAGTAGAATCCATAAAAGAAAAATTCATTGCACAAATTGCAAGGATGAACACAAAGATCCTTGATCATTTTTATTCATAAGAGAGATAAAATATAAATTGGAGATAATTATCATTGAATTATCTTTTAAATATTTGTCTTCTGAATTTGTATATTGATATGTACAATTTTTTTACATTTGCATTCACTTTTTTCTAAAACCTAGAACAAAACTCGGTCTCTCTAAACAAAACTTTCCTAATTAAAAACTTCTAGGATCCTCAAAAATGGGTTAGAAATCCCTTTTATAGAAACAAGGGAGCAAGCACGCTTAGAGACATAAATAGATGTCACAATTTGATTTGACAACTTGTTTACATGACCAAACAAAAAATAGGTACAACTGTTTCATCTCCTTTGATTGCTACTAGTGCCTAATGAATAAAATGATCAAAATATTTAACTTTAATTAACCATCAAGAGAGGTTTATTCTTCATGGATGGAGAAGTTTCAAGAGTAATTTTCCAACTCAACATTGTCAACTTTTGGTCTTCTTCAAGTTCTCCAAGGTTACAAGTAGCTACAAAAGTATCAACATGTTTTTGTCTTCATGGAAATGTTCAAGGGAATTGTGTTCCTTCAATGGATTTAAGAGATTCTTTTTGTTCTTTAAGGAATGAAGGAGGAGTAGATTTTTTTTACTAGGTTGTAGTTGTATGATTACAAAAATTGAATGTCATATCTAAAATTTTGACAAGGGTCACTTATACTCATACTTCTTGCATTCCTATCCTATTCTATAAATTAGGATCTTGCATCTTGTTCAAAGATACGAGAATTATGCATTTTTTAAAGTCTTTTAGCCTATGAGGTGTGGTTAGGGTTTCTAGGTATCAAGGTCTATACGCATTTTCTTTGTAACAGTGATGTTTTAATGAATAAAAAATGAATAAATGATTATGGCATGTCATCACCTCCTTTTTTTTAAGAAATTATTATTCATGAATAAAATAATCAAGTATTATTGGATTCATCAATACAAATTTATGTACTATGTGTTTTGTTGATTTCTTTTGTTTAAGTAACAAAATGATTTCTTTCATTAAAATATAAAATATGTTGTCTTTATGAATGGATTATTAAGTAGGATCTTATTGTAATCCCTTAACTAGTCAAGTTATTACAAGATAATGACATTTCATTGACTATTAAAATATATTGAATTGTTGTGAAGAGATGTTTTATGAGATTATAGGACTCCATAACCCTAGATAGGCACCAACCAAGTTAGGTTTTTCTTTTTAGCTCCCTAAACACCATACAAATTAAATGCCAAATCTACTCATAAGTTATTTATATTTATTATAAACTCGTCATACATGCTTAAAACCTTGCACGATAATGTTATGTTGTATTTTATAAACCTTTAATCATAAATTGTATTAGATTTATTTTCTTATCCAGTGTCCATTATAATTCATTGCACCATATTTTGATAAAGTTTGATATCATCTTTGTGAGGAAAATATTGTAAAATGATATCAAAAGGGAAAACCTCCTTGGTTTTGGAGAGCCTGAAGTGCAAAGGGAATTGATTTCCCTATTCATTGGCCAACTATCTAAAACCCTTAAATATACAACACAAAAAAAAAAGAGAAGTTTCAAGAAATTAATTGGAAACAACAACAAACTACACATTAGTACATCTTATGGATCTTGAAATTTATATAAGGCATGCTCCTTTCTAGACATGTCTTAGGTTCTAACCAACAACGCTTCTTGACATCACCTAGTACACACCATCCATACTAGAGATGTGCACATAAGAATGAGAAGTGGATAAAATGCAACACTTCTTACAACACAAAATTCAAAATATCCATCAACGAATGTAAAGATCCTTTTGTGCTAACAATAAAAGTATAAAGAGCAGAACAACACATATTGTGTACCACATAGCTTTCAAGTTAGTGATAAAGTCTAGTTGTATCTTTACAAGGAATATTTCAAGGGTACTTAGTGCAATATTAAGCTATTGTGCTATTGTCCTTACACCATTTTGCATGCAACTTTAGGTAGTTCTTTCATTCTTAATCATCTATAATACTTGCACCTAAGCTTGATATTTAACATGAAATAACTCCAACTCTACTTTTGTTCACTTTTGTAACCTACTACAATCTTAACATCTTATAAACTTGGACCCTTCTCATATCAATCCAGTTACTAGGGATGGGATCACTGACACCACGACTCCTCATGTACTTGAACTAACAAACAACACCTATTTTACATTTATGTTCATGCAGTATGTATACCAATCATTAGCACAACTTGTATCTTTGTGCACTATTTCCTATCCCAACATTAATACAATAGGGATAATTACTTATTGAGAAGGAGAAAATGATTTGAGTGCAACCTCATGCTCAAATTTCCATTGTTTCATGTACACACTTAGATTCTCTTACTGCATGCAATATAGTACTCATGCATTTTGCATGTAACACTATCCTTGCACATTCATTTATAGTTCCCCTACACCACTACTTAGAACTAATCATGTATTCATATTGTGTCATTGCAAATGACTACACTTGTTAGTGTCAAGATAGATAATATATGAGCCAAATGTGGAGCTTTTACATTCACATATGATACTACCATATACATGGTCTAACACATGTTGGCATCTGTGCGACATGCCCTTTCCATATAACTAGCACTATATGTGTTTTACATTTGTTATCATGTCATCCATGTAGTTAGTGCACCATATGAATGTGATACTTGTTAGCATATCTATGAAGCCTATTTGATGACATGCTTCTATAAATACCTACAATGTACAAATTATATATAGATAAGAACCAAATAAAATTTTTACTACACATTTATAATTATACATATATTTTTCAATACCATACTTTTCTTTTAAAGTCTTACACACCTTTCAAATGTACGTTTAAATTTTAGCTTAGGGTTTCATTTCCATATCTTATAAACTTATTGATCACGCAATAATTTTCATTTTTTCTCTCTAATCTACTTGTGACTTAAATCACCAAGGAACATGAAGTGCACAATTAGGTCTTCTAAATACTATTCAGGCCCTTTTGGACTATATTTTAACATTAAAATATCCCCCCAATAAATGAGTTGCATGTGGCACTTTTAAAAGGATGTGGATCATACAGTCAAAAACTCTTATTGAAAGATGTGCATATTGAGGAAAATTTATCCAACTCATCTTCCAATCTATGGATGCAATCAAATTGGAAGTTTCTACATGGACAAACCGATTAAGAAAACAAAAACATTGTTGAATTGAACGCTGTATGTATAGACACCTAGACCTAATAAACTAGCCAAATGAATATTAGACATCACTATGATGTCAAGCATATCCCAACCATATAAAAGACAAATCAAAGCAAATATAAGAATTAAAACTTATAAGTAAAGATAAATAAGATAATGGTTAAGATTTACAACAAAATAATAATATCTAAAAATAAAAATGAGTATTGTAAAAAATAAATATTTCAAAATGAAACAAAAAATGATGATCTTTACACCATCTAGCTTAACCTACTCTAAAATATACTTTAATGTATAAAAAATATTATTGAAAACTTAAAATAAAAAAATAAAAAATTAAAATGCACTCTTCTTTATATATTAAAAAATAAAAAAAAATAAAAAAAAATCTATAATTTTGGATTTTACTTTTATCTAATATTCATATGTTTTATAGTTCTAAAAAACCAAACCACTTACTTACATTTAAAAAAGACAGCTCTACTAATTGGCGTATCATCTCATTTACCCGTTGAACTCATACGCGTTAAAAATAACCGAAATGCTCTTTTCGACTTAAATTATCATAAATGAAAATTTACACACCGTCGCAAGCAACGAGGATGGTGAAACTAAGCTTTCAAAGGCGCAATCTGAGAGAAATGGTCGGCGTGATACCAGAGGGCGACCATCATACTTTATAATACTCTCATTAACTCGCTTTATCTTGTACCCCCTACTCTATCTAATTCTATTGTACTATCAAACAATTTAGTGCAATTTTGTCGACTCTGTAATCTCCAGGTTGACCCAACATACATAGGCAACAACTTAGCACTAACAGAAAGAATTTCAATTGTACTGTAAATTAATAAGCTCTGTTTAATACAAAATAAACTTGTTTAATATAAAAATTGTACTGTAAATTAAATGTTTTCAATTGTATTGTAAATTAAATGTTAATGGGTGTTTAGTTAATATTTAGAGTATTTTTTTTTCAATTTAATTTTGTAAGTTTTTTAGTTTCTTTATAATGATTTGGTTTGATCATTTTGTTGGAAATGGACTGGTCAAAGGGGGATTAGTAGATCTGTTGATAGAGCACTTCAATAGAAAATGAAAGGTCCTAGGTTCGAGTCCTACCTGATTCGCGCTTCAATAGCAAATGAAAGGTCCTAGGTATGAGTCCTACCTGATTTGCACTTCAATAGAAAATGAAAGGTCCTAGGTTTGAGATCCTACCTAATTCATATGGACTGTAGCTCAACATGTGGTATTAGAGCCAAGCTAGGAGCCCCAAACGCTTATTGTGTGGTTTAAGATTGGTGTTGGAAATAAGCCACAACTGGATCAACAATGAACTAACCAAAGAGGGGCTAGTAGCTTTGTTGATTGAACAGTTCAACATCAAATGAAAGATCCTAGGTTCGAGTACTAGTTGATCCATATGAGTTGTAACTCAACAATTTTGATCTTTCTAATTAAGATATTGTGTTAGGTTGTTTTATGAATTGGTTTCTTTGGAGGGGTTAGATTTGTGAAAAACCTCATTTTTTTTTCTTCTAAACCTTTTATTTTTAATTTGATAAACTTGAGTTTTTAGCCTAATTCAAGTCTAGAGAGACCACTTATAAGGATCTCTTCCTAATCCTTTTATTGGTCAGACCGCTACTAGGGGGCATTAGTCCCCATTGCATTATCACTTATTCAATCCATGACCACTACTAGGGGGCATTAGTCCCCATTGCATTATCACTTATTTAAATCCATGAATTCAATAGTTCACTGAAGTTCCACAACCTACAAGCACAACAATCTAGTAAAGACACACATCTTGCGAGTACATTTGTCCAACGGAAACATGGTCTATGACTTAGCAACCAAATGACCTCAATAGAGACTTGAACTTTGGTGACCACTAGAACAATATTGTGACTTGACCACTACACTGCACCCTTATTGACTTTATCCTTTTGTTGGAAATCTTTTTTAATTCTATATTTCTATATATATATATATATAAATACGAAAAAAACCAATTGATGAATAAGCATAGTGTGATACATAAAATCATTTGTATTATGTTTGATATAGGAACACAGGAAAAAAAAAGTGGTGAGTTTAACATCGACTCATTATTGAAATCATACAGTATCACTAACAATTACAATATAGAAATCCATCTGAAATGTGATAACTTCCTTGCTCGTAAACAATCTGAATCTTGAAATGCCATTATTCCCTGCATTTTATGTGCTGGCAATTACTGTTTAAAAGGCTCGATGTCGAACAGATCGTCTTCTTTTTTCTTAGTTACGTCACTCGCATTGTGCTCTTTTGCTATTTCAGTGCCGTGGTGAGTGATCTCCTCTTGACCGTCGTCCTCTTTACGAATCGTCTTTTTAATTTCCACAATATCTCCCTCGAGCGTTACAACAACTTGGTCATGCCCACCGGGCTTATGTTCGATTTTATCCACCTTTTTCAACTTCACTTCCTCGATAGTTTCCTCCACCGCGGTGGAAGATGGCGGGCAAGGTTTCCTTTTCTTCTTCTTAGCAAAGCAGAAGATGAAACAAAAGAGAAACGCAAACAGAAATAAAGCGGCCAAGCAAATTCCAATGATAATAATGGTGTGGTCTGGAGGAGGAATTGCGGGTGGAGGTGGCGGACGTGGATGTGGGTGAAAAGGAGGAGGAAGACTGTGTGGTGGCGGCGGGGTAATGTGGTGGGGAGGAGGTGGAGAAGAGTGGATTTCTGGAGGCGGGGGAGAGTGGAATTTTGGAGGTGGAGCGTGGGTAGGAGGAGGCGGGGGATGAGTAGGGAATGGGACACGATTAAATGGTGGCTGCGGAAGATGGTCAAAAACATTGGGCACTGAGGATGCCATGGATGATTTTTGTGGATTGGATTGCATGTAAATGAGTGCTGGCGATGAAGGATTACAAGGGAGTGGTGATGCATTTGAAGGAGGAGACGTGGAAGTTGAGGGAGGAAAGAGAAAGGTGACTTGTAAGGTATAGCGAGTGAGACATTGGCGACCCTAATTTACTTGACTCAGAAACTACGTTTTTCAGCTCCAAGTCCACTCCCACTTTAGTTTCTCCTTGTAAGCTAAACTTAAGCTTTTTATAGTTGAGCTTCTGTGTGTTTTAAAAGATTGCATGGCCATCCTCTCCGTTGTGCTTACGTTCTCTTTATCTGTGTTGGAAAGCATTTTGCTGTCTTTGTTGATAGAAAAAGCAATTTGCCTCACAAGAGTATTGTACAAAAGTATTGATTACTTCTTGTCTTCACTATCGTTTTCTAGTCTAATTTATCATTAATCAATCAATTCTATTCCAGTCCATTGGGAAGAGTTGTAGAGTGTAACTCTTCATTCGCCCAATCACAAAGGAATGTTAAAATGAAATCAAAGCAAGCTCACTAACTTTTATCAAAAGTTTGCAACATCTCCAAATAATTGTATATATGGTTATGGTAAGTATGTTTCTAAATCATATAACATTAAATTTATGAGAATTTCTTTTTCTAAGTATTTAACATGTTCAAATATTATTTGTTGAATATTGGTGTTAGTTTATGGGATATTTATTGAATATTTAATGATACCTTCTTAGTGGTCTTGTGTTTTCATCATTTTACAATTGTCATTTTTCAGAGTTTTTATTTAGATTGAGTTAACAATGAAAATTGCATACTTTACAATTTATTATTGCTATTTGACTCATTTTAATGTACATTTTGTTAGTGTAGACCTCTATTTACTTGACTTATTAGTTTTGAAATAATTATTAAAATTTAGATACTTCTTCCTATTTTAATTTGTATAGAAGTTTATATATTTCACATTTGATTACATTGTGATTATAAGTGGATGGATTATTGCTTTATTTATTTTTTAAAGTGGTTAATTGGAAATTTTAATATATAATTCCTTAGGATTAATATGAGATGATTTATATGTTGAATGATTTGATTGAGATTTTAATCAACATTTATATTATTGCTAATGCGTTTTTTGATCCTATTCATAATTAATGTGTTGCATGTGACCACTAGCACTTGGAAAAACTAGCCAATATGGGATGTGGCCAATAGGTCAGTCTCCAAAATTAAAATCTTGACTCCTTATCCATCCTAAGCTAATCATAAAGTAATAAAAGGAAAATAGAGAGAAATTGTAGAAAATAAATAATAATTTAAGTACAAAATTCATACCAAATAGATATGTTCTCACAACTGTTGATGGGTGTTTTTTCACTTCTCAACATAGGCAACACACAAGTGCACTATCTCTCTTGAAAGATAACTTTCTACGAACAAGTTGCAAAAAATTATCCCAAGGTCTCTCAGGTGTTAGGTCATGACTTGCAAAAACAACTCAGTGGATTGATGTGATGTGTTGGTAATCACAAGGGGCATGGAAAATTGCTAAGTTGGAAGGAGATTGGGTCCTCAAATAGAGTTTATGGGATTTTGAAAGTGATGTGTAATTGTTGCAAGTTCAAAACAATAGTCTAAAACTCCATATATAACATTAGATTTGGCTTTACAATGATGTTGAAACTTTTCTTTAACTACTATTTCAAATAAAGGTCAAAAGGGAAAGGGGAGGTGAGAGTTCCTAGACCTGCAACTATTGATGAATAGTGACAATGGAGGATGCTACAGTGGACAACCTTCCTATAACTGAGTTTCACTTAACCAAAAAACATACAGTCTCATGAAACTAGTGCTATCTTCTAAGGTCTACAAATTTTCAACAGTTCATTCACCATAAAGCATGAATAAAAGATGAATTTTAAGTGCATCAATGAATTAATGTTCAAACTAGCTTTACACTATTGTTCATCATCAACAAACATCAAAAAACATGAACATGGAAAGCATCAGCACCATAGCATTATTCAATATCAATGGACAACATGAACTAAACTACTAAAAGTAACTTAAAGCACTTAGAACAACAAACTAAATTTATCTAGATCTATCAAATATGAGAAGATGAATCATGTAACATGTGAGAAATACAAGAATCCACCAAAAGCAATGAAATTCTATTGAAATTTCTGCAACATGTCTTTATAACAACTCAACTCTCTCTTTGAAAATGAGAGGAGACCCCCCATTTATAGTTTTCCAAAAGTGAAATGAATGGCCAATATTTAGTCTCATTGTGTGGCCAAGATTCATTTTACACTAGGGTTTCACCTACCCCCAAAATATACTAATATGAAATAAACTTTGTCTTTTTCTCTATTTTGTCTTGTAGTAGCCTTGTCACTATAACAGTTTTGTCCTCTAGTGACTACCTTCTTTCTTCAGCTTATACTGCCAGGAACTCATCATCTATCACTAGTTTTCCTTCATTTTTCTGAAGAGTGGCGTATTCCACAAATTTTCTAATCAGTGCCTGAAGCTTGTCCTACTCCATGATATTGGATTGAAGAACTTGGAAGGTTAGCTTCTTTGATTTGCCAGTAATTTGTTCCCAATTCTTTGTGCACCTAGGTGTGGCCTTACTTACTTGTTCAAACTAGATGAAGGCTCTAGTAGAAAAATCCATGAAGTCTGATGTTAGTGAGTCTATTTCCCCTTGGTCCATCTTCTTATGGAAATATGGCCTGATCTTCTTCGGATCCAGCTCCACAACAGGCATATCATAGTCGGTCATTAGCTTCAAGTAATCCTTGCTATTTGTTCTGTGCTACTTGACCCATTCGAGGTCGAGCTCAACCTTGTGCAACACTCTCTCCAGGACATCCCTCCTATGATCTAGGCCCATTTTCCATGTCTTTAAAAGCTAGTGATCATCCTTCATAAGGGCCAACTCCTTCTCCCATATCTTCTCAGGCATTTTGAGAATGGCCTTGAGGTTAGGATAGGTGATCTTGAGGCTAGGATAGGTGATCTTGTATAGCTTGGTGAACCGGTGACATATCTTTTTTGTGCCCTCTAGCTGCTTCTACACATCTCTAAATTTGTTGGCCATTCAGATAGCGTGGCCTATGCCCATGTCACCATTATAAAGCACCTGTCAGAACCAATCTACAGTAGCCTTGGTTCAATTCTTCATTTTCTCTATCTTGGTGATTTCTTCTTGGGAGAGGAGGGGGGGCGCAGAAGATGTCATTGGAGCTTCTTCCTCTAGAGATGTCCATTGCTAAAAATAGGTGCTAAGATATGCTACCTGTGCTTTTAGCTCCTCCTTAGAGGACTGATCCTTGTTCATCTATTGCATTATCATGGCCACTGATCCCTAGAATTCATTGATTTTCTCCTCTCGCATTGTAGTGCCCAAGTTGATAGTGGAGATATTATAGCTAATCCCCTCTCCTTTTTTTGTCACTAGAGTGGCTATCTATACCATTCTCGATCCTTAGGCATCTACTGTGATGTAGGAAAAAACCTTGGCTTCTTTTCTTTCTTTTTCTTCATTTGTGCTCTTGCCAATATAGCTTCAAGTCAGGCCTTCAGATCAACCAGAGTCTGGGTTTTCTTTTGCAACAACTTTTCTAGCCAGTCAGGCATCTCCCTTTGGTGATTCATGATCACCTTATTTTTCTTCATGCTAGAGTTGTTTCTCCTCATGGCCCGGGGCTTCTCGTTCGATTCTTTCTTCTTCTTCATCTGAGTCTTCAATGTGTATGATATTTTCCCTTTCTAACTCAGTGGGGGCTATGTTCTCCTCAGCAATACCTTATGTCTGAGGTGCTCTTTCTACTTCACAATTGAGCTCTTCATGGTGCTCCAGCTCGAGGCCCTCTTTTGGAGCATCTTCTTCCTTCTCTTCTCTTTTCTCTCCTTCTTTCTCAAGCAATAACTTTTCCTCTTGAATAGGGCCTTTGTCTTTCCTAACTAGTGGGGGCTCCTCGAATGTTCCCATGTTGACTGTAGTGTCTTCTTTCTCTTCAGGAGGTTGCTTCTCAGATTCAGCCTTTCCTTCTATATCCTTAAGGTGCTAAGATAGCTCCTCTTCAAGCTCTTGGTCTGAGGTCTCTATTATTTATTTAGCATTAAGAGATTCAATATCCTCTTCCGAAGATTGTGAATTTTCCTCATCAATTTCCCCCTTATCCACACTTATGTCCATTCGGCCCTCTAGATGTTCAAAGTAGTCATTCTTAAAAGGATTTTCAAGCTCTTCCATTATTCCTTTGGCAACCTCTCTTTGTCATTTCTCCATTTCTTCTGATATCTACATAGTAGCCTCTATTTTTGATGGCTCTATGAATGGTTGAGGAACGAGCAAGCCAACAACAATTTGGGCCATCATTGCTTGGACGGTGGGGTTCATTATCACCCCAGAAAGTTTGGCTGGTATTCCTTGCATATACTTGGAAAATGCCTCGAGAAAGGTGAGAGGAGGCATAGTAGTTGTGGCAACCGCGGGTACTATGGTAGAAAGAGTAGGCAATGGAGGGGGTAGCGAGGCAGACGATAGCGGGGATGTCATAGCTAAGGAGGAATCTAATACCATAATCGAGGCTATTGGTGAAGTGGAAGCAAGGTGAACAAAAATGTCCACAACAGGTGGAGATGAAACATGTAGTGCCTGATATGCAAGAGGTGGTGGAGTGGCAATGACAATAGTAATGGTGGGAGCGAAGGTAGCAAGTGGTGACGGTGGTCACTTAGCCTCTTCTTCACCCTCATGCTGTGGATCCTCCTTAATGGTTGGAATTTCACTAAATCCTCTCAATTTCTTAGCTTTCTTTGAGGATTCTCCTTCTAAGGCCTTTTGTGTATAGACTTTGTGTTTGGGTTGACACTCAGACACATCCTTTCTCTTTCTCAATCTGGTTGCTGGAGGGGATTTAGGAGTTTCTTTTGTTGGGGCAACAACTGCTCCGTTATCCGTTTCTCTTTCAAGCTCATCTATGAGCTCCCCGTATGTCAACATGGCACCCTGTGCCTTAAGTTGGGCAATTTGAGCATCCACCCATTACCTGGTTTTGTTCTTAACATGCCTTGTTACAATGTTGAGGTCATTGACCTCTTCCTCATCCCAATCAATCAGTGGCAATGGAAAATTAGCCACAACATCAAATCTTTCATCAAGGATGGTGTTCTCCTCTTCCACAATCTGGTCAAGAACTGGGAACAAGTTGATTGACCACAAAAAATGGGTCGTCATCCACATGGAGTGCCTCATTCTCACCTCCTTGTCATCCTTGCAATTGGCCCAAAAGTCTTCTATGCGGGGGAGATGAGCATATTGTTTTCTAACAAACTTCTTTAGTTTTCCATAGGGGTCCATTTTAGGTCGGGCCATGTGGAGGTCCAAATGATACTCCATTATCTCATTTTCTGAGTACTTCACGCATTGGGCCGCGGGGATAACATACATTCCTTGCCCAAAATTGAGGGGATAGGGGATCCTTGCCATGTGTTTATCACTCAGTAGAGTGTGAGCATTTTGTAGTTGTTGGGAGACTTCCAATATAATCATCTGGTCATTAGGGTACTGGGGTAGCTTGTAGGGTCTTTCAGAGAATCCCTCTATTCTCATATATGTGAATTTTGGGAATTGGATGAACAGGAAACTGAACCTCTGAATGAATGCCAAGGCATTGTGAGAGACCCTTCTTTGAAAATACCCTCTAAGGAGTCTGATGATGTGCCCTATAAATGCATCATTCACCCTTTGATATTCTCTTTTGAAGTTCCTGTATTGCAATTGATGGTAGTGGTCATACACTTTGAGCTCTCTGCTTCCTAGATTTGAGTTTTGTGCAACAAAGAGGCATTTGTATGGGAATGCATCCGCTAGCAAGTATATCAGGTAGGAAGTCATATAAAATTTTGATGTGTTCTTTACAGCCATAAATTGTGCATGTAGGTTTTCGCTAATGATCTTGGCCTAGTGGAACTTTTCTTTTCCACGAATAATCTCTTCAATGAAATAAAACATCCATTCTTGAAAGAAGGTAGCACCGGGGAGGCCCATTACTCTGCTTAATAGAGTGACTAGATCATGGTACTCTTCATGGAAGTCGCTCCTAAAAAGTTCTTGAGGTACCTTAGCAACACTACCCCTCTTCTCCTTCAACCAATGTTTGTTGATTAGCTTCTTGCATGCAATGGGGTCTTCCTTCCACATATTCTCGGTGTATCCCTTCTCTATTTCCTCCATGGGGTCGAATGTGGGGATATGGAAAGTTTCACCTATGGATCGGGTTGATAAATCTTCCAACACCCTACCCTCATGATCTATAATGTTCCTATTGCCACTATGGTAGCACTCCTTGCATGCCATCACAAGTTTTGGGGCTACTAGTGTAGGTGGGAAGCCGACTGCCTTGGCTAGGCCACTCTTTCGGATCTTTTGTGCATTCTTAGTGATGGGATTACTTGTGATTCTTCATCAAAATTCATCTATATCTACATGCCCCAAGTTGGTTTTAGACACTGAATCCCACATAGAGGTAATCTTGGAGGTGATTTCCACCCCGTGGAACTGTTACTTCATCTAATCTTTCTCCTCTTTTCCCCTTGGTGCTTTGGTAGTTTTCTTTCCTTTCTCCTTTTTTACAGACTGCACTGATATACCCACAACAAATTCCATAAATCCTGCAAGCAAAGATACCATAAGCACGTTCATATGAAAATCAAGGAAGTGTTAGTGAAATCTTGCAAAACAAAGGTTACATCCAACAATTTATCACCAAAAGATCATAACATTTAGCAACATTCATTGTTTGGCACTTGTTTGGGTCAGTTTCAAGGAAAGAAGGTCTAGGGTTGTAGGTTTCCCTGGGTTGGTAGCCATTAGGAGTTAGAAACAGAACGTTGCTGGGGTCACGACGACCTGCAGATGGCCACCTGCACCTCAAGTTCTGCATTGGCAATTTGGAAGTCAGCCAAGGCTCCAAGGCATTTAGGCACGTTGGTAAATCATCTATGAGGTCTTTGGATGCATTCAAATGATCACTTTTCTCATGCAGGTAAAAGGAACACAGAAGCAGGGGGTACTATAGACATTTGGACTCTACCATTGAGAAACGACGGTCATAACATAGAGGTCCGCAAGGAGAATCCGGCAATGTGGGTTCCATCGATGGCTTGGACAGGCTGGGCAAGGTTCAGTCATTTGGAAGTTTGTGGGTGAGGACCTGTGGAAGGCTGCTAGGAGATGACTCTTCAAGGATGGTGGTGAAGACACGAAAACCCATAGGAGGCAGTACACACTAGCGGATCCTCAAAAGGCCCTGGCGTTGGCTATTTTGCTAAAATAATTCAAACAATAGTGGAGTGCTCGGGCTTCGCAAGGTGGGCAGAAGGTAGGGCATGGCCATTTGCAAATAGTGACCAGCTGATGACGGGCCGTAGTTGGTGGCTCGCAGAGAAATGTCCGCAATTCCCATAGACTTGATCATTTTATGCTAAAGGGCCTAAGGGGAGATGAAAAGGTTGGAGTCTGTAGGGTGGATCGATAGGGTCTCGTAGCTATTTTGAACAACAGTGAGAGTGGGGCGGTCCATGGATAGACCCCCGCAAGGTTAGACCCACAAAGGGTTAAAAATTAACATTTTATTTCAAGAGCTTGAGGCAGCACCAAGAAGTGTGGTCTCCATAAGGAAAAAAGAGGCAAGAGGTTCATCGTTGGTAAAAGGCATCCAAAATGTTGACAGATAGCGGACATCAACCTGCTTTTAACAGTTCGCGGAAGGAGACTTGAATTTTGTGTTTGACGATGTTATGCTCAACGAAACCCATGACGCAAGAAGCCAACAAAGGGAAGTTGTTCAAGAATGGCGGTAAGGGAGGTGCCACCCACATGTGGCAGCCCACAAAAGTGGATCCACAAAGGTCTCAGGATTTGAGCTTTTCACTTAGGTTTTTTCTCCATTTGAATTTTGTAGGGCAATGTTGGGGTGGCATTCGCCCGCATGTGGAAGTCTACAAGGGTAGACCCACTGGGTTGCAATGTTCAAGTTTCATGCATTCTAAGTTCATCTTAGGCGGCGATGACAGATAGTTTGCGGGCCGCAAGGGTTTCATGGCTCTGGCAAAGAACATCAGCAGGGAGGTAAAGTCCCACATGGCCCTTCGAGGTCGAGTTTGATGGATTTTAAGGGATTCTTTAAATGGGTTTGTGTGGAACTTTGAGGGGAATTGGCTGCCCAAAGGATTTTGGAAGTTTGTCTTAGAATTTTAATGATTTTCAAAAAACTTAACTTTTAAAAGACGTTTCAAGACCAAGGTGGTGAACACACCTGGGGATCCCAAAGAGATCGATGAAGGCAACACTTGAAATTGTCCAGGAGGTCGTGTGGGCATGAAGGAAGTGGCGACTATTTGGGATTTGAATTTTTTTGACTTGTGTCAGTGAAAATGACAGGTCAAAAGACCTATTTAGAGGAAATTACATATTAATGACCTGCATGAATTGCTCGTATGGTGGCCGGTGAGGTAGCTGGGCGTGAGTTTCGAAAGGGCCGATGGCGGGAAAGACGAGACTCGCAAGGAAGAATGAACCCAAGGCATCGCCGTTGGATAGGTGATGAAAGGGAAGGCCAATGCATGACCTACCATGGGAGCGGACATCTTGCATTGGCCACTAAAAAAATGGCGACGTGAAGGAAAGGACGTGCAAGGGGAAACCTGCAAGGGTGGATCTGCAGGAGCTGAAGGATGCCAACTTTAAAACTTAAGGGAAACCTGCCAAGGAAACCCCACAAAAGCCAAGGAGTTGGAAATTTCTTGGGTGGTGAACTCTAGTCAACTAAAGATGATGACTCTAAGGTCCCTTGACCACTTAGAAATTAAAATTAGGGGCACGCAAAATGAAGCGAAGACAAAAAGTGACTCGACGAAGGGGAAAAGAGAGGGTCTATGTTTCAAACTGGGCATGTGTGCTATAGGCACAAAAAATGGCGACTCTGTTGGGAGAATGCTCCTGATTGTTCTAAGGGTATATATTCATTCAGAACCTAGAGTCTCTAGTTCTATAGAACATAAGCCAGTTTCCATGAGTGAACTAAGGAACTCGAAGGAGGATGGGATCCTTAGTTGAATTGAGTCACGAGAGTATCTCAGAAGTGTGTGCATGGTGAGTTCATTCCTTTTCTTTAGAAACCATAACGAACAACTATTAATCAATCAAGGGAAGCTACATAAGCCTTCCAAATTGAAAAGTACCTAGGCATTTCCCCACTTCCAGTTAGGCGTCCATAGCCCCAATGAAGTTGTCACTGTGACCTGATGAACATTTATCTATTGCCAGCTAGGCATCCATAGCCCTGATAGAGTTGCTCGCAAACCCACACAGTTGCTTATTTTGATACTTTCTTTTCTTTTCCTTCTTTTTTGTGATATTTTCTTCTAGTACTCTTTCTTTTTGCTCAACTGCGTAGGCATCAGAGCCTACTGTGGGTTTGGAGTCATAGTGATCACTAGAGCAGACTCAAGATTTTTCACTTGCTAAGACCTCATAACAGCTATTGTACAGTTCCTCAGAAATAAAAGTGTATTGTCGTGCGTGATCTGAGATAAGTGTGAAAATATTCAACCAAGGGTTTTGTCCTAGGTCAAGCTGGAGTTAAAATAGGGAAACCACTTCACAGAAGCAATTGAAGAAATCAATGGTTATGAATGAAGATTTATCCAAAGAATAGACAGGAGTGAACAATAAAGTAGGCCATCTAATATGCCAAGCTTGACCACCGCATCAAGAATAGAGGAACACTCTTAGCAAAAACAAAAGCAGTTGGGAAAGTGAGCAAAATGAAGGGAAGGCATAGAAACAAAGCAAAAGGAAACCTAAGCTAACCTATGTACAACTATGATTCTAGCAACTTGGGCTAAGGCATCGTCAATATGATTCTTGGAGTGAGGGAACAACTAAATGTTAAATGCATATAAGCCCTCTACGAGATCCCAGACCCTATGCCTATAATTTGTTAGTCTCCTATCATGATAGGAGTATAAATTTTTGACTTGTTTTACTACTAGCTCTGAGTCACCAAAGACTTGTAACATTTTTACATTCTTTCTTAGTGCTATCAAGAGACCATTGACTAGCACCTCATACTCCACCACATTGTTCATGCAATAAAACTAGAGTCTATGAGTAGCAAGGTATGTCTTACCTATAGGGCTGATAAGCTCAAATCTAGCTCCTGCTCCTTGGTTAGACTTGGAACCATCAAAGTGTAGTGTACAGAACTTGGAGGAACCTTAGGCCTTGGAGCCAATAGAGCACATTTCTTCTCTTGGCTGAACACCCATTTCAACATCTTTAGGTGAAGGCGCAAATTCAACATGGCTTTGGTCCAACAGTTTTGTTTGGAGTTCCCCTTTTGGGGTGACCTATCCTCTAATGTGCTCAATTTCTTCTTGGCACTAAAAACATTCAAATTCAAAGTGAGAAACATTGTGTACTTGACACCAACTAGGAAATAGGAGCTCTTGAAAGACCATTCTTGCTCCTAAGTTGAGCTGATCCTGGAAACATTTCTCCATGAAATCTTAGAATCCATCCAATGGTCCTAGATTACCATCCTCATAGGATTCTTCATCATTTGACTCAATCAACATCTTTGTGGTCTGAGGTGCGTAGGATAAGTTAGTAGGAGGACTACATAGCATGAGGAGAACCTCTTCTGTCACTTCCTCTTCCTGAAACTCTAGTTCTTCTTGATAGGCCATAGGATAGTAGTTTCCTAGCTTTGTTTTGGCGAATAACACCTCATTTGTGTTGTTATACTCTTTGATCATGAATTTCATACATGGCTCTTGGTCAATACAGATCTAGTTTAGCAGGCTTTTCCATGGTATCCATAAGTGAGAAAATTTAGTTTCAACATATCTGTTCAGTGCCCGAGTGAAATCTCTTCCTAGTATTATTCCATATGTGTCTAGGATATCAATAACTTGAATGCGAATGACTTGTTGTACCCCTGGATTAACAACAATCTACATAGGTATCTTGTTGATTTCACTGACTATATTCACTTTATTTTTATCCAACTGGGTCACCTTCTATTGGGAGGGAGTGGGGACTATTCCTAAAGCTTTACATACAACAAGAGGCATGACATTGGCTGATGCTCCTGAATCGAGCAAGCAGTTGTGCAATTTCTTCCCAAATATTTTGATGGTGGTAAAAAAGGGAAGAGTTTCTATATTTCCCTAAAACAAACCCATGGGCATGTCTGCCTGAGCTACTTGAGCTTTATCCTTATTAATGGTCTTATCCTTGGTTTGTGCTTGGTTTTGGTCTTTAGCTGTTTGCTTGTTTGCTTGTTGATTTGAGGGTTGATCTGCTTTCTTTCCTAGGATTTCATTGATGATAGGCTCATTTTGTGACTCATCGAAGGACACCCTTCTTATAGGCACATCTTCAGCTGATTTGGAGGATGCGATCCCATTAAGCATACTAAAGAAAGCATTTCTGACTGTTGGGACTCTAAGCAATTCAAAGGCTAATAGGTTTATCTTAACCTTAAATTCTTTAGCTACATATTCACTCATTTTCTCAATTTTAGCTTCAAAGGATTTCCCTTGAGAAGAGCTAGTAGGCTAGTTTTGGGTCTAATTTGACTGCCTATTCTTATTAAAATGCTAAGTGGGTACATGGGGGTAGCTTGAGTTGTTGCTTGCATTTGGGTTAGGTGGGGTGCTGAAGATATTGGGTGGAGTGGAGGTTGTGAAAGGACCTCCTGCTTGTCTATTCCTTAAATTATAAGGGGTTTCCCTCTTATGGAACATTTGGACCTCATCTTCACATGAATCCTCTTCATCTATTGGACCATTGTCTACTGAATCAAAAAGTTGAAATAAAAGGCCTTCATTGCTTAACTCTTTTGCTTCTTCATCCTTTAGGGAAGTGGTCTCCTTTTTGGGTGCATTACTTTCACTTCACGGGAAGGGATCTTGGTTGACAACTAGCACCGAGGAGTCATATGGTTTGGACAAGACTATTTCTCTGTAACTTGCGCCATCTACAACTTTTTGAACCTCCACTTGGAAGATCTCTGTGGCTGTTTGGACCTTAGGGAAATCCAATTTAGAATGCCTATTCGTTTTGTGGATAAGGAACCATCCAGATATTTCCACCTCATCTAAGTATACTCCGCTTGTAGCTTTATCTGCATTGGCCGACTAATCAAGAGGGGTGGGAATACCTTCGTTATTTGGCCTTGTATTCCATGTTTAATTCTATCTTTGTGAAGGCCTTCTTTGAAAGATTTGGTTAGAACTTTGACCTCTCTCATAATTATGCCTGGAGGAAGCACCCACATCATGGTTGTCTCTGTTATCTCAGTTAAGATTGGCTTGAATGATTCTTTGGGAGGCTTGCAGTTGGTTATTCTAGTTCCTTAGGTGTATCATTTCTATTGAGATCTTCTTTAACAACTCTTTCAGCTCATCCATCTGATCCTTTTCTATGTTGTTTGGCTGAGGTGCTTGATTCTGGAGAAAAACCAGCTATACTATTGGTTGATTTTGTTGAACAAGTAGATATTTGGGTCCCTGTAAGTATGTAGGCGCTTGAGGCTGCCGAGGGTAGACTTGTTACTGCTGTGGTTGCAAGTAGTGAGGCACAAGAGACACCTGTTTCAATGGATTTCTTGGATGAGGTACCATGGGAAGCTATGGAACTAGATTCACGATTGTAATTTGATGGGAAAAAGCTTGGGTGAGTCCTTGGATCTGTATTGGATGAGTAGTTGGCCCCAAAGAGGGTAGCAGACTAGCAATGTTCTGTCCCAAATTTGTGCTTGCTATGATTGCCTCTGCATAGGCGTCTACCAGCTTGGCAGGTGGTGGGCACATTATTTTTACTAGTGCTAACATGAGGTTGTCTAAGGCAACATAATAGACCAACTGAGTAGAAGGATTATCAACCACATAGGGAGCCTGCAATATCATGTAAGCGTGATGAAACTGATCATTGAAGGAGTTGATTGGTTCGTTGACTTCCCTTCAAACAGACATGAATTGTTGATATAATTCAAAAGGGTTGATTGGAATTGTGTATTTCTGCAAGAAGTTCTTTAATATATTCCAAGAGGTGATGGATCCAGTTGGAAAGTTGATATACCAATAAAATGCCTCTTCCCCCAAGGAGTAAGGAAAGAGCCTACAAGCCACATCTTCATGATCTATTTGCATGTCTTTCAGGGTTGTTTGAAAGATCTTGGTGTGCTCTTTTTCTGTCCTCTATGGATCACGAGGATGGAACTTCATGCAAAATCCTTTTGGATTCTTCAACACATCATGATAGTCATTGAAAGACAGAGGATAAGGATTGTTACCTAGCCAAGCCATGATGGGAGTTGGAGGTTGCACTTGTTTTGCAACAGTAACTTCAAGTTGCAAAGTAGTAGAAACACTTGAGGCAACACCTTGGCCTTGAAGGAATAGGATAGGAGCAGTGCCTTGGATGTGAGAGGTGAAGGGTTTGAAGGCAATTTGGAGTAGCTGAAAAGAGGAAGGAGTTGTCGGAAAGGAAGGAGAAGGGTGGAGTGAATGGATGGAAGGAAGAGGTGAGGATGGAGGTAAAGTGGGTTGAGTGGATGAGGCTAAGGAGGATGCTTCCCCTCTTTTGGCTCTCTTATCCTTGGTAGGGGGTGGTAGCTCTTGGAATTCCCCTTTGTTTGGTGTAGACCTTAGCACTCTTTGGAACCTCTTATGGGAGAAGGAACCAATTCGATCCAGCTTAGCAAAATGGATGCCCTCCTTCTAGCACCAATTCTATTGATTGGTGTTTTTGCACTTCTCAACATAGGTAACACACAAGTGCACTACCTCTCTTGAAAGATAACTTCCTATGAACAAGTTACCAAAAATTATCCCAAGGTCTCTCAATTGTTAGGTCATGACTTGCAAAAAAAACTCAGTGGATTGATGTGATTTTCTGGTAATCACAAGGGGCATGGAAAATTGCTAAGTTGGAAGAAGATTGGGTCCTCAAATGGAGTTTATGGGATTTTGAAAGTGACGTGTAATTGCTACAAGTTCAAAACAACAGTCTAAAACTCCATGTATAACATCAGATTTGGCTTTACAATGATGCTGGAGCTTTTCCTTAACTACTACTTCAAAGAAAGGTCAAAAAGGAAAGGGGAGGTGAGAGTTCCTAGACCTGCAACTACTGATGAACATTGACAATGTAGGATGCTCTAGTGGATAGCCTTCCTATAACTGAGTTCCACTTAACCAAACAACATACAGTCTCATGAAACTAGTGCTATCTTCTAAGGTCTGTAGATTTTCAGTTCTTCATTCACCATAAAGCGTGAATAAAAGATGAGTTTTAAGTGCAACAATGAATTAATGTTTAGACTAGCTTTACACTTCTATTCATCATTAACAAACAACAAAAAGCATGCACATGGAAAGCATCAACACCATATAATTCTTCGATATCAATGGACAACATGAACTAAACTACTAAAAGTAACTTAAAGCATTTAGAACAACAAACTAAATTTATCTAGATCTATCAAATATGAGAAGATGAATCATGTAACATGTGAGAAACACAAGAATCCACCAAAAGTAATGAAATTATATTGAAATTTCTATAGCATGTCTTTACAACAACTCAACTCTCTCTTTGAAAATGAGAGGAGACCCCCCATTTATAGTTTTCCAAAAGTGAAATGAATGGCTAGGATTTACTCTCATTGTGTGGCCAAGATTCATTTTACACTAGGGTTTCACCTACCCCCAAAATATGCTAATATAAAATACACTTTGACTTCTTCTCTATTTTGTCCTGTAGTGGCCTTATCATTGTAGCAATTTTTTCCTCTAGTGACTTCCTTCTTTCTTTAGTTTGTATTGTCAGGAACTCATCATCTATCACTAGTTTTCCTTCATTTTTCTGAAGAGTGGTGTATTCCATGAATTTTCCAATCAGTTCCTAAAGATTGTCCCACTCCATGATATCAGATTGAAGAACTTGGAAGGTTTGCTTCTTAGATCTGTCAATGATTTGTTCCCAGTTCTTTGTGCACCTAGGTGTTGGCTTAATTACATGTTTGGACTGGACGAAGGTTCTAGTAGCAAAATCCATGAAGTCTGACGTTAGTGAGTCTATTTCCCCTTGCTCCATCTTCTTATGGAAGTACGACCTAATCTTCTCTAGATCCAACTCCACGATAGGCATATCATATTCGGTCATCAGATTCAAGTAATCCTCGCTATCCGTTATGTGCTTGTTGACCCATTCAAGGTTGAGTTCAACCTTGTGCAACACTCTCTCTAAGATGTCCCTCCTATGATTTAGGCCCATTTTCCATGTCTCTACTAGCCAGTGATCATCCTTCACAAGGGCCAACTCCTTCTCTCATGTCTTCTCAGGCATCTTGAGAATGGCCTTGAGCTTAGGATAGGTGATCCTATATAGCTCTATGAACTGGTGACATATCTTTTATGTTCCCTCTAGCTGCTTCTACACATCTCAAAATTTTTTGGTCATTTTGACGGTGTGGCCTATGCCCATGTCACCATTTTAAAGCACCCATCAGAACCAATTTGTAGTAGCTTTGGTCCAATTCTTCATTTTATCCATCTTGGTGATTTCTTCTTGGGAGAGGAGCGAGGGTATAAAAGATGTCATTGGAGCTTCTTCCTCTAGATATGTCCATTGGTGAATATAGGCACTGAGATATGCTACCTGTGCTTTTAGATCCTCCTTAGAGGATTGATCCTTGTTCATCAACTGCATTATCATGGCCACTGATCCCTAGAATTCATCAATTTTTTTCTCTCGCATTGCAAAGCCCAAGTTGATAGTGGAGATATTATAACTGACCCCTCTCCTTTTTCGATCACTAGAGTGGCTATATGTACCATTCTCAATCCCGAGGCATCTACTGTGATGTGGGAATGAACCCTTAGCTTCTTTTGTTTCTTTTTCTTAGTTTGTGCTCTTGCCAATATAGCTTCAAGTCAAGCCTTTAGATCAACTAGAGCTGGGGTTTTCTTTTGCAACTACTTTTCTAGCCAATCGGGCATCTGAGTTTCCCCCTTTGGTGATTCATGATCACCTTGTTCTTTTTGTTCATGCTGGATTTCTTTCTCTTCATGTACTGGGGCTTCTCATTCGGTTCTTTGTTCTTCTTCATTTGATTCTTCAATGTGTATGGTCTTCTCCCTTTCTGACTCAATGGGGGCTATGTTCTCCTTAGCAACACCTTCTTTCAGAGGTGCTCTTTCTGCTTCGTGCTCATGCTCTTCATGGTGCTCCGACTTGGGACCTTCCTTTGGAGCATCTTCTTCCTTCTCTTCTCTTTTCTCTCCTTGTTTCTCAGGCAATAAATTTTCCTCTTTAACATGGCCTTTGTCTTGCCCGACTAGTGGAGACTCCTGGAATGTCTCCACATTGACTGTAGTATCTTCTTTCTCTTTAGGAGGCTGCTTCTCAGATTCAAATTCTTCTTCTATATCCTTAAGGTGTTGAGACAAATCATCTTCAAGCTCTTGGTTTGAGGTCTCTATTATGTATTTAGCATTAAGAGCTTCAGTATCCTCTTGCAAAGATTGTGAATTTTCCTCATCAATTGCCCCATTATCCACACTTATGTCCATTTGAACCTCTAGATGTTCGAAGTAGTCATCCTTAAAAGGATCTTTGAGCTCTTCCATTATTCCTTTGATAGCCTCCCTTTGTCGTTTCTCCATTTCTTCTGATATCCGCATAGTAGCCTCCATTTTGGGTGGCTCTATTGGTGGTGGAGGAACGGGCAGGACAGGAGCAATTTGGGTCATCACTAGTTGGATGGTGGGGTTCATTATCACCCCAAAAAGCTTAGCTAGTATTCCTTGCATATACTTGGAAAATACCTTGGGCAAGGTGAGAGGAGGCATAGTAGTTGTGGAAATCAAGTGTACTATGGAAGAAAGAGTAGGAAATGGAGGGGGTAGCAAGGAAGATGACAATGGGGATGTCATGGCTAAGGAGGAATCTAATACCATAATTGGGGCTATTGGTGAAGTGGAAGCAAGGTGAACAAAAATGTCCACAATAGGAAGAGAGGAAAAATGTAGTGCCTGAGATGTAAGAGGTGGTGGAGTGGTAATGGTAGTAGTAATGGCAGGAGTAGAGGTAGCAGCTGGTGACTATGGCCACTCAACCTCTTCTTCTCCCTCATGCTACAGATCCTCCTCGATGGTTGGAATTTCACTAAATTCTCCTGATTTATTAGCTTTCTTTGAGGATTCTCCCTCTAAGGCTTTCTATGTATAGACTTTGTGTTTGGGTTGATGCTCAGACACTTACTTTTTCTTTCTTGATCTAGTTATTGGAGGGGATTTAGGAGTTTCTTTTGTTGGGGCAAGAGCTACTCCACTATCTATTTTTCTTTTGAGCTCATCTATGAGCTCACCATATGTCAACACGGTACCCTGTGCCTTAAGTTGGGCGATTTGAGCATCCACCCATTGCTTGGTTCTGTTCTTAATGTTCCTTGTTACAATGTCAAGGTCATTGACCTTTTCCTCATCCTAATCAACCAGTGGCAATGGAAAATTAGCCACAACATCAAATCTCTCATCAAGGATGGTATCCTCCTCTTCCACAATCTGGTCAGGAATTGGGAACAGGTTGATTGACCTCACAAATTGGGTCATCATCTGCATGTAATGCTTCATTCTCACCTCCTTTTCATCTTTTCAGTTGGTCCATAAGTCTTCTATGATGGGGAGATGAGCATACTATTTTTTGACAAACTTCTCTAGTTTTCCATAGGGGTCCATTGTCAGTCGGGTCATGTGGAGGTCCAAATGATACTCCATTGTCTCCTTTTTTGAGTACTCTATGCACTAGGCTACATGGATAACATACATTCCTTGCCCGAAATTGAGGGGATAGGGTATCCCTTCTTGGTGTTTATCATTCAGTAGAGTGTGAGCATTTTGTAGCTACCGGGAGACTTTCAATATAATCATTCGGTCACTAGAGTATCAAGGTAGCTTGTAGGGTCTTTCAGAGAAGCCCTCCATTCTGATATATGTGAATTTTGGGAACTGGATGAATAGGAACCCGAACCTTTGAATGAATGCCATGACGCTGCACGAGACCCTTCTCTAAAAATCCCCTCCAAGGGGTCTGATGATATGCCCTATAAAGGCATCATTCACCCTCTGATATTCTCTTTTGAAGTTCCTGTACTACAATTGAGGGTAGCGGTCATACACTTTGGGCTCTCTCCTTCCTGGATTTTGGTTTTGTGCAATGAAGAGGCCTTTGTATGGGAATGCATCCACTAGTAGGTATACTAGGTAGGAATTCATGTAAAATTGGGATGTCTTCTTTATAGCCATAAATTGTGCATACAGGTTTTCGCTGATGATCTTGGCCCAGTGGAACTTTGCTATTCCATGAATAATCTCCTCGATGAAGTAAAATATCCATTTTTGAAAGAAGGCGACACCAGGGAGGCCCATTACTCTACTTAATAAAGAGACTAGATCATGGTACTCTTCATGGATGTCACTCCTAAAAAGTTCTTGAGGTACCTTAGCAGCACTACCCCTCTTCTCCTTTAACCAATGTTGGTTGATTAGCTTCTCGCATGCCAGAGGGTCTTCCTTCCACATATTCTTAGCATATCCCTTCTCTATTTCCTCCATGGGGTCGAATGTGGGGATATGGAAAGTTTCACCTATGGATCGAGTAGACAAATCTGCCAACACCCTTCCCTCATGATCTATAATCTTCTTGTTTCCACTATCGTAGCACTCCCTACATGCCATCACAAGTTTTGGGGATACTAGTGCAGGTGGGAAGCCAACTACCTTGGCTAGGCCACTCTTTTGAATCTTTCATGCGTTCTTGAAGATGTGATTGCTCATGATTCTTTGTCAGAATTCATCTATATCTACATGCCCTAGGTTGGTGTTTGACACTGAATCCCTCATAGAGGTAACCTTGGAGGTGATTTCCACCCCATGGAATTGATACTTCATATGATCTTTCTCCTCTTTTCCCCTTGGTTCTTTGGTAGTTTTCTTTCCTTTCCCATTTTCTACAAACTACCCTGATGTACCCACAGTAGATTCCATAAATCCTACAAGCAAAGATACCATAAGCATGTTCATATGAAAATTAAGGAAGCATTAGTGAAATACTACAAAATGAAGGTTAGATCCAACAATTTATCACCAAAAGATCATAAAATTTAGCAACATTCATCGTTTGGAACTTGTTTCAGTTAGTTTCAAGGAAGGCAAGCCCAGGGATGTAGGTTTCCCTCTGCTGGTAGCCGTCTAAAGGAGTTAGAAATAGAACAACGCTGGGGTCACGTTGGCCCACAAATGGCCACCCACATCTCAAGTTCCGCATTTGAAATGTGGAAGTTAGCCAAGGCTCCAAGACATTTAGGTATGTTGGTCAATCATCTATGAGGTCTTTGGAGGCGTTGAAATCATCACTTTTCTCATGCGGGTACAAGGAACATGGAAGCAGGGGGCATCATAGACATTTAGAGCTCTGTCATTGAGAAACATCAGTCACAACACAGAGGTCTACAAGGAGAATCCTGCAATGCAAGGTCTATAGGTGGCTTGGATGACATAGGAAAGGTTTATTCATTTCAAAGTTTCTAGGCAAGGACTGGTGGAACACTGCTAGGAGATGATCATTCAGGGATGACGGTGAAGACATGACAACCCATAGGATGTGGTCCGCACTAGTGCATCAGAAAAAGGCCTTGGCGTTGGCTATTTCACTAAAAAAATTAAAATGACGACAGAGTGCTCAGGTTCCACAAGGTGGGCGGAAGGTAGGGCGTGGTTGTTTGCAAACTTCAACTAGCAGATGACAGGTCGCAGGTGGTGGGCCACAAAGAAATTTCCGCAATGGCCATATACTTGATCATTTTGCATTAAAGGGCCTAAGGGGAGATAGAGAGGTCAGAGTCCATAGGGTGGAGTAATAAGGTCCCACAGCTATTTTGCATGGCGGTGAGGGTGGGGCAGTCCATGAATAGACCCCCACAAGGTTCGGCCCGCAAAGGGTTAAGACTTAACATTTTATTTCAAGAGCTTGGGGTGGCACTGAAAAGTGCAGTCTCCACAAGGAGGAAAGAGGTAAGAGGTTTTCTGCTGGTAAAAGGCAACAAAAAAATTGGCGAAGAGCGATCATCGGCCTGCATTTAACAGTCTGCAGGAGGAGACTTGAATTTGGCATTCAATGACATTACATGCTCAATGGAACCTACGAGGCGGGAAGTTGGTGCAAGGTAGCCGTTCAAGAACAATGGTAAGGGAAGTGCCTCCCACATGCAGTGGCCCGCAAAAGTGAATCCGCAAAGGTCTCAGGCTTTGAGATTTTCACTTAGGTTTTTTCTCCATTTGAATTTTGTAGGGTAGTGATGGGGTGGTGTCCACTTACATGGGAAAGTCCGCAAGGGTGGACCCGTAGGGTTGCAATGCTCAAGTTTCATGCATTTGAAGTTCATCTTAGGCGGCAGTGACAGACGGTTTTTGAGCCACAAGGGTTTCATGGCTTTGGTGAAGAATAGTAGCAGGGAAGTAAAGTCCTACATGGCCCTTAGAGGCTGAGTTTGATGGATTTTAAGGGATTCTTTAAATGGGTTTGTTCAAAACTTTGAGGGGAATCGACCGCCCAGGGGATTTTGGAAGTTTGTCTTAGAATTTTAATGATTTTTAGAAAACTTAAATTTTAAAGGATGTTTCAAGTTGAGGGCGGTGAACACACCTGGGGATCTCGAAGAAATCAATGAAGGCAATGATTGAAATCATCTAGGAGGTCATGCGGGCGTGAAGGAGGTGATGACTATTTGGGCTTTGAAAAATTCTGACTTGTGTCAATGAAAATGATAGGTCAAAAGACCTATTTATAGGAAATTACGCATTAATGACCTGCATTAATTTCTCGTATAGTGGTCGATGGGGTAGTTGGGCACAGGTTTCGAAAGGGCCGGTGGTGGAAAAGACGGGACCCGCTAGGCAGAATGAACCCAAGGCATTGTTGTTGGACGGGTGGTAGAAGGGAAGGCCATGGAAGATGTGGGACTTGCCATGTGGGTGGACGTCCTGCATCGGTCACTAAAAAAATGGTGATGTGAAGGTAGCGACACGTAAGGGGAAACCCGCAAGGGTGGGCTCGTAGGAGCTGAAGGATGCCAACTTTAAAACTTAAGGGAAACCTGCCAGGGAAACACCGCAAAAGCGAAGGACTTGGAAATTTCTTGGGTTGTGAACTTTGGTCAACTAAAGATGATGACTCTATGGCCCCTTGACCACTTGGAACTCAAAATTAGGGGCACAAAAAATGGGGCAAAGGAAAAGGGTGACCCAACGAAGGGGAAAAGAGAGGGTCCCCATTCCGAATGGGGTGTGTGAGCTGTAGGCACAACAACAACTAGAGAAAATCATAATAGCTCACTATATAATGATAATAAATATAAAAATGCATATGCAATGATCAATAAGAAAACAAAGAGATGATTTAGGTATATACAATAACAACCTCTTATATTAAGTTCACTAGGTCACTTGACCATTACATAGAATACAATCTCTTTTAGAAACATGCATAGAGGCTCCAATATATAGCTACAAAAAGGTCAAGCCTAAAATCAAGCATGAGGCTCAAGACTCAACTACATATCACCTAATTTGAGAATTATTTTATACATCATATGAGCAATAGTTTAGCTATATGAAATCACATGTAAGATAGAAATAGACATGCAAAATAGTAGGTATAAAGAAATTCCCATCCCACAATGATATTTTTCCTAAAAAAAGTAGAAACTAAAATTTGTAAGGCCCAACCTTAAAGGTAATGGTTGCAATTATTTTGTTCCTTGGTGGTTTCCACTATGGTTTGTTATTCAAATCAAACTAATGAATTATGTAAACTTTGATATGAACCCTTTTATGTGAACTTCATGAAGTACTACATGTGATGTGTTTTGTGTGAGTCATGTGGGTATAATATTAATTATGTTTTAGATTTAATAAATGCTTTTGGTGTATGGATTCAATTGTAGAAATAGTTACTCAATGTTCATTGTTGCTACTACAATACCTCACTAATGTGATAGTAATGGGATAATATCTTAAAGGTGTAGCAAGGGAATTTTAGTATCTAAATTAGCTTCTATTTTTGACTTTTTTATGTATGGTGATAGTAAAATATCGTATCTACTTGAGTTAATAAGTCTTGCACTTGCATTTCATTAAGTTGGATTCCTATGATGACATCTCATTACATGAATTATTATATTAGTTTGATTGTGGTATGGATTATAGGGGAAATGATACTCTAATATTTGTATTATACACCCTCATGCTTGTTTACTTTTATAAAAGGTATTGAATATAAAATTAATTCTTTGCATTTGTTATTGTTATTGTTATTGTAATTGTTGATTTAGTTCTATGATGTACTCTTATCCTAACCAAATTAAGGCCCATTCCTAGTTACATTCAATGTCTTACCCTGGTAAATAATTTTACAAGTTTAGCTAAATGATTACCATAATTTTAACTTTTATCCTAATTATATATTCATGCAGAAGATGCTCTTGGTATTACAATAATTTATAGTGGACTTAATATTTTTTGTTAATTCATTTAGTATGAGTAAGGATACTTGAATAGAATTGGTAGATATGGGTATGATTTTCTATAAAATTTTATAAATATAGAAATATAGAAGTCTCTACCTTAGACAACCACATGTCACATAGATTTCTACACATTTTGCTACCATCTAGTCCAAGAATAAAACTAAAAGTATGTTCTAGCACAAGAAAATTACCTACACACATATAAAACAAAAATAAATTTTAAAGTATGAGATAATTGAGATTACATAGATATTTCTAATAAAATCTATTTAAATTTTAACATAAAATTAAATAAAAATATCAATGAAAAATATTGGGAGAGAGATCACCAAAGAAAGTCACCTCTTCTCTAATACACTTGCAACAAGAAAGATAATTTTTTGGGGGTTATTTAGGGGATTTCCTTAGTCAAACCCCCATTTTTATATTTCCACCTCCATAGAAAACCTTGAGACAAATAGATAGATAGAAAAAGTGTACATTCTTAGTTTAAGTGAATCTATAAATAAGAATGGTGATAAAAATGAAATATTTGATAGGATGTGATAATCCCAAGGTGCTTGAGGGAAAAAATAAAGGAAAATATTGTAATAAAGAATAACAAAAAGTAGAAATATTCCCTAAGAAGGTTTGAGAAAGACAAGAAGAAGAGGAGAGTTAGATTTTTTTTGTAAGAACACTTTAAAGAGTTGTAGAATGTAAGAGAATTTGAGAGAGTTTGAGAGTGTTGTGAAAGAGACCAAGATAATTCCAAAGTGATAAATATTAGATTCAAAAGTTAGAAGAGAGGGAAAACATTTGGAATCATCTTAAGTCATTTCCACTTACCTAGGAAGGTGACAAGTGGGAAATTCTAAAAAGAGACTACCAAAAGAAAATTATCATGGAATGCTAGCACAACGTGCAAATGTCTATGCAATGCACTAATGTCCAAAAAAATTATGTTAAAAAAATAATGAAATAATATAAAAGCATAAAGGTAGTAGAATAATAAAATGAAAAATTAATCATGTTGATGTTGATGGTGCAAAAAAGTAGGATTGGGCACCTTAAGAAGGAGAAAGGTTGATGAAAGGGATCAAATGAGCCTATAAAAGAACTAAGATAATGGACACCAAATTTGACACAAAGAACTATTGGAAAGAGACACTGTAAATGTTTTCTGGTGTTATCATTGATGGAAACCCTAGTGAGTTAGTCAATCCACATGTCATCATTTGTTCATATCAACAGACAGTTAGAAAACAGTTAAGCTAGATCAAAGCATCCAATAGTTTTGTGTTCATCAATTCACATGAGATTTTCTGTTATCATTTTGAGTTGTGGATCTTAGGGAAGATTGTTTGATGTATGATATGTGTTATTTGTGAATCTTAATGCCTTGTATCAACTTGTGTGCAAATTAGGAGATCCAATTGATTAATTTTATGTTCATCAGTGCATGAAGGCCGACTAAGTGGATATATTGTGTTGCGTATATTCGAGGAGTAATTATTCAAATGTTTTTGTGCTCAATCATTTTTATTTTGGTCCTAACTATGTTGTGGCTGACTTTTGTGGATGCACATTGAATATTATTCATGCTTTGAGCCAACAGTTTGTAAAATATTTTTCTATTCTGTTGAAGCTGACATGTTGCGATTAAATATTTAGTCGTGGATATATATAAGTGATTGATTACATCATTTTGATATATTTATGAAGTGTGTTGATGTATGTTGTGAAAGTTAGAAGGATTGAAGAGTGATTATGCATAGTTTCACTTGTGCATTAAGGATTTTGTGAAGCAAATTAGAGCAAAACAAAGTAGAAGAGAAAAATCAATCAGAAGGTCAAGAGATCGATTGATGAGCCTAACCGGAATTGTAACTAGGGTTCGGTATATTTTGAGCCAAGTTCATGCTAAATTTATGTGGTTGAGTGAACCTTTTAAGATCACAAAAGAAGCCTTAAGTGCTGTTATAGGTGTAAGGAAATCTAGGAACGCATCGAGTGAAAACTCCATATAGTAGTGCCTTCGGTAACTTTCATTCCGATTAGGTTGCCTCAAAGACACGAACAATTATGTCCAAATGTGGAACAGACATAGTTCATTTCCTACATTGATCCATCTGAGAGAAACACATGTAAATTCAACAGCAAGCATTAACAGATTCTACTATATGAACCAACAGGCATGAAAGATGAAACAAAAAACCAGAACACAAAGATTTACATGGGGAAAATCCTTTCGGATAAAAAACCCCACACTCCAAAGATCGAGCCATTGTATTATTCAACAATAGGAAGTTACAATAAAGTTATAGGCCCTTATCCTTTCAGAGATTACATTTTGTTCATTCTGGATACAACTGGTAATAATAGATTTCCCTGTACAGTTTTTGATCACCCTCTCAAACTAAATGATCTTCACACTATTACAATACCATCACATATATAGTTTAGATCAACATAAGAGAGATCAAACTAGATTCATGATTGAAAGCTCTCTCTTCTCCTTTATTCCGGCCTCAAGGCCCCCTCGGCCATACAACCAGCCTCTCGACCTTCACATCTCATCAGCTCTCTGAGTCACCTGTTACGACCTCATGGCTTCGGCCTTCCAGCCAGCCACTCTACCTACACCTCTGTTCGCTTTGTTTTCCTTCTCTTCTATTTCAGCTCTATGAAATGGTTTGTTTCCAACAGTCGGATCACAACTGTCAAATCATCCAGCTCAGCAATGGTTCACATTCTTCTTTCTCTAATTTATCTATATCTCACCATGTTGGACAATCTTCACTCAGTCAACAGCGATCAACTTGTGTCGCATGTCGGTGAGACACTAGAAATGTCTCCTTGATGCCACAAGTCTCGATTACACGTTTTCGCCAAGATTCGTCTCCATCGGCAAGAGGTTCCATCGAGCTTACAAGTTACATCAACCTTAGCATGCACATTGGTGAGACTATCACTATCACCAGGAGATCACATCGAGTCTTCAAGTCATGCCGAAACCCATTGTATTCCTATCGGCACCCATCTATCGGCAAGACTATCATCTTTTTCCAAGATGTCACAATGAGCTTCATGTTATACCGATCTCCGAACAATCGCCAAGAGTCATGCCAACATCGAAGAAGCATCGACCAAACCATTTCTAATCGGCAAGAGGTCATAATAAAGTCAAAGAGTCATACCGACAACAGGATTCCCATTGGAAAGACAAACACCCTTTGCCAAGACATCATCCCGTAAGTTCCAAGTCACCCCGAGTCTATCTTGTCAGCCAGACTTACTGCTTTCACCAAGACTTCATACTGAAGCCTTTAAGTCACATCGATGTGTTCCACTATCGACAAGAGAATCAACCTTTGGCAAGACTTCTTACTGAGGGTTCCATGTTATCCCGAAACAACTGTTCGCCAAGAGTCACACCGAAGACATCTGATAATCAGCAAGACATTTGTCTTTCGTCGAGATGTTACATCGAGCCTTCATGTGTTATGCTAAAGTTACGCAACCATCAGTGAGACCATTGCAGTTCGCCAAGACCTCTCACCGAGCAAACATGTCTTACCGAGTCGGCAAGACTTTTGTCTTTCGCCAAGACTTCATACCGATTGCATTCTATTACACCAATGACCCCTAACACAGTCGCCAAGACATCTCCTGATCGCCAAGAGATCATGCCGATAGGAACAAGTCATACTGATTTCTTCATCGGCCATACAGACCGAAGGTCATGTCGATATCGACAAGACTTCCTATCGTCGCCGAGACTTCTCACTGAGACCCTTGAGTTACACCGATGACCACAGGTGTATATCTATCAGCAAGACTTCCCTTGTCGGTATGAGACCTACCGACTGTCCAAGACTCTTCCTGACATTGCTTTTTGCCTAGAGTCACACCAATATCCAAAAGCCACCAACTGTCAGCTAGAGGTCTCCACTTGGCAGAAGGTTACAGCAAAGGCTACAAGTCATAGTGACATCACCAGTCGGCAAAACAAAAGCATTGTCTTGGCGGCATGAGCAAAACACAAGGTTACAACTTCCAGTCGGCCAGACAACTTGAATGTCACAGTGACCATGCTTTCTCAGAGGTTTCAGCCTATGAGATTGAGGCATATTTTCCAACAACAGGTTTAAATTCCTTTGGTGGATTGTCGATCTTGAAATCCATGAAGAATCAGACAGTTACTGATTCAATCGGTTTTGTGTTTGAAAGAACTATGAAAATTAATGATATTATTGATGTGGATGTGAAATTTTCCTTGATGGTCATTGGTTACAAGATTTATCACTACAGTCAGAATAATTTAGTATCTAGTATAGCTATCTATGCAACATATCAGATGGTGAAGGAGAATGCAAATTATGACCTATGTGAATTACTCAGGAATCAACTGATGGAGAATCTTGGTAAGATCAAGAAAGATAAGAAAAATTCCTTTAAGTATGGTAATTTGTTGTTATGTTTTTTCTTTTACTTCACAAATGAAGTTTTGGGAGTTGGGAAAGTGTATTGGAAAGGTGGTAAGCCTATAGCTATTCAAATAAGAGATATTTTGCATGTAGTTGGAGATATTCAAGCCATGAAAACTACAATCTGGGGATATTTCAAGAACTTTCAGAGTGTAATGCAAGCAAGGGAAAGAATTCCTACTTCTATTGTGGAGAAGTATAAGGAAAATTTGTTTTATGGTGGACATTGATCAATGCCTGATGGAAGTTGTTGATCCTAGAGCAGTTTGGATTATGCCAATGGGTTGTGAAGTTGAGGAAAACATCTTGGAATTATATGCACAACATTTGTTGAGTAAGCATCGGGATCCAACAAAAGAGAGATTTGGGACTTATGTAGAAAAGGATATGCAAGTGCATGAGCAGTTAAAGAAATCTATGATAGTCTGGAGAGTAAGGAAAGAAGTGGAAGTCTTTGCAGAAAGCATGGGTATATCTGCATAAGCTGTGAGAGAAGCTAGAAGGAAGAGAGAACAAGCTGAAGTAGAAAAAGAGCCAACTAGAACTAAATCTGCTAGTCTGGTAGCATCCTCTGCCCAAACTAGATCAACAAGGAGCTCTACACCCCTATCTGGTCTAGCAAAGAAGTCAACCCCTGTGAAAGATCAAGCTAAGGTATTCAGTAAGAGGAAGAAGGATAAGAGTACAAGAGTATATGCAGCTGATTCTGAAGATGAAGAGACTGAATTTGATGAAGAAGTGAGAGAAATAAAGCATATGGGCACCTAGGCAACAAAAGTCTCTAAGGACAAGCCCTCCGTTGAAGAAGAGAAATCAAAGAAGAAGGTGAAAACTAATAAACCAAGTATTGTAGAAGTTGAGAAAGCCAACTTCACGGACCCCAAAGATCACCTGCATGCAAATAACCTGTCACAGAAAGAAGAGATGGAGACAAACAAGCAAGGGTGCTCTGAAAGCTGAAAAATGTATTCATCCAAGAGAGCGGTAAAAATACAATGATGAATCCTTATAAAAGGATATTGTGCAACCCTAAAAGAAACCCTAATAGGTAGACATTTAATAATTAATATAATTATTAAATGTCACAAAATGCAAACTAAAGTGAAATCTTAAGAGGAATAAAGGTAATTTAATCAACATGATTAAATTAAAACCTTTACTCTAACACCCCCCCTTAAGATGAGCAAAAGTGTAGCTACAAACATATGCAAGAAAGCAAAGGTAACTACAATGCAAGAAAGTAAACTTGGGTCCCGACAACAAGGCCTGATTAGGTACCCAATTACAAATGCAATAAGGAGTAAGAGAAGGAAAAACCCAGTGGGACAAAACCCCCCTTACAATGAGATTACATGCTGCAAAGAAGCACTGGAAGAACTCTGTAGAGTAACACTGGAACTTGATATAGGCAAGCAAGGAAATATTCTTCTGTATACTACTGAAACCGGATGAGAGTCACTGATTGACTCAAATAATCATGATTAAAGCAACAGAAAACCCGATGCCACGGAACACTCGAAAACTCCAAACTAGAACAACTATGGAATCTATGAAGCAGCAAGCAATTATTAAAAGATGTATTACTGAAAACGAAGTGCAAAGATGCAAGATGCACTCTCCCAACTGCCAAAACATCCAAGTAATCACCAAACAACCCATCGGGCCAAATCTGGACTAACTGATAAACTTGGGACAGATATAGAAAAAGTGCATGGACAGAAACCTAGAGCTCCTTAATACCTTTCCGATGCTTCAAACGAGGCGAAAAACGGAGATCGTGGCAAAAAGTTATGAGCTTGGAAGCATAAAATGTACATCTGACTTCAAACAGCAATAAATATAGGAAAACAGTAAAATACTGAAAAATAAACAGCACTACTGGAAAGTTCTCGGAACCAGCTTTCCGGCGATATCTCGTTTGCCCGATTTCGATACCGTATGCCCAAGTTATGGCCAAAAGAAAAACCGCTTCTTTAGGGCAAACCGCTAGAGGCGTTATGTTTGATCAGACGTACCGACACGGCCATACCCACGCCATCACCACGAAGCGAATTTGACCGCCCACACAAGAGCAAAAATGCCCCTGCAAAATGAAAATTTTGGGGCCCCGGTCCCCGTGGGCGTAATTGTAATGGCCGGCCATGGACCCCCGGTTTTCCATATGGTCATCGGGCCGCTTCATTATGATATAATCAACATTGGTATCGGGTCCCCGCCAGGGCTAATCCAGGGCTCCCGGTCGCTGAAGTGACCACCGCTGGGCAGAATAAGCCCTTGGGGGCTACGGACCGGCGGAGCAGCTGGGAAGCAGCGGCGGAGGAGGTGGCTGCCGCCCAGTGGCCGCCGGGTGGCGCTGCGGTGGCCGCCTGCCTTTTGTGCGGGCGGCGCCCAAAACTTTTAAAAAATTTGAATTTTTTTAATATTTTTTTTGAAATTTTTCAAAAAAAATGCCTCGATCTGCGTGCTGGGGAGGCCGTACAACCCCCCAGACAAATTTTTTTTGCCTCCCAAGTCAACTTCTCCAAAATCGACGATTTGACAGCGCTTTAGGTTTTTTTGTGATCAGCGAATCATGTGATGTCCGCTTGAGCCCATTGTGTCCTTAAAAAATGGCTAAATTCCCTCAGATCTTAAAAGATACCGCGGGAAACCCTTTTGCACCCGAACCATTTAAGATGCTTACATCTTCAGACAATGAATAAGCAACCGCAGGTCCGAGCTCGAGACCATGTAGAACTTGAGAAAGCCAACTTCACAGAATTCTAAGATCACTCTACATGCAAATAACCCTCATTACAGAAAGAAGAGATGGAGACAAACAAGCAAGGGTGCTCTGAAAGCTGAAAAAATGTATTCATCCAAGAGAGATAAATTACAATGATGAATCCTTATAAAAGGATATTGTGCAACCCTAAAAGAAACCCTAATAGGTAGACATTTAATAATTAATATAATTATTAAATGTCACAAAATGCAAACTAAAGTGAAATCTTAAGAGGAATAAAGGTAATTTAATCAACATGGTTAAATTAAAACCTTTACTCTAACAAGTATTTTTGTAAAGGAAGTTGAGAGTGATATAATCAAAGATGGTAATCTTAAGCTACTATGTGAATGGTATGATACCTTTGATAGTGTTGGTCAAAGAGTTCTTGAGGAAGCTACAATAAAGTATATGAACAATTTCAATATAGCTCTTATTGAAATCATGTCTCAATTACCTAAGGAACTATATGAAATTCTAGAAATGAGGAAAGTGAGTGCAAGAACTGAAGAAGAGAAAATGAGAGAATGAATTCTTGCAAACCTATTTAGGATGATGTCTATTGAGGAAATGAAGACAATCCTAAACAAAGCTAAGAAGGAATTCAAGAGCAAGACAAGGGTGAACAAGCTTATGATTGGAAAGAACGAAGAGGTAGCAAAAGAAACTAAAATAATTCTAAAGGAAATTCTATTAAGGAACAAAATCAATGTTGTCTCTTAAGAAGTGCATGTTGAATATATTTAAACTAGTTCGGTGGATGAAGAGGTAAATGAAGATACAGTTGAGGACACTTAGATTCCTCCTAATGTGCATGATACATAAGTACCTATGGATACTGAAGATCCTAAAGTTGTGTCGGTTGAAGAAAAGGAGATGTCAAGTGCAGAAGTTGAGGTTCCTAAAGGCAAGTAGGAGTCAGTAGCTAAAGAATTAGTGGTTGTAGAAGAGAAGGTTGAAGTAAAGGAAGTTCCAGTAGAAGCAAGAGACACCGCAAAAGTAGTGAAGAAATTTTTGGTAGAGCAAAAAAAAGAGTTTGACCTTGAATTGGGTGAAGGTCCTATTAATTTGTCTACTTTGTCTCCGATTCAAAAATTGAATGTTGCATCATTTTCGCAAGTGAAGGCTAGAGAAGTATTGTTGAAGTCTCACTTTGAGGATAGTGAAATGTTGAGTCTTGCATCTGGTGTTCTACAGAGAATCATGCCTACTCATGTCAAGGATTCATCTGGTTCTTCTTCCGGTGAGCTGAAGAAGCTTATCAATTCTGTAAGTACTCATTTTGAGTCACTTGAAAAGTCAGCCATGGTTAAGGTTCATAAGGAATTTGATGATAAAAGGTTTGATAGGATAAAGTGCATGATAGCAAATGACAAATCATTAGTAGCTACCTATGTGAATAATATTCAAAGTGCTCTATCTGAAGGTGGAAAGATCTACAATTCATGTTCTTCTTTGTCTAAATTTACTGAGGACAATGAGAAGAAGATAAAGGATCATGAGAAATAGTTAGCTAATATTCTGAAGCCCTTGATCCTTTAACTATTTCTATTGGAGAGCAAGAAGGTTAGGTTATATCCCTACTTGACAAGATAAAGAGCTTGAAGCATGATGATGACAAAATTTTGGGAAGAGCATGTGAGCTTAGAGGCATAATTGGTCCGAAGATGGAAATAATGTTGAGTGCATTTAAGGAAGTTGGAGATGCTATGGTGATCAGTGATCCAGTGAACCCTAAATCAACATAAATGCAATCTTATCTATTCTGTGGTAACTTGATTATTTTGGAGAGTCTCAAGAAAGGATGGGACACAATTTTGAACCCGTTGAAGATAAGTTTTGTAGATATTTTCAAGTTTGTGTAAGGTGTAGAAGCATGTTTGTACAACTTGAAGTTTTGTTGGATTTTTGGGATGATGTTTCCCTATTTTTTCCATTGATGTCAAAGGGGGAGAGTAGTATAGTGAAAAATGTATATTCATCTTAGGGGGAATTGTAATTTTGAGCTGTGATTGAAGATCCTTTTGTAGTTTTGAAGTTGGAAGTGTAATTCATGTTGGTACTGATCCGACACTTAGTCATTTTTCACTAAGTGTTGCCATCAATGCCAAAGGGGGAGATTGTTAGCAAGAGACACTGCAATTTTTTTCTAGTGTTGTCATTGATGGCAACCCTATTCAGTTATTTGATCCAAACGTCATCATTTGTTCATGGCAACCCTATTCAGTTATTTGATCCAAACGTCATCATTTGTTCATACCGGCAGACAATTAGAAAATAGTCAAGCTAGATCAGAGCATCCAGTAGTTTTGTGTTCATCGATTCACATGAGATTTTATATTATCATTTTGAGTTGTGGATCTCAGGGAATATTGTTTGATGTATGATTTGTGTTATCTGTGAATCTTAGTGCCTCATATCAACTTATGTGCAAATTTGGAGATCCGGTTGATTAATTTTTTGTTCATCAGTGCATGAAGGCTGACTAAGTGGATATAGTGTGTTGTGGATATTTGAGGAGTAATTATTCAATTTTTTTTGTGCTTGATCATTTTTTATTTTGGTCCTAACTATGTTGTGGCTGACTTTTGTGGATGCGCATTGAATATTATTCATGATTTGAGCCGACAGTTTGTAAAATATTTTTGAATTCTCTCGAAGCTGTCATGTTGCGATTAAATCTTTAGTCGTGGATATATATAAGTGATCGATTACATCATTTTTATATATGTATGAAGTGTGTCGATGTATGTTGCGAAAGTCAAAAGGATTGAAGAGTGATTATGCACAGTTTCACTTGTGCAATAAGGATTTTGTGAAGAAAATTAGAGTAGAATAGAGCAGAAGAGCAGAATCAGTCAGAAGGTCAAGAGATCGATTGATGAGCCTAATCGAAACTATAACCAGGAATTTGTAGATGCTACTTTCTCAGTTCAATCTTTTGGATTTTATCCAAATCTTTTTTAAGGTAGTGAGCCTTTCTATTTTGAGTAGTGACCTCTAGGAAGTGTGCCTGAATGGAAGTGCATTCCCATTTTGTAAACATATTTTTGAGTATACTCAGACTATATTGTGGATTGGCCATCCACCGTGGTTTTTCCCCTAACAAGGTTTCCACGTAAAAATCCTTGTGTTATGGTGTTTTGTTTGCTTGCTTTATGTTCATGCATATTTATTTTGGTTGAATGTTATAAGTGCTTTGAAGATCAGATTAATAAAGTTAAAAATTGCAGAACACTGATTCACCCCCCCTCTCATTGTTCCTTGTTTCCAACAAGAACAACATTAAATTACAAGTGTGTTCAATTTTTTATATTAAAATTTATCATGGATTATAAGTAGAAGAGGGAGATCAAGGGATAAAGACAATACTACTTGAACCCATTTGGGGTCACTCTCATCTAAATCTCTAGGAAGCACACAAGGGGTAGAGGTAGAAACAAGCTTAGGCTAAGGAGGTCACTGCAAAAGTTGAATTAAATTAGAAGGAAAATATATGGGAGGGGGATGCTTGAGATCAAGGTCAGACATGGTAGCACACTCTCTATTTGTGGCACATCAAAGATTCTTATTATCTCTTGTAGTGATAACTTTAAGAAACTTCCCTAAAAAAAATATAAAATCCTTGCAAATCTTTCATTTTTTTAGGAAAAAATATTAATTTCTATTGGAAAATATTTCATTTTTTTGAAAAAAATATTAATTTTATGGGTGATTATTTTTACATCACTAAAATTTTATAGAAATTTTTGGAAAATATTGAAAAATAATAGGAAAATGCATTAATTATGATGGCAAACCCATCCAATCTAAAAATAATTCTTATGGAAAAGTAGGGGCTTGAGGGTGGAAATTATCAATGGGTTTAAGGGGTAGACTATAATATTTACTTACCACCATTGTTTTAAAATACAATATAATGACCCTCATTATACTTTACAAGGTAAAAGGTACCCACAATCTGTAATTCTAATAGAGCCCGAAATTGCTTTTGGATCACTTATCTAATGACAAAAGTTGTACTCTATGAGGTAAAATGTACCCCTGATCTATAATGCTCATGAGACACAAAATTATGGGTAAATTTTACCTCATGGAATCCAACAAGTTCCATTAGATTATATTGTAAACTGTGCAGTAG
>VDFB02271358.1:422389115-422417775 GCA_007258455.2 Sequoia sempervirens | reverse complement strand
CAAGATTTTATCTTTTTGATAAACCTTATACATCATTGGAAAGGTTTTGAAGTTATAATTTTAGATATCATTTTGAATAGTGTATTGACATCCTTATATATATATATAAAACCAAAATAGTACATTGTCATGAATTGGTGACAATAATATTACTATTGGATCAACTTTTAATACAAAAAAGGTTGTTATGTTTTCAATACTTGAATTATTAGTATTACTATTATAATTCACCCCATAATCCTTAATGATATTACTATTGATAAAGCAACAAATAAATTGTGATGATAATAATATTGTTTTCAACCTACACCGAAACATCGATAGATTTCTCAAGTATCACAATAATAATAACAATATTAGTTATAATCAATAATTTAATGAGAATTCTCATATTTAACCAGAGTTTAAATTTGATTGGAGATCTTGGTTAGCTGGTTCACTAGTATACAAGTATGGGTTGGGCATTAATGAGGATTGGGTCGTTGTAGTGCATGGGAAGTTGCACTTGGCCCTTGGTAAAAGCAGCAGCCAACATTTAATGCAAAACTTTATTTCTCATCGCCCAAAGACTAAAGGAACCGCTCACATGCATGCATCAAAAGGAGGCTATAATATTAAAGTAGCAATTAATTATATCCCAAAAATTTCTACAGAGCCTTAATGATTTTCCAACACTCACTAGCTATTTCACTGGGCCAAAGATTTGCGCATGTCACTGTTTATAATACTTTTTATTATTACCTGTACAACATCTGTCTTATACACAGAAATTGGAGAGCATTCTAGGGGTTTTTTTTCTTAGGGTAGGATGTTTTCACAGGCTATGAGATGCTTGCCAGACAAAGAATAGATGGCAAACTTAAAACTGCCATTACTCCTTCGCACCAGGAAGGGAAGATTGGTTGGCATTTAATTCTTTATGTTGTTGACTCGTCTAGCTCAACTGGCTGCCTAGAAATTTTTGGGGATGCCATTTTCATTTGGGGGGATACACCAATCGGGGATTGGAACAGATGCTGTGAATTCATGGTGTTGATGGAAAGGTTACAATTTTATTGAACATACAAGAAATGGGGATTTGATTCATCCTTTAGAGATCAATATTTGGCTTAAAGGAGAGGACGTGAATGGGTTCAACCCAAGGAGGCTTTGCTGGTGGAATTGCAATGAATGCACTTGCAAATTCTTTTCCAGTGAGGAGAAGGAGGGCTTTGCACTCTTCCACATTGACACCACTCTTGTTCGTGTTGCCAAGATTGAAGAAGTATTTTGCTTCTGAGAGTTTCATAGTCTAGACTGAGACACAATCATTGTAGAAGTCGACTGGCATTCCACTGCGCTGTGCTATAGTGACCTGGTATGTTGACCACTACGTCTCCTCCCAATCATGCCTCCACGATTGGTATTATGTATGAAGTTACGTGCATAGTGTTATGCTTGTTTTAGTATTTATGGAAGTGATTCAAATTAAATAAGGCACTTAGGCTATAACCTTGTTTGAAATATTATGGAGACACCTGTTACAAGGTTATTTCGATAAGGTGAATTATTTAATAATAGATCAGCTGGGACTACACCAGGCAGGATGATGAGAAAGATTGTGGAACTTGGATTTATTCGAGTTAGTTACATTTGCTTGATAGTTGCTTGGACCTTCTCAAGGAATCCATTTTGTGCATATCCTGCAAACATTGCAAACTCTGAGACTGCATTCATTTGAGGCACTCTGTCAAATAGTTTATGTTCCTTGTTTATGCTTCCGCACTTTGCATACTTGTCTACCAAACCATTGCGTGTACATCCTATAATCATTACTATCTGTGAGACAGTTTCCCTGTAGTCATTTTTGTCCCAAAAGGAAATTTATGATCTCTGCAACAAATAAATATTAATATCTGTTGCTCTGTCAAATAGAGAGGTGCCAAAATCACTGCTAAATTTTCTTTTCCTGTACTTTTCGCGTCCCTTTGGAAAATCGTCATGCTTCCTCAAATCTGCAAATGATCGGTTAGCTGAGTGTTGTAGCTTGCAGCTAAACTGCTCACCTTAGCCAACTTTAAGAATTGATGAGGTTTTCCCTATGAAATAAAATACAACATTAATGCGTGAGCAATCAAAAGATCAATGGTAAATGAAGTAATTCTTATATACGCTGGTTGTATTACAGTTTAAGTCTTGCACTCTTCACTTAATAATGTTTTCAGCTGCCCTTAGAATACTCCACCAAAAAAGACATAATAACCAAAAGCATTAAGGGAATGTGTAGAAAAATAAAACAGTTCACCGATTAAAGTTGAGGCTTTTAAATAAAAACACAATAGAAAAAAAAATATAAGAAAACTTCCTTTTATTGAGCCTAACACTATGGGTGTGGGCGTTGGAAATATGATACGTTTTAAGAAGTTAAAAGACTTTGATTTTGGTCAAAATAACATTTTCATGAAATATATACATATTCCTTCAACTAAGAAAAGGAGAATATATCCCTTTCCCTTAGAAAGAGATTATATTAGTTTAAAATTAGAATATACTAAAGACAAGAAGATTCCTTAGCTTTAAGGAATATTTTAGGTATGATGTTTAAAAAAAAAAAGAGAAATAGCATTTATTTATTTTATAAATTTCATGAAATTAGTTTTAGTTACTTTATTTTTCTATTTTATTATAATTTTATATATATATATATATATATATATATATATATAATGGTTTTAAAGTAGTTCAAAATTAAGGGAAAATAAATAAGTAAATAAAAGTGGAGGTTAGGTGAATAAAGTGGGGTTATGATTATATTTATTTTTTATATTATTTCTCATTGTGAAGTTTCTACATTTCATATGTGATATAGTGTTGAGGTTCTAGAAAGTTATGGTCGTGTCTACAATTATTGGATGAAATGAAAAGTTTCTAAGAACTTTATTATTAATCAACCTTTATATATAACTAGATATGGTTAACTCAAAAGTTATGTTGTCATTAAAAGGCTCATGGTTGTATCTCTATAAGACCCCAAAATTTATTGTTACTCAACACAGAGTAATATGATGATTATCATTGTAGTTCCATCATATATCACACAATGACGAAGTTTCTAAAAAAATTGCATGTTCCAATATATGGATTCCTTTTCTTATGAGGGCGTATCCCAAGACACAGAAAATAACTCACAAACAAGAGAATAATTTTATTATTCAGGAAATGGAGCTTCTTACATGCAGAGGATCTCAAATCCCCAAGTTCTACAACACATGCAAGCTACATAAAGCTACAAAATAACCCTTTCACAATATGCAAGCTTGTCCCCAAAAAGTTACCTAAAAATATTAGAAACCCACACATAAATAGAGCTCCTCTTTAGTTTGGAGCCAAAACAACATTAAAATTTGAGTTTAGGTAGTTTGGCACCGAAAATTACAACTTGAAGTTCAAATTTCAAAAGAACATTTGCAATTGTATCTTCTAGAAAGTGTGCCAACTTCCCAGGGCCATAACTTTTGATCCGGGGCTCTGATTCACCAACTGTTTGAACCATTGGAAAGGTCTCAAAGTCAAAAACACGCTCAAAATTTGCTATGCCAATTTAGGCAAGTTTTGGGGCCATTTCAGAAGCTTTAAGTGCCTCAAATCCAACTCGAAAGATTTTCAGGTACAAATCTGGGAAACTAAAACTGCAATATCTTTCAACCCAGGAATAGAAAATAAAAACCATAAATTGGGAATTTCATTATAATGAAAAGGGCATCTAAAAATGTAAAAACATCTAAAAATTGAGAAACTTAAAATTTAACTATTTTTGGGTGATGCAAGATTGCCCTTACACCACTGGATGCTCCTGCATCAGAGACCCAGGGTATTTTGAGAAGTGACCCCGTCATGTCTCAGATGGTTGAGGAAAACCCAACTAGTCAATTGCTGCCTTAGATAGCTAGGATGAATCTTCCATAGGCCTTCCTCTCCATTTCACTAGATATTCTTCATACTACCTGTTTCTGGTACTCCTTCCTGCACGACTACCCAAGATTTCTTTAATCTCCTCCTTTTCTGAAGTAGATGCTAGAATCCCACACTGTTCCATTGTTGGTACTTCCTCTGCACCACCTTTATGATACTCTGTCAAATCTGAAATGTTGAACACAGGGGAAATGTTGAATCCATCCGACAACTCTACCTCATATGCATTCCTTGAATCATGCTTCTTCAAAATTTTATATGAAACGAACTTCATCTTAAATTTGTTATATGTTCCCACTAAAAACTTTTTCCTCAAGTGGACCATCACTTCATCACCAATCTGAAACTCCTTATACCTCCGCTTCTGATCTACTTTAGCCTTATACTGCATATTCATCTTGTTAAAATGTTCTCTTACCTTCTTATGTATATCTTTGATGTGTTTTGCAAAATCTTCAGCTTCAGCACTTATTTTCTTCTCTTGGTCCATCTTCCTCAATTCTGGAGCTGTTCTGGGGCTACCTCCATACACAATTTGGAATGGTGATCTACGAGTGCTTCTATTGATAGAATTGTTGTAAGAGAATTTTTCTTGGGGTAAGATCAAGTCCCATCCCTTAGGTTTATCTCCTACCAAACATCTCAGTAGATTACCCAGACTCATGTTAACAACCTCTGTCTGCCCATCTATTTGTGGATGGTGTGTAGAAATGAACTTCAGCTCTATCTTCAGTTTCTTCCACAAGGTCCTCAAAAAGTACCCCACAAATTTGGTGTCACGATCTGAAACAATACTCTTTGGCAGACCATGTAGCCTCACCACCTCTTTGAAGAACAAGTCAGCAATGTGGACTGCATCATGGGTCTTCTAACATGGAATGAAATGTGCCATCTTCAAAACCTATCAACCACCACAAAGACTGAATCATTCTCATTGTGTCCTTGGCAAACCAATAAAGTCCATACTTATATCCTCCATGGCCTCTCGATATAGGTAAGGGCTGATATAAGCCTATATTTTGGCTCACTCCTTTAGCCATTTGACATACCCTGCAACTTTGTACAAACTTCTTCACATCCTGTGACAACTAAGGCCAATAATAATGCTCACTGATAATGGCAATGGTCTTATCCCGACCAAAATGTCCTGCCATTCCTCCACTATGCTTCTCCTTTATCAGGTTCTCCCTCATGGAACTCCTCGAGATACACAATTGACTTCCCTTAAATAACATGCCATCCTAGATTATGAAATCCAGCCACCTTGTCCTGTCCACTGTAACAGGTTCCTTGCAAGCTTTCCAAGCCTTTGCAAAATTAGGATCTTCTGCATACAGTGTATTGAGTTCATTGAACCCAACCACTTGAATCTACATCTTTGTCATCAATGTATGCCTCCTACTTAAGGCATCTGCAACCCTATTTGACGTCCCACTTCTATGTTTCAAAACAAAGGTATAACTCTGCAAAAACTCTACCCATTTCATATGCCTCTAATTTAATTTTTCCTAACTATTTAGGTACTGCAAGGCTTGATGATTAGTATATAGAACAAATTCCTTCAGCAACAAATAATGTCTCCATTTTTTTAATTCTTGAACTATTGCATAAAACTCTTGATCATATACATAATACTTTCTCTTGGCATCATTTAACTTTTCACTGAAATAGGCAATGGGCTTACCTTCTTGGCTCAATACTGCTCTAATGGCACAACCACTGGCATCACAATCCACCTGAAACACCTTGTTGAAATATGGGAGGGCTAGAATAGGTTACTCTATCACCTTATGCTTCAACAGTTCAAATTTTTTTGCTACTCGAGTGCTCCACTTGAATTCTTTTCTATCCCTTCTCATTGTTTCAGTCAGGGGTCCATAAATACTACTAAAGTTTTTAATGAAATTTCTATAAAAAATAGCCAAACCATGGAAAGATCTCACCTCGGTAGCAATTCTTGGGGTAGGCCATTCCAAAATAGTCTTCACCTTCTTTGGGTCCATCTTGAGACCTTGTGCTGAGACAACAAACCCCAAGTACACTAACTCCCTCTTCACAAAACTACACTTCTTTAGATTAATCAACAGTTTCTCTTCTCTTAACTTTTCAAAGGCTCTCCGAATATGCATCAGATGCTCATCCAATGTATAACTGAAAATAAAAATATCATCTAAATACATAATAACAAAACTTCCCAAAAATTCTTTTAATACCTCATTCATGAGCTGCATGAATGTGCTTGGTGCATTGGTTAGCCCAAAACGCATGACTAACCACTTGTACAGGCCCTCTTTGGTCTTGAAGGCAGTCTCCCATTCGTCTCCCTCTTGAATCCGGATCTGGTGATATCCACTCTTCAGATCAATCTTTGTGAAGGACTGAGCTCCACTCAAATAGTCCATCTGGTCATCCATACTTGGCAGGAGAAATCTGTACTTGATTGTTATCTTGTTTATGGCTTAGGAATCTGTACACATCCTCCATTCCCATCCTTATTTTGTGTTAGTACTATAGGTACTGCACATGGACTCAAACTCTCCCATATCAAACCATTTCTCAACAACTCTTGAACTTGTCTGTTCAACTCCTCATTTTTTGCTAGAGTCATTCTATGAGCTGCCTTATTTGGCGAACTGGCTCTAGGAATCAAGTCAATTTGATGACTGATCTTCCTTATTGGTGGTAAACCCTCAAGTACATTATCAGAAACAATATCTTGAAACTCATACAACATCCCAAAAACTTCTTCTGGAACCTTCTCACTATCCTCCTTACTCACTCTAGGAATCAATGCATAACACACACGCTAATGCTTCATACCTTCTAAATTTTTTCTACCATCTACATAACAAATTCTAGCATTACTGCATACCTTTTCTTCGGTCTCCTTCAGGGGTTTCAACTTGTGATGAACCTCATCCTTGGTCAAGGAATAAGTGTCTGCATGGCCATCATGTATAGCTCGCCTATCAAACTGCCACGGCCTCCCCAACAACATGTGACATGCATCCATGGGGATGATATCATAGAGTACCTCATCATGGTAGTTCCCGATCTTGAACTTTACTAGGAACTTCTCATTGACCAAACCTTTGTAGTCTTTCTACAACCAGACAATTCGATACAGATGTGGGTGTCTTTCCCTCTTTAGCTTCAACTTTGTGACCATCTCCTCTGACACCAGATTATCAATGCTCCCACCATCAATAATGACATCACAACATTTTCCTTCACACTTGCACCTTGTGTGAAACAAATTCTTCCTCTGTTCTAGTTCCTTTTCTTCAGTCACTAGGGCTCTCCTAATCACTAGGGTTTCTCCCCTTTCAGCATCATCTGAATGTTTAGATTGGGCCTCCTTATCTACATGCACAATCCTTCCATGACCTTTTGGCCTTTTATCTACCCTTCCTTGGTGTTGTGGACATTCATAGGCTCGATGCCCTTCTTCACCACACTGGAAACAAGTTCCTTTGAAACCACCTCTTCCAGATCCTTGTCCATATCTCGCTCATCCTCTACCTCCTTGATCACCACTGTTTTGATCACAAGGGTGGTAGAAGTTGTCATTCTTTTGGCTTCGGCTGGTACCCACAACTTCACTTTTCTTTTCATCATCATTTCCACTTCCTGAAGGTCTTCCATTGCCCCTTCCACTTTGACCTCCTCGTCCTTTTTTCTTGCCATCAAATCTTTTATTTAGCTTCTCTTCCACCTTCAAAGCAAATTGATACACATCCTCAATGGTGGTCATTTTGACTAGGCTTAACTCCTCCTGAATGCTCGGTCATAACCTATTAAGATATCGAGCTACCTTCTCCTTATTGGCCTCTGTGTGACCCATTCTGATGATTATCTTGTGAAAAGCTTCAGTATATTCTTTCATAGATCTGCTTCCTTGCTTCAATCCTTGCAATTTCTTCAATAGATCTAACTTGTAGTCCACTGGTATGAACTGCTTCTTCAGTTTCTCTACCATACGATCCCATCTGGTGATCTTGACTTTTCATCTTTGATTTCTTTCCAATTGGACCTCTTTCCACCAAATACTGGCTGGCCCTTCAGCTTCATTTTTGCAAACTTAACCCAGTCTGGGTCCTCTATTTCCTCATACTCAAAATATTCTTCTAGCTCGTTGATCCAGTCGATCAACTCTTTTGGGTTCAGACTTCCAGAATAACTGGGGACTTCTACTCTGGGTCTTTTCCTAATCCTTGAAATGGCCCTTATTAGCCAGATTTGGTCTTGATCAATTGCTTCTTCCTCTTCTACCTCTAAACCTTCTTCCTCTCTTTCATCCTCACTTTCCTCCCTCGGGTTTAACCCTCTTCTCAACTACTCTTATAACACATCAATCTGTCTCTGGAGGGCTGCCAGTGCATCTCTTCCACTAGTATGTATGCCACCTCGACCACCTCTGGCACCACCATGCCTACTAGGCATCACTCTTGGAGGCATCTTTCTTGACCTCGACCCACAACCACAGTCCTGGTGCAAACTACCTCACGATCGGCGATCTGTCCACATGCTCAAGAAAAACCTTGCTCTGATACCACTTGATGAGGGCGTAGCCCAAGACACAGAAAATAACCCACAAACAAGAGAATAATTTTATTATTCAGAAAATGGAGCTTATTACATGTAGAGGATCTCAAATCCCCAAGTTCTACAACACATGCAAGCTACAGAAAGTTACAGAATAAACCTTTCGTAATATGCGAGCTTGTCTCCAAAATGTTACCTAAAAATATAAGAAACCCGCCCATAAATAGAGCTCCTCTTTAGTTTGGAGCCAAAACAACATTAAAATTTGAGTTTAGGTGGTTTGGTGCTGAAAATTACAACTTGAAGTTCAAATTTCAAAAGAACATTTGCAATTGTATCTTCTAGAAAGTGCGCCAACTTCCCGGGGCCATAACTTTTGATCCGGGGCTCCGATTCGCAAACCGTTTGAACCGTTGGAAAGGTATCAAAGTCAAGAATGCGCTCAATATTTTCTATGCCAATTTTTCCAAGTTTCAAGGCCATTATAGAAGCTCTAAGTGCCTCAAATCCAACTCAGAAGATTTTTAGGTGCAAATCTGGGAAACTAAAACTGCAATATCTTTCAACCCAGGAATAGAAAATAAAAACTGTAAATTGGGAATTTCATTATGAAAAAAAGGGTATCCAAAAATGTAAAAACATCTTAAAAATGAGAAAATTAAAATTTAACTATTTTTGGGCAATGCAAGATTGCCCTTACACCACTAGATGCTCCTGCATCAGACACCCACAATAATTTGAGAAGTGACCCCGTCACATCTTAGATGGTTGAGGAAAACCCAACCGGTCAACTGCTGTCTTAGATAGCTAGGATGAATCTTCCACATGCCTTCCTCTCAATTTCACCAGATATTCTTCATACTACCTATTTCTGGTACTCCTTCCCACATGACTATCCAATATTTTCTCAATCTCCTCCTTTTCTGAAGTAGATGGTGGAATCCCACACTATTCCATCATTGGTACTTCCTCTGCACCACCTTCATGATACTCTGTCAAATCTGAAATTTTGAACACAAGGGAAATGTTGAATCCATCCGACAACTCTACCTCATATGCATTCCTTGAATCATGCTTCTTCAAAATTTTATAGGGACCAAACTTCTTCATCTTCAATTTGTTATATGTTCTCATCAAAAACCTTTCTTTCCTCAAGTGGACCATCACTTCATCACTAATTTGAAACTCCTTATACCTCCACTTCTGATCTGCTTTAGCCTTATACTGCATTTTCATCTTGTTAATATGTTCTCTTACCTTCTCATGTATATCCTTGATGTGTTTTACAAAATATTTAGCTTCAACACTTATTTTCTTATCTTGGTCCATCTTCCTCAATTCTGGAGCTATTCTGGGGCTACCTCCATACATAATTTGGAATGGTGATATACCAGTGCTTCTGTTGACCGAATTGTTGTACGAGAATTCTACCTAGGGTAAGATCAAGTCCCATCCATTAGGTTTATCTCCTACCAAACATCTCAATAGATTACCCAAAATCCTGTTAATAACTTCTGTCTACCCATCTGTTTGTGGATGGTGTGCAGAACTGAACTTCAGCTATGTCTTCAGCTTCTTCCACAAGGTCCTCCAAAAGAACCCCACAAATTTGGTGCCATGATCTGAAACAGTACTCTTTGGCAGACCATGTAGCCTCACCACCTCTTTGAAGAACAAGTCAGCAATGTGGACTGCATCATGGGTCTTCTGACATGGAATGAAATGTGCCATCTTCAAAAACCTATCAACCACCACAAAGACTGAATGATTCCCTTGTTATGTCCTTGGAAAACCAAGAATAAATTCCATACTTATATCCTCCCATGGCCTCTTTGGTATAGGTAAGGGTTGATATAAGCCTGTATTCTGGCTCACTCCTTTAGCCATCTGACATACCCTACAACTTTGTACAAACTACTTCACATCCTGTGACAACTGAGGCCAATAATAATGCTCACTGATAATGGCAATGGTTTTTTTCTGACCAAAATATCCTGCCATTCCTCCACTATGCTTCTCCTTTATCAGATTCTCCCTCATGGAACTTCTCAGGATACACAATTGACTTCCCTTAAATAACATGCCATCCTAGATTATGAAATCCAGCCACCTTGTCCTATCCACTGTAACAGGTTCCTTGCAAGCTTTCCAAGCCTCTGCAAAATTAGGATCTTCATACATAGTGTCTTGAGTTCATTTGAACCCAACCACTTCAATCTGCATCTTTATCATCAGTATGCCTCCCTACTTAAGGCATCCGCAACCCTATTTGACTTCCGACTCTATGTTTCAAAACAAAGGTATAACTCTGCAAAAAAACTCTACCCATTTCATATGCCTTTGATTTAATTTTCCTTGACTATTTAGGTATTGCAAGGCGATGATTAGTATATAGAACAAATTCCTTTGGCAACAAATAATGTCTCCATTTCTTTAATGCTTGAACTATTGCAGAAAATTCCTGATCATATACAAATATTTTCTCTTGGCATCATTTAACTTTTCACTGAAATAGGCAATGGGCTTACCTTCTTGGCTCAACACTGCTCCAATGGCACAACCACTGGCATCACAATCCACCTGAAACACCTTGTTGAAATCTAGGAGGGATAGAATAGTTGTCTCTACCTTCTACTGCAAATTCAAAACTTTTTGCAGCCGAAAGTTCTAACTTGAATTTTTCTATCCCTCCACAGCCACCAGGGTCCACAAATACTAACAAGTTTCTAATGAACTTTCTATAAAACTAGCCAAACCATGGAAAGATCCTCACCTCGATAGTAGAAGTTCATGGGGTAGGCCATTCCAGAATAGCCTTCACCTTCTCTAGGTCCATCTTGAGACCTTCTGCTGAGACAACAAACCCCAAGTACACTAACTCCCTCTTCACAAAACTACACTTCTTCAGATTAATCAATAGTTTCTCTTCTCTTAACTTATCAAAGGCTCTCTGAATATGCATCAGATGCTCATCCAATGTCTTACTGAAAATACAAATATCATCTAAATAGACAATAATAAAACTTCTCATAAATTCTTTTAATTCCTCGTTCATGAGCTGCATGAATGTGATTGGTGCATTGGTTAGCCCAAAAGGCATGACTAACCACTCGTACAGGCCCTCTTTGGTCTTGAAGGAAGTATTCCATTCATCTCCCTCTTGAATCTGGATTTGGTGATATCCACTCTTCAGATCAATCTTTGTGAAGTATTGAGCTCCACTCAAATAGTCCATTAGGTCATTCGTACTTGATTGTTATCTTGTTTATGGCTCAAGAATCTGTACACATCCTCCACTCCCCATCCTTCTTTGGTGCTAGTACTGCAGGTACTAAACATGGACTCAAACTCTCCTGCATCAAACCCTTTCTCAACAACTCTTGAACTTGTCTGTTCAACTCCTCATTTTCTATTGGAGTCATTCCATGAGCTTCCTTATTTGGAAAAATGGCTCCAAGAATCAAGTCAATCTGATAACTGATCTTCCTTATTGGTGGTAAAACCTTAGGTACATTATCAGAAACACTATCCTGAAACTCATCCAAAATCCCAAAAACTTCTTTTGGAACCTTCTCACTATCCTCCTTACTCACTCTAGGAATCAATACATAACACACACACACTCATGCTTCATACCTTCTAAAATTTTTCTTCCATCTACATAACAAATTCTAGCACTACTGCATACCTTTTCTTCAGTCTCCTTCAGGGGTTTCAACTTGTGACGAACCCTATCCTTTGTCAAGAAATAAGTGTTTGCATGGCTATCATGTATAGCTCGCCTATCAACCTGCCATGACCTCCCCAACAACATGTGACATGCATCCTGTTAGAATCCAAGATCACCTGCATGCAAGATGGATACCTGTCACATGCAAAAGATATGAAGAACCAAAAAAGACGTGTTCTGTAAACCTCTCTGTAAAAATGCATTAAGAGAATCAATTATTACAAAGTGATCAATCCTTATGAAAGAGATCACGAAACCCTAAAAAGGGAAACCCTAAATGAAACCCTAGTGTGCACACTTAATAATTAATAATTAATTATTAATGTGCCTAAGTTTAGCTTAAGTAATAAAGAGGAATAAGTGACTTAATTAATTAATCAATGTGATGTAATTAATTAAGCATAATAACTTATTACTCTAACACCCCCCCTTAAGATGAACTTAGGAAGAAGCTAAAACACTAGAATAAGATGCATGAAAGCAAAGATGGGTCCCGACAACGAGGCCTGATCAGGTACCCATTTACAATGCAAGAATGGAGTAGAGAAGGAAAAACCCAGTGGGACAAAACCCCCCTACAATGTGATAATATGCTGCAAAGAAGCACTGGAAGAACACTGTAGAGTAACACTGGAACAACAATCTGACAAGCAAGGAAAGATATCTCTGTCTACAACTGAAACCAAACCGGAATCAAAATAATGTGACAGCAGACCCGATGCCACAGAACACTTTGAAAACTCCAAACGGGAACAACCCTGGAATCTATGAAGCAGCAAGCAATTATTGAATGATGTATTACTGAAAACGAAGTGCAAAGATGCAAGATGCACTCTCCCAACTGCCAAAATATCCAAGTAATAGCGAAACAACCCACCGGGCCAAATCTGGACTAACTGATAAACCTGGGATAGATACAGAAAAAGTACATGGACAGCAATATAGAGCTCCTTAATACCTTTCCAACGCCGCAAACGAGGCAAAAATTGGAGATCGTGGCAAAAAGTTATGAGCTCGAAAGTCCAAAAACAACATCTGACTTTAAACAGCAATAAATGCAGTAAAATAGTAAAATACTAAAAAATAAACTACACCAAATGAAAGTGCTCGGAACCAGCTTTCCGGCGATATCTTGTTTTCCCGATTTCGATACCGTATGCCCAAGTTATGGCCAAAAGAAAAAATAAGCTCTTTTAGGGCAAACTAGGGTTAGGAGGGGCAAGAGGGCTAGCCGTATGCTGACGTCATGATGACGTCAGCAGTTTGTGAGCTTAAAATTGACGGCCGTCTGGCCGTTGGCGCAAAAAATTGTGCCCCTGCAAAATGAAAAAAAATTTGGGCCCCTGGTCCTGTGGGCGACCAGGGGCTGGCGGGCCGTTGCTGGGGGCGGATCCCCTGGTTTTCCATATGGCCGGGGGCTGGATTTGGGTCGTCGATCATAGATATGACCAGCATTGGTGGCTGGTCCTGGGCAGCAGGGGCTAATCCAGGGCTCCCGGTCGCTGAAGTGACCACCGCTGGGCAGAATAAGCCCTTGGGGGCTACGGACCGGCGGAGCAGCTGGGAAGCAGCGGCGGAGGAGGTGGCTGCCGCCCAGTGGCCGCCGGGTGGCGCTGCGGTGGCCGCCTGCCTGTGCGGCGGCGCCAAAACTTTTAAAAAATTTGAATTTTTTTAATATTTTTTTTGAAATTTTTCAAAAAAAATGCCTCGATCTGCGTGCTGGGGAGGCCGTACAACCCCCCAGACAAATTTTTTTTGCCTCCCAAGTCAACTTCTCCAAAATCGACGATTTGACAGGCGTTTCTAGGGTTTTGGGACGCTGCGAACGCGATGGCGACGTCCGTTTGAGCCCATTGTGTCCCAAAAAAATGGCTACCCCCAGATCTTGTAGAAAAGATGCTTGTGGAAACCCTTGCACCCGAAACTCACGAAGAGGCCATATCTTCAGATCACGAACAAGCAGCTGCAGGTCTGGAGCTCTGATACCATGTTAGAATCCAAGATCACCTGCATGCAAGATGGATACCTGTCACATGCAAAAGATATGAAGAACCGAAAAAGATGTGTTCTATAAACCTCTCTGTAAAAATGCATTAAGAGAATCAATTATTACAAAGTGATCAATCCTTATGAAGGAGATCACGAAACCCTAAATGAAACCCTAGTGTGCACACTTAATAATTAGTAATTAATTATTAATGTGCCTAAGTTTAGCTTAAGTAATAAAGAGGAATAAGTGACTTAATTAATTAATCAATGTGATGTAATTAATTAAGCATAATAACTTATTACTCTAACACATCCATGAGGATGATATCACATAGTACCTGATCATGGTAGCTCCCGATCTTGAACTTTACTAGGCACTGCTCATTGACCAAAACTTTGTGGTCTTTCTACAACTAGGCAATCCGATACGGATGCGGGTGTCTTTCCCTCTTTAGCTTCAACTTTGTGACCATCTCCTCTGACACCAGATTATCAGTGCTCACACCATTAATAATGACATCACAACATTTTCCTTCACACTTGCACCTTGTGCAAAATAGATTCTTCCTCTCTTCTGGTTCCTTTTCTTCAGTCACTAGGGCTCTCCTAATCAATAGGGTTTCTCCCCTTTCAGCATCATCTGAATGTTCAAATTGGGCCTCCTCATCTGCATGCGCAACCCTTCCACGACCTTCTAGCATTTTTTCTACCCTTCCTTGGTGTTGTGGACATTCATAGGCTTGATGCCCTTCTTCACCACACTGGAAACATGTTCCTCTGAAACCACCTCTTCTAGATCCCTGTCCATATCTCCCTCATCATCTACCTCCTTGATCACCACTATTTTGATCATGAGGGTGGTAGAAGTTGTCATTCTTTTGGCTTCGGCTGCTACCCACATCTTCACTTTTCTTTTCATCATCATTTTGGCTTCCTGAAGGTCTTCCATTGTGCCTTCCGCTTTGACCTCCTCATCCTTTTTGCTTGCCATCAAATCTTTTATTCAGCTTCTCTTCCACCTTTAAAGCAAATTGATACACATCCTCAATGCTGGTCATTCTGACTAGGCTTAACTCGTCCTAAATGCTCGGTCATAACCCATTAAGATATTGGGCTACCTTCTCCTTATTGGCCTCTGTGTGACCCATTTTGATGATTGTCTTGTGAAAATCTTCAGTATATTCTCTCATAGATTTGCTTCCTTGCTTCAATCCTTGCAATTTCTTCAACAGATCTAACTCGTAGTCCACTGGTATGAACTGCTACTTCAATTTCTCTACCATGCGATCCCATCTAGTGATCTTGACTTTTCCTCTTTCATTTCTTTCCAACTGGACCTCTTTCCACCAAATACTGGCATGGCCCTTCAGCTTCATTTTTGCAAACTTAACCTGATCTGGGTCCTCTATTTCCTCATACTCAAAATATTCTTCTAGCTTATTGATCCAGTCGATCAACTCTTCTGGGTTTAGACTTCCAGAATAAATGGGGACTTCTGCTCTAGGTCTTTTCCTGATCCTTGAAATGACCCTTATTAGCCACATTTGGTCTTGATCAATTCCTTCTTCTTCCTCTTCTACCTCTGAACCTTCTTCCTCTCTTTCATCCTCACTTTCCTCCCTTGGGTTTAACCCTCTTCTCAACTGCTTTTGTAACGCACCAATCTATCTCTGGAGGGTTGCCAGTGCATCTCTTCCACCAGCATTTCTTCCACCTCGACCACCTCTGGCACAACCATGCCTACTAGGTATCACTCTTGGAGGCATCTTTCTTGACCTCGACCCACAATCACAGTCCTAGTGTGAATCGCCTCACAATCGACGATCTGTCCACACACTCAAGAAAACCTCGCTCTGATACCACTTGATGAGGGCGTAGCCCGAGACACAAAAAATAACCCACAAATAAGAGACTAATTTTATTATTTAGGAAATGGACCTTCTTACATGTAGAGAATCTCAAATCCCCAAGTTCTACAACACATGCAAGCTAGAGAAAGCTATAGAATACCCTTTTGCAATATACGAGATTGTCCCCAAAAAGTTACCTAAAAATATTAGAAACCCACTCATAAATAGAGCTCCTCTTTAGTTTGGAGCCAAAACAACATTAAAATTTGAATTTAGGTGGTTTGGCACCAAAAATTACAACTTAAAGTTCAAATTTCAAAAGAACATTTGCAATTGTATCTTCTAGAAAGTGCGCCAACTTTTCGGGGCCATAACTTTTGATCCAAGGCTCCGATTTGTGAACCGTTTGAACCGTTGGAAAGGTATCAAAGTCAAGAACGTGCTCAAAATTTTTTGTGCCAATTTTGGCTAGTTTTGAGGCCATTCCAGAAGCTCTAAGTGCCTCAAATCCAGCTCGAAAGATTTTCAGGTGCAAATTTGGGAAATTAAAACTGCAATATCTTTCAACCCAGGAATAGAAAATAAAAACCATAAATTGGGAATTTCATTATGATGAAAAGGGTTTCCAAAAATTTAAAAACATCTAAAAACTAAGAAAATTGAAATTTAACTATTTTTGGGTGATGCAAGATTGCCCTTACACCACTGGATGCTCCTGCATCATTTTCCTAGTGTTTTTTGCTACAATAACTTTTTTAAAAAGAGAATGCTAATAAAGAACTATGAAAGATGAAATTTTTATGTAATGTTGATAAATATAAGAAAAGGAGAATATAAGGAGGTGTTGTTTCAAAGCACAACCAATTCCATAGATGAAATACACATATATCATTAAAAGGAATACATCAAAGAAATAGCAAAGTTTTTGCTTCAAAGCATACAATGTATACAAATAACTTTATAAACATACTTGATTTTGTTATGTACTAGAATGTATCTAGCCATGTAGAAGAAATGGGGTGAATGTATAACTTTGGTATGTACTGGAGGATATCTAGCCCTGTAGAAAGAAAAGGGGTGAATGTATAAGTTAGTAAAATATAAATTTATAAAACAAACCTTTATTATGGTTATAACTATGGGCATCTTTTAGGCACAAATTGTTCCATAGATGTACTTCGTATCTCCTTCTCCATCTATGCTCTCATCGAGGCCAACATCATATTACTACAAAGAAACATTTTATTTCAATCTATCAAAATATATATCTGTGGTGAGATGTGTATGGAATGGAAAAAAATATAGTAGGAAAAAAACTTACAACAATAATAGGGGGATGAGATAGTGTAGATTGCAAAGCACAACACTTGTTAAACCATCCAATCTACCAAACAGTGGAGGTGCATGAAATGTTCTTCCCATTATGTACCCATTGAGTGAGGTGATCAAATCCACCATTGTTGTGAACAGACTTGGGCAAGACCTTGCAAATTGTATGGAGTGTTATCATATATTAAGAAAAAAATACAATGTACAAAAGACTATATATTTTTGAAAGCAATATAGAGGAAGTGTGAAATAGTAAAATGCTCAAAAGAGAATTCTATAGATCAACATTATACATATACATATACATATACATATAAATATATATACATATACATGTACATATACATATGCCTACACATACACATACACATACACATACACATACACATACACATACACATACACATACATGTATACAAACACATACACATACATACATAAACATATACATATACATATACATATACATATACATATACATATACATATATATATATACATACATATAATTATATATACATACATATATGTATACATACATACACATATGCATATACACATACATATACATACACAAACTTTTCTCCCTTCATTTATTGTTTGTAGTTATCTATGTGCATTGTTGGCATTATACTCATTACCATATGAGAAATTGTGGTTAAATCTTCTTTCTTTCGTAAGAAAAATGTAGTTAGGGTTAGTAAAGTTTTTACCTCTTCTATTATGCATGTGCTTTTCACTAAATATTATAGAGAAATACAGACGAATTCCCTAGGGTTTTTAATGACGACATTGAGCTTACCTCTTCAAGAAAGGATGTTCCTAAATGTTTCTCATTGGTCAATAAGGATTGCAAAAAAAATATGAATTTAGAATTGACAAGGCAACTGTTACATATTAAATTTCTTTTTAATACCTCTTTTATAGTTTCCCTATTTGTCTATAATATTTAGCTCCAAATAATGTAGCTTGAATTTTGAATTGACAAGAAAAATATTATATAGATAGATTTAGGTACGATATAATTTTACCTTTGTCTTAATTTTATATTTATTAGACCTAGATGCACATCTATATTTGACCTTTTTTTCTAGGATAATCAATCAATTGGTAGATTATTATTTAATTATTTTAAGATACATATGCATAGAAATACATGGCAGACTTGAAGTTATGGATTAAATAATATTTATGAAAAATATGGAAGATTAAAGGATTGTCCTCTTTTAAAGAGTTATTATTCATGTCTTTAATTACTAATATTCAATAAAAAAGTATTCTTTAAAAGAGCATCAGTCCATAACTTTAGGTATGACATATTTTTCCCAATGCTTTTGTGGTAGTAGATGATTTATTACTTTCATGTTATTTATTTTAATTTTTTTAATTTGAATATTAGTTATGATGGCCAAAATAATTACACAAAAACATATAACAAAATATTTATGTATCCATGTGGCTATAAATGTATATCTATGGATGATCACAAAAGGAATAACATGGTTTCAACATTGCAATATATAAAAATACATGTACAAGTATTGTACAAATTTCTTTGTTAACCATTTTTCAGTATTTGACTAATCTTATATGTTTTCCATTGAAGATAATATTGTTACTCAATGATTATAAAGGGAAAAATTGAATTTATAATACACATAGAAGAACTAAGAATTCCACCATATAACAGGAATAAAGAATTATAGTAACAATGTAGACTAAAAACAATTTGGGCACCATGTTAAAGTCAAAAGGATGGGAGGTCAATGAATGTGAAAATATATATATGCAAAAATAGGAATAAATTATGTTGATATTTGTAAAATATAATTCTTAGCATCCCATAGTGACTATTAAAAAGGAAAGACTAGGAGAAATGTTGGAAAGTGCAAAAGAGCAGTCAAAGCATAGGCTCGCTAGCGGAGCCATTTTTTGGAGTAGGGGTAGATATCTTTACTATGTTTGAAAGCAACACTTTACACTCTTCTTCAAAATCAACTTTTGTTGCTTTCACAATTGTTGTTTTAAGTTGACCCTTAGAATTGTAGGTATCTATTATGATGAAGACAATAAAGATGTATGGTTTACAAATGCCTTTAATAACATCAACATGATCTGTTGTAGACTCAGAGTTGTCCTGCAATATGTAGAGGTTTTTTTCTAGAATTTGCAATAAACTAGTGGCAGGTTCATAAAAAATAATAGACCAAAGGCTGGCTGAATGGTCTTGTAGCTTTAACTATAGAAGATAGTGATAGCTGCATTCCTCGATCTCCATCTAGCAACAATCACAAAACCAAACATCAAAAAAGGGATGTGTGCATTTTATTTTACATTCTTTACCATTAACCAACAAGGGGAAAGCAAGATAACAAAAAGAATCAACTTTTGTAATTTGAATGGTTGCTTTAAAAATGACTTCAATAGTTTCTAGCAAGCCAAGGCAGTTGTTCAAGATGAATGCATTAGTAAATCTATCATTTGAAGGATACAATATATGAGGTGTAGAAGAAGATGAAACCATTTGTTCTACTTTGATTAGGCCCTTGGATCTAAGATTTTTTTCCTCAGGAATAGAACGGTTAATGTCAAAGACTATTGTTGTTGATGTGTTGATAACTTTACTATTAAAGTAGCCTACATGATATCCCTACACAACAACTATGACTACATCACTAGAAAGATACATTTGCTCCAATACATCACCTTTTTCTTTCCAACTTGGGCCCCACAAATTAACATCAATAAAAGAAGTAGAGATATCATATAGTTTAATAGTTCACCAAATTGTTTCAGATCCATTTTTCCTATGAATAGTTGATATGTACCAAAAATCAATTACAATGCCAATAATATCAACCAAGCTATTGTCACTATAATTACTTATGTCACCAACTTGCATAAAAGCAGAGGTTTTTTTTGGTACAAAAATCTCATCTTCACACCATTTTATTATTGATTTTTCCTCCAAAATAATTTCAAAGTTACTATTTAAATTATTGAATTTTTTATTTGTTTCTCTCACTGATCCTCTTGATATTAATTAAGTTGCATTCACCTCAACTCAATCATAATACAATTCAACAATATCATTAGAACAAGTAACAAGGTATGTGTAGGATCATCATGGAAAAAATAGGCCCTTAAGTGGCAAAAAATTCAGAAAAATCACAGTTAGGCAACTTGACATAAAAATTTGAATAAGTTATCTATATTATTTCAAAAATATGTAAGAATAGAATTTGTAGCAAATTGAATGTAGTTTGTAAACTACTAGGTTTATTTTTATTTTTTAAAATCTATTTGGTGAAAATTTGAAATTTCAATGTAGTAGCACTTATATTTTAGGGAAAAAATAAGTAGTTGTCTGTTTGACCACCCTAACCACAATAAAATGATAATTTTTCTTATAATATTTTAGATATAAGTAGAGGAATCATGTCCCAATGTGATGCATATTTTTTTGTAATTTTTTTCCAAGTAAATAATTAATTATGAATTTTTTATTACAACTTTTAAAAAATATAAAAACTCATATGTATGACCACCTTAACTTGTCAAAACTTCATGAAATTCAATTTTTTTTTTAATCCTATAGTATGCAAAGCATAGAATGTGATGCATTTCTTGGATTAAAAAAACGTGATACTGTTTGAAAGCTATAGATGTTTTTCAATTAGTCTATCAATCAAGACTTTAGTTGTAATTCAAATAGAAAATGAATAATAATTATTTATTAAATTCAAAGTAAAGCATAATTTATATTAGTGGAAAGATGAGAATCTCCTTTAAAAACCTTTTTTTTTCATCAATTTTGGGTTAAAAAAAGTCACTAGCCACATACCCTACACATACCCACCATATCACCACCTTTTAGCCCATCATGATCTTGCACATACCTAACATGCATTTTGTACCCTCCATATATGTAATATCAAAAGTAAAAAGTTGGACTTCACCTCTTTGTTTGTGGAAATGGTACATCTCTCTAATGTGTTACATGCCCTTTCACTGTCCAAACATTTTGATAAATGTTTAAGGCTTTAATAGGGCTGACATTTGGAGGGTTGTTTTATTTTTTAGGGGACAACTCCAGACCAAATTTAGGGATATGTTTAGAAGGAGAAGGAAATTCTAGCTCCAACATTTTCTCTTCTTGATGCTTGAATAGATACCTAGGGGTCCCAATTATTTGACAATAAGACATAATCACAACTAAGTTGAATATGATTAAGGCCCTAGAAAAGAAAAAAAAAATATACTGGACACATTATATTAGGCACATGCAAAGGAGAAAAATAATTTTTAAAAATAGACAAGAAACAATGCAACCCACCTTGAATCTTAGACATTCCCACAGATCTAGTCTCTTAAAAATATAAGGGACCCTATTTCAAGGCACCCGAAAAAAACAAATCATTGCATTTGGAAGGCATGGTTCCTATTTTCGTATGGTGTCCACTAAGCAAGATAACCTTGTATCACTCAACCTATCCTTCATCATCACCAAATTTCTTGAAGGACAAAAGTTGAAGGACCAAATAGGGAATGGCATCTCTAGCATTGATGGAATGAATTACAAATGAAGTCAAAGTTGGTTTTTTCTTTGCAGCCTACAAAGACAAGTTCAATCAAGGAAAATGCACATCATCACACCAAATGGATAAAATGAGTAAGGAAAACAAAGGCTACAAAGAGATATTTTTATGTGTTCTATAAGATCAATGCATATGTACTTCCACATCTATATTTTTTACTAAGGAAAACCATGTGTGTATACACCTAAAGGCCAATAAAATTAGAAACATAAATAGTAAACCATATGTGGTGTATCTTTTTGTATTTGAGAATCCTAAAATTAAAGGAACTAAATGAAAATGTTCAAGTTTATTACAAGAGTGGAAGGAAACAATAACAAAAAATTTTTAGTCAGTTTATGGAAAAAGAAATACAAACTTATGGAATCATGTTCTAGAGGCTAGTGGATGGTACCCTTAGAGTTAGACTCTATATTGGGACCTATAGGAGGTGTTAGCAAATCAGTCACCAAACCAATTTTGGGGGGCTTTGGAAACCCATCCACAAAGCCTGATTCTACAAACATAGTTTTGGGACCTTTTAGATGGAGAAAATGTTGTAATTATAGTTGACTGATTGGCACCTCTATTTTACAATAATAATTAAAATATTAATGCAGTATTGCAACATCTAATGCCAACTACTAGAAAAGTTATAAATATTGATAATGTAGCAACCATTTTACTATTTTTATTAAATGAAAATGGGTATAACCATTCCACTTTTAATACTGTCAAAAAAGGAGATACAACAAGAACAATATGAATGATAAATGCAAATGTATATATCCCTATATGTATTTATTCATCTTTAAGGTTTCTTATATATGTATGCATGCAATTTTTTACTATATTTCTCTAAATACCTATATTTAGACATTTGTATATGTTGCTACCTATTGTCTTCATCTTTTTTAATGCAAACAATAGAATATAGGACAACACGAATGAAAATGCTTAAGTATATATATGCATAGAATTTTCCCTTTGTCTACACATTTAAAAAAACACATATAACCAAATATATATATCCATATGTACTTCTAGTTGGGGGGGGTTTCTAGGGGTTGCTTATAACAACAGGGAGTTTTCTAATTATGTGTTTTGGTGGTGGTGGAGTTGGTTGCCTCAATACACAGAAGTAGAATTGTAAGTGTTTTCTCACATGAGGGTTAATACATCCTGGTAATGTTGTACCATGGAATTGGAGGAATTAAATGCAATATTCAATGTTGCAATATGGGAAAGTATACTCCAAAATGTGTGATAAAATGTAGTGATTAAGTTGCATTATCGAAAGAGGCATTGAGGTCCTTTGGTATTGATTACTAATTTTGAATCAAAGTATACATAAGTACGAATAAAGATACCATACACATATGCTTTGATATACATGTGTATATATAAATTACTGTTGGATTGTTAAACAAGCCACACTAGTCTTGGTCTTTATACATGGATATATATATCTACGTATATTTAAATTTTTAAATATGAAATAGGGAATTCAATACATATATATGTGTATATGTATCTTCCTATGTAAAATTTTCAAATAGCCTAAAGGTACAAATCAATTCCAAGGTTGTTGTTTCTAGTTGTCTACAAAATTTTAGAATTTACAAGAGATAAACCATGGAAATTAACACTTTGTTGCAAGGAGCTTGAAAGAGTTGAGGTAAAAAAAAATATAATGAAACATATTGATTCTTGACAAATAATCTATGTGGGATTTGGATTCTTAATTCTAAATTCAAGCTACATTATTTGACACTAAACACTATAAAAAAATAGGTAAATTGTAAAAGAACTATTAGGAATATACATAAGAACCACATGAAAATAATAGATGATGAAAAAGTCAACTTTAAAATATGGAGTATAGAAAAGGAAAAATACAAAAATTAACAACTTGCTATGGGGGATTGAGAAAAACAATATCATTAAGAACACTTTGTTATCAAAAAATTCAAACAGTTGAGTAAAAAAGAACTTCATGAAACATATTGATACAAGACATATAACATGTTCCATTCAAACAAAATAACCATGACAAAATTTTTAGAATTTTAAAAATTGAAAAAAATCCTTGTTACAAGAACAATACAATAATCTATTACAAACAACTTCAAATAGATGAGTGGAAAATAATATCATGAAACATATTAATACTCAAATAGATGAGGGAAAAATAATATCATGAAACATATTGATACAAGACAACCAATCTATGTAACAGTTGCCTTGTCAACTCTAAATTCATAATTTTTTTGCAATCCTTATTGACCAGTGAGCAACATTTAGGGACATCCTATGTTGAAGAGGTAAGCTCTATGCCATGATTAAAAACCCTGGGAAAGTCTTCTCTATTTCTTTGTAATATTTAGTGCCAAGTAATGTAGCTCAAATTCCTAATTAACTCTATGGCCTTATAGCCATTTTGCACAAATTATTTCTACCCATTGTGTTTACAAGTTCTATTTACTATGGGTTTATTGCCAAAGAATGTAGCTCAAATTTTTAATTCATGAGCCAACTCTTCCATGCATTGCTTTATTTGTATGAACATGAAAATAACAAATGATGAAAAAGTCAACTTAAAAATATGGAGTATAGAAAAGGAAAACTATGATAGTGAACAACTTGCTATGGGGAATTGAGAAAAACAATATCATGAAGAACACAATGTTATCATGAACTTCAAATAGTTGAGTAAAAAGAACATCATGAAACATATTGATACAAGACATATAACATGTTCCATAAAAAACAAAACCATGGAAATTTTTTAATAATTTTAAAAATTGAAAAAAATCCTTGTTACAAGAACAATAGAACAATTTTTTATAGGTAGCTTAAAATAGATGAGTGGAAAATAATATTATGAAAAATATTGATACTCAAATAGATGAGGGAAAAAGAATATCTTGAAACATATCGAAACAAGACAACCAATCCATGTAATGATTGACTTGTCAATTTTAAATTCATATTGTTTTTGAAATCCTTATTCACCAATGAACAACAGTTAGGAACATCCTTTGTTGAAGAGGTAAGATCCATGTTTCCATTCAAAACCCTAGGCAAGTCTTATCTATTTCTCTATAATATTTAGTGCCAAGTAATGTATCTTGAATTCCCAATTAACTATGTGGCCTTATAGCCATGTTGCATAGGTTATTGCTACCCATTGCATTTACAAGTTCTATTTAATGTGGGTTTAGTTCCAAAGAATGTAACTAAATTTTTCAATTCACAAACCAAATCTTACATACGTTGCTTGACTTGTAAGAATATGTTTAATGTGGGTTCTTGATTATCTATCATCAACCTTTCATTCTTATGCGAAATACGATAATGAAATTTTTTCCATGGGGAACCAAAAAAAGAGTATCATGAAGAACAATTTGTTATGGGGAACTTGAAAGAGAAGCAGAGGCAAGATGTCATGCCTAAAAAATTTCGCAAGAAAAAACCAATTTTTTTTTTTTAAAGGAATTAATCTAATTGACACTAAATTTTTCATGATGAGATACCATGATTACAAGCACGACTGTAAATAAACTTATCATCAAGTTTGTATCTCTATAGTCACATTTTACAAGGTGACATATTATCTTGACTTTGTCAAATTGAGTTAATTTTGAAGGTGACATATTATATTTTAACCAATAACTCAATTTGAATAACAATACATTGATGGGGGCGTCAGCATTATTAAAGTTACACTGATAAAAGGATTATCATTTATTTACCACTCCCTCATTAGTAAGGGAATGTTGTCCTCATCAATTAACTCGAATGACAATTTCAATTAATCCACAATGAAATTTTAATAACAATGTTATTATCGTGCTTTACCCAAACCATATCAAAATGTCATTTAGTTCCTAATCACTCCATATCCTCGTGTAATTCTCCTAATTTACAAGTTACTTTATAATTAGATGGTCCAATTTATTATCTAGTTTTTTTTTTTAATGTCCATAACATAATATTGTGATTCATAATCATAGGTAGATTGATATTAATGTTACTTTTGACCTAATTATAAATGTCGTTAATTAAGACTTTGGTGATCTTGAGCATTAATGATGTCCCCTTTATTGGTAATGCTGAGTAGTTATCACATAAACTATAATTCTAATAGCCAATTCGACCTCCTAACGATCTCAACAATTCTAACATCATCCTTAATATTACTAGTAAGATCATTATTGATTCTAATGTTACCCCTTTATTCCAAAAAAAAGAGTGATAAGTCATCATTTCTTTTTCTATTATTTATTTATTTGTTTATTTATTCATGATATATATAAATAAATTAAAAAATGCATACTTTTTTTATATACACATACAATCTATTTTCTCTAGGAACTTATTTAAAGTAATAATAATAATTATCACTTACAAACTAATACATTATTTTCTAAATATTTTATTTTGCTCTAAAAAAAACTTAAAATTTAAAAAGAAGGCTTGTCTTTCTAAGAAAAATATAGTAAATATGCCCACCTTTTCTTGTCCTTAAAAAATAGTGGGAATATATTCTTCATTCCTTAATTTAAGGAATCCTTTAAACATAAAGAATACATGGGTGGGTCTCCTAAAAGATATGGTTAAGAACTATGCCTAAAGTTAAGGCAAATTATCATTTTATCTTTTGTTTCATTTTTAGAAACCTCACCACCATACACTAGAAGTGCCATAATATATGGAACAGTGCTAATGAGGATACCTACTATAATTTTACCATATTGATGGGGACAGTTTTCTGTTTCTTTTTGTTTCATTTCAAGAATAGGTCATATTTCATTTCTTGTAAAATAAATTAACTAAGAAGGTAGGCACTACGAATCCCCTCCATAATTTATTTGGAAAAACATTATAGAGCATACTTTTGGAATTCTTTGGCACATAGACTAGCCACTCATTTTTTTATTCTTATTTTTACTAGACAATATGGTAGACATCTCTTTGACACTATGTACTAGGTTATTTCAAATGGAAAAGTGTGACATTCATACTTTACTTCCTTTGCTGGGCAATGTACAACATGATAAGGGTGACTCCTGCCACTCGATAGTTGGCTACAGTAAAAGAGTGACCTAGAGACATCTAGGGTATTCAACCTTACCTAGATGGTAGGGAAGATCATGCTTAGGATAGTGAATACTTACCAAGAAGATTATGCTCTACACATAGATTTTGAGAATGAAATGTATAAGGAGGCAGCAATGAACACTTGTCAAAGTAATGAAGGAAGAGATTACACTACTTATATTCACCATTATTAATAAGAATACTTTCCATGGCACTCTTGAGGATCTCTAAGAATGCAATGATCAAGATTAAATTGGAAGGCAACATACTAGAATAAGACTGAAAGATTGTGCACACTTTACAACATAGTTCTACATTAATTACTCCTGGACCATCTACTTATACATTAATTACTTCTACACCATTTGAATCGAAGACTCACATTTTACCTTCCTCTTCATAACTATGGGAGGTACTAGCCTACTTTTGTCAATCACGGATCCACTTGCCTTGGATAGTTTTCAAGGAAAAGTTGGAGATAGATTTTCATTTATGGTCAGAATTTTATAGATGGGGATGGTGAAAAGTTTAATTGGGTGGGAGAATTAATGACTCACAACAAAAATCTACACATGAGATTTGCAAGAAGATCGAAGGGTTTGATGTGTGACAGACAAAGGTGAATGTTGTTTGTTGACAGCCATTGGGAAATAATGGCACACCCACTCACATTGTAACCACCATTCCTTAATGGAGTACTTGGAAAAAGTGACCATAAGACTCGATCTTGTTTGAACTCCATTGCATTGTGTTCATTGAGCCTAGACATGGTGTTGGGAACCATATTACTTTATGTCTTCTATCATTCATTTTAGTTTGATTTAATAGTTTCATGTTGGGAATATAGAGTGAATAGAAGGAGGGGTGATTTTCTACCTCACAGGGAGTGGCTGGTTTCACAGGAGCCCATGCCTTGCAAGGAAGGGGTGATGATTTTTTTTTTATTCTTTTATTTTAAAGTTATTTACCTTAATATCTTTGAAACCCACCTCACTATGCATTACACAGGCATATACTGTAACTCTGAGGTCAAATATACATTGGAAAACTTAACTTACATGAGTAGCGCTACTATATTTATGTTATTTTATTTTATTTTAGTCTGAAACTTGGAGTTTATTTATCTTGCTTTCTGTATGAATCGTTCCAAATTTACTGTGTATTATAAATTTTTCTTACATACAAACAACATATATATATACATATGAGTGCACAAAATACATAGTATATTTGGGAAATATATATTAAATAGTAAAGGTGTACATATCTCATATAGGATTTGGATACATGTACAGATATATCTTTTAAGAAAATATGAATATGCATATATTTAGTGTATCATATAAAAAGGATTGCTAAGGTAATATCTTTGCTCTAAAGAATGGCGCCATCCATTCTTATGTTCGAAACCACCAGTTGGTTACATTATTCTTCTGTACTTTATTACTTGCTAAATGTTATTTTTGAGTCACGTAAAAGAAGCTAGATTAAACAGTTAGATATAGTCCACATTTCAGATATGATAGTCTTTACACATAGTTTTCCATTCTCATAACTTATAAGATCCATCAGTTAATTACTTCTTT
>VDFB02271358.1:422264115-422386615 GCA_007258455.2 Sequoia sempervirens | reverse complement strand
CCCGTGCTAGGAGATAGTAATAAGGCTACCTAGACCTAATCTACTAACCCTAGACACTAGTACAAACACACTAATGGTTACATTGCTTCCAGATTTGACAATTGATTTGAAGTACAAACACAAGGTTTAACTGTTATTCTAGGTGGAGTGTCATCACAACGATGCAATGGTTACCCTGGTGTTTCTTCCTAGGTCCCGGCCCCCAATCCTTGGGTTACCCTGGTAACCTCTTAGGAAACCCGACCCCTATTGCATGCAGTTGCGGAATCGAATGCCTCTTGAAGAAACGAGACACCGATTTGCCATTCCAGGCCTTCTCGACTTATACTCATAACTGTAGTATCTTATGAGTCATAAACGAGGCATACATAACTTGTTAAGAGTTTTTAATTCTAATCTACAATGTCATTTAATTATCACTGACTTAGTTAACTAATTGTAAGTTACCCTGACACCACTTTGTGTGTTGGCCCTTACAATTAGCCACTCCCCTAAACATAACACAAAAATCTATGTTTTTCCTTCTAGGGTATACAAAGTGTACATATAACCAAAAATCTCTAAAAAGACCAAACATGATCAAACGTACAACAATCAATGATCATAATATAGGTGTTAATCACCAAGCAAATGCCATGTACACATCCCTAGACTACGCAAGAACTTAAACTTAACAAGCACAATTTTCCCATTTTACCAGTTGATCTGGAAGACTTGATTATTAAAGACATTCCCCTTTTTCCCAATTCTCGAATTAACATATCTTGAAGCAAATACAATTCTACCTTTTGGATATACTAAATCCATTCATTTTAGTCAAGAACACAATATTCAAATCAATCATAATTAAAACAAATCTTTTCTGATACAACTAAGAAATTATTTTATTTAAATATTTCCTGACTTTACAAACTTCATTTTAAAATAAATTCTATATTTTCACATCTTTTCATTCCACATACAATGTAAAATAGAAATTACAAAATTAGTTTTCTAACAACTCAATAATTCACTTTCATACCAATTTATTTTTATAAAATATATACACAAAAGAAAAGAACTATAATAAATCTATATTCTAATTCCCACACAAATATATTCTTATTTATATATTCAAAAACTTTATATATATTTTTTTTATCTCAACAAATAATTAATTTAATAACTATATAATATATGTATTAATGCATATAATATATATAATATATTATAATATATTTCTAAATATATTATATATATTATATAAATTAACATACATTATAAACCACATTATAAAACACAAAAGCGAATTTAAAAAAAAAATGAATTACAAATTAATAACCCTGTTTTAAATAGGGCCCGACTGCCCACACAACCGAGCCCTCCATGGAAGGGCACGGCTATGCTGGTAGCGCCGGCACTGCCTGTGAAGGTAGCGCTGGGCGCTGCCCACACAGCCACCTCCCCCATGGGGGACGGCCGTGGGGGTAGCCCCCTGCAGCTGTCTACAATGAAAACCCCTGTTTAAATGAATTTTCAATGCAGAATTTTCATGCGTTTAACAGTTTTCAAAAAATAAACTCCGTACGAATTTTCGATGGAAATTTTGTTCTAAGATTTCACAAATTAAATCCCTTCATTTTATATACATATATATATATAAAATTTTCAACAATAATTCAAATACTGTGTTAATATAAATTTCTGGTATGGATTTTCTAAAACAGATTGAGCAAATTTCTGAGTTTTTTAACAAATTATTTTCACCAGATTTTCCCCAAAAAAAACATCTGAGAAATAATTCCATTTAGTATTTTATTTCATGAAGAATTTCTCAATCAATTTCACAGCAAACCTTCAATTGAACAAATAAAATAAAATATATATATATATATTTTGACAGAAAATTCATCTGGAATTTATCAAAATTTTCTTTTCTTTTGGGAATTTCTACTGTACAGATTTTAATAAATTTTCTTAAGAAAAACACAGTAAAACAAGAAATCTTTAATTTTCTCAAACAATACAAACTCAAATAAAAGAAAACAACTAAAGAAGTATACCTGAATCTGACAATTGTTTGTGACTTGAAATTTTCCTGTAGAAGAGAGGATCCTTCTTTGCCCGTAACACACACAGTTCCAAAACTTCTTCTACAAACACACAAGATTTTCCACCAAGAATCTCCCACCAAGAAATATCACCAAGAATCACAATACCAACAAAGAGATAACAAATCTTAAGAAATATTGGATTTTTTTAACACAGTAAAGAATTTTTGCCAGAGCTTAGAAAATTTCCCTGAGGCAATTGAATAACCCCGTACAAAACCCAGATCCTCAATATCCTCCGTGAAAATTTTTAACAACCCCAAAGTAATTATGGCACTCATACACATGTCGAGAAGTTGTTGAGAAAATATCTTCTCCACTTCTCGGCAGTTTTTGCCATTCAAAAACTTGCATGCAATTTCAATTAATTTATTAAATTTAAAATTTAAAACTCATTTCACATGCATATTCTATTTTAATTTATTTTCTAATTTTCTAATTTATTCAAATACAATATAATTTATGCACTTAATAATTTAATTTAATTAATTAATTAATTTAATTAAAATAGTTAAATCCTTTTAAAGATCAACTATTTAACTAAATAAACTAACTAATGTATTAAATTATTAAATAAATAAATTTCAATCATATTTAAATATTAATTAATAACAATAAATAAACACAATGATTAACATTAAAACATAAGCAAATTTACCTTTTCAAAAATGATTTAACCAACAGAAACACATAACAACCTATGACTCAAAACTGAAAACTGACATTGTACTAAGACTAAGGTTAACGACCGGACTAGGATAAACCTAACTACTATCTCCCGTTCCACAATTCTGTTGAGTCTTGACACGCTTAGACCTGATTACACAGGTGGAGTCGGTGTCATATACCTGCAAATCCTGCAACCAAGCAAACAATGTACATACATGTATATATATATAAAGCATTAAAACAAACACACCGTGCAGAGAAAATCATAGATATCGCAGGGCACTCGCAAGCGAGTGATGCGATTCTGTTCTCCACACCAATGCACTTCACAGAATACTGACTCAATACATGTTGTTAGTCCATCATAAACATGTGCATATCCATAAACAACTGAAAGTAAACATCTACACTAAATCAAATCAAGTCTGAAAGTAATAAACATCACACAGAGTATCATCATGTCACACAATAATCCATCATCGCTCAAAATCAGTGATCCAAGTATCCAACAAAATAACATAAGTCTAACAGTATGAAAAAGTATCAGCAGAAAGCATAGCATAAATGGAGGGGTACTACAATACATATCTATTCATATATATATACATACACATTATAAATTCAAGCTGCATTATTTGGCACTAAATATTATAGAAAAAAAGGTAAATTGTAAAAGAACTACTAGGAAAACACTAAAGAACCACAAGAAAATGATTGATGATCGAAACGCAACATTAAATATAAATTTTAAATAGGAGGAAAGAATATTAGAAAACATATTGATACAACACAAGAAATCTATGTAACAGTTGTATTATCAATTCTAAATTGGAGCCACATTATCTAGCACTAAATATTATAGAAAAATAGGGAAATTGTAAAAAAATTGTTACAAAATATTACATACATAGATACATACACATATACATATATACATAGACACAAACACACTTAAATATTTATATTTACATATACATACATATACATGTGCATACATACACACACACACACAACTCATATTCTCAAGCACAACAGTTTTAAAACCCTCCAATATGTTATAAAATAGATGTAGAGCAAGTGATTTGTACAATACTCTACTATCAAACCAACACAACAATGCCTCTTTCAACAATGCAACTTAATCAAGATATTTTCTTGCACATTTCAAAGTATGATTTAAAATACATATACATATACATATATACATATAAATATGCATATACATTCCTTGGTGTTATACACATTTTGTATAATTAGTTCCTTGGTATCTTTTTAATTGATTTAACTTCAATTCCTTACAAAGAGGATGGTGTAGATTTTGAATATTATGTGGAAATAAATGCTTTGAAACATACACAGATACATATACGCATATATATATATAGAAGAAAAATAGAGAAATTGTATAACATGAATGGAAATAACACTTAAGAGCCACTAAACTAATATAGACAAAATTTAATTGAAGAACAAACAAAGAATACATCTAATTAGGTTGAATGTACATATGCATAGATGTGTATGCATATACATATTCATATGTATTTACATATATGCATATCTATATGTAAATATATCTATGCATATGCAATGCATTTTTGGTGGAGAGTGTAACAAATGGAAGGTATAGTGCATTTTTTCTTCACTAGAGAGTATAATGCTGCTACTTATACGTATGCATTGTTCCTTCCTTTGTTTCACCTAGGTATGTGTAGGATCGTCATGTAAAAAATAGGCACTTAAGTGGTGAAAAATTTAGAAAAATTAGAGTTGGGAAAATTGACATCAAAATTTGAATAAGTTATGTATACTATTTTAAAAATATGTAATAATAGAATCTATAGAAAACTGAATGTGGTTTCTAAACTACTAGGCTTATTTTTTAAAAAAAATCTATTTGGTGAAAATTTTAAATTTCAATGCAGTAGTACTTATATTTTAGGGAAAAAATAAGAAGTAGGTGTCTGTTTCACCACCCTAACCACAATAAAATGATAATATATTTTTTATAATATTTTATATATAAGTAGAGGACTTCTGTTCCAATGTGATGGATATTGTTTTGTAAATTTTTTCCAAGTAAATAATTAATTATGAATTTTTTATTACAACTTTTAAAAATAATAAAAAATCCTATGTCTGACCGCCTTAACTTGGTAAAAAAATTCATGAAATTCATTTTTTTTTAATCCTATAGTATGTGAAGCATAGAATGTGACACATGTTTCAATCTCAAAAAATGTGAGACAGTTTGAAAGCTATAGATGATTTTCAATTAGCCTATCAATCAGGACTTTAGATGTAATTCAAATAGAAAATGAATAATAATTATTTATTAAATTCAAAGTAAAGCATAATTTATATTGGTGGAAAGCTGAGAATATCCTTTAAAATCCTTTTTTGTTTCATCAATTTTGGGTAAAAAAAAGTCATCAGCCACATACCAATCATATCACCACTTTTTGGCCCATCTTGATCCTACCCATATCCACCCTCCATCTAAAAGATCTTCAATTTTTTTGATTGCATATGCATATATACATACACATATGCATATACATATACATATTGTCATGCCCAAAATTTTACACTAGAAAAACCTAACCCTTTTTTTATTTTTATTTTTGTTATTTGTCAACCTATATGAGAGTTGGGGAAACTTCATTTGAATGTGATTTTGACTAACTGGTGAGAGACAATGATATCAATAAACAACTCCTTCCACTTAAGGCGTTATCAAATAACTATATTATGCTATATCTTGCTTGAATTGAATTTTCATATTTATAAGATGTTACTATTAATGTTAACATTGACCTTAATACCCATGTTAAGAATTTACTATATAAATACATATTTATTCTCCATTAACCAACATATGATATTGTTAGTTCCATGTTAAATTAGTGTCTTAAAAATTCTCTGTGAGGCAAGTTCATATGTCGCTACCAATATTTTTTTGAAAAGAAGACATTAACCACTGATTATATGCTATAATGTGTTGCACTTGCTAACTAGCTATGTACACTGAATAATGGTACCCAAGCAATGACATCATCAATACAAATTCCGATGGTGAGGAGTGAATATTTAAATGAGTGGATGTGGGTGGAGACAATCACACACAGATAAAAAATTGACAAATGCATAGTTTATAGAATTTACATTGATATCAAATTCAAATTTCAAATGCATAAATATTTATAATTTATTCTAATTAATAAATTTTGATATTATTTATTATTGATTTAATTATTTACATACCCTTAATGAAAGATAGCTTATTCAAATAAATATACATGAAATTCTATTATTTTCAAACTAGTATTATTTTCAAATAAAAGAGAAACTCCTAATATTACGTGGACCTCTTCCTTTATATATATTCTTATTTAAAACTATTAGGTTCATTTTCTTAAAAGTGTGAGAATATATTCCCTTTACTTTTCTTTAAGGAATATTATTAAAACTTATTACAACCCCCTTTTTATCTCTATTTATGTGAAAAAAACAATATATCTCACCACTTTCCAAGGGGGGCAGGATTAGTTAAATGTTTAAAAGAGCAGTTAGTAAAGTGATTCATGTTGAGGTGGGTTTCTTTAGAGAAAACTCAGGACTTTTAAAACATACCCTTTTTGAATCAAGTTCTCTTTTTTTAAAATTATTATAACACGTTTTAGGGAACTAGTTATGTATAAGACACGTATGATGATGGTATAGGCATAGAGAATAGTGATAGAATAACATTTACTACCATCAAAATTAAAAACCAGCATGGGTTCATTAATGGTTATCCTTAAGAGAGACGAGATATATCTCCTCATTCCCATATAATTGGACTTGATATGCTGAAGTTAAATATTTAGACTCCATTTTAAAGTTTATACTGTGAACAAAACTTAGGGTGTCCATTAACAAAGGCAAAAGATCAGCTAAAATATTTAACCTGAATGACTACAACGAGGATAGTTAGTGCAGCAATAGAAAATGCTCTCAGGCATGGCAATGGCTAGGAGAGAAGCTAGTACCACCCTTTTACTAATTTGACAGTGATTTCATTTTTTTTTTGTTTTTTCTAAACCATTTATAATGTTATCTACTCAGTTCGTATTTCACCTAGACAGTGGATTATTATACACAATTTACACATTTGACAGTTATCAAAACTTGTATTTTATATATATTTTTATGCTATTGATATAGTACCCGAGCTGAGAAAGCATAGTGTGGGTGACCTCTACGACATAGGTGGCTATGGTAATAAAGTTACTTGCAGAGGGAGCCAATAGGGATACTCAACCTACCCTATCCAAAATTCCATGCCTTACATTAATACATGTAGTTAAACCCACATAGATATTGGTTGGAGTTTTTATGGGTGGCAAGTAGGTAGGACAGAGATACCATTTAATGGATTTTACATCAATGACCAGGTCTACACAACAGATAATGTACTTGTGGAAACATTAAATACTGATATTTAAAATGCTTAAAAAAAATACCAAACCAAGACTAAAGTCGCCCAAGCTAAATCACAGTCATTAATAACCACTTACTTTGATTCTCTGGCACCCTGATCACATCCTAGAATCGATGAATCTATTGTGGTTGAAATGACTATAATGAGCCATACCTCTTGTAATGATTGCTCATGCCCTTCAAATTGCGTATCTTCTAATTTAAGAAACTACACCGACCATTTTAATAAGGATTTGATTTGGGGATTGAAACTTAGGTGAGAGACTTGATGAAATACAACATGCTGCACATCAGATGGAGTAAATTGAGCCAAGAGGAAAGAAATATTATCTTCGTACTTTATCTACATTTGTGAAACTGTCTACTGGAGAAAGTGAACATAATATTTGTTTGTAAGAATCCTCCTCTACTTATTTTTCTCCCGTTTATTAAATTCATTTTCCTATCTCTTACATCTATGCTGACTGGAGGAATTACAACATTCTAATTTCGTTGCTACTTTCGACAGCAAGACCCTTCTAGGCAGATTTTTCTAGCATTTCCTTCAGGAGAACAAGAACCCAATCCACTTGTAGTGCTACCTTGTAGACGTCTACAACTTGAGACACAACTCTTACAGATACGCCTTGTATGGGCCAATTCCTTATGGAGGAGAAATAGGTATTACCTGGACTATAGGGATTTGAACTGGGGTCTTCAAAGGAGCTGAAGATACATAAGAAACAAATGTTATAAACCCTGTTGCTACTGCCATGAGACCATGCTATTGTTGTAGCTAGGGCATTATACCATAGAAGCTTAAAGTTTCGATATTATTGTTATCTTGGTTTAGTTTAGTTTCTTCCATTTTGTAGTAACATTGATATCTATAGCTTTTTAATATGCATCTACTGTTCATTGCGATATTACCCAGGTGGATAAGTTTCCTCAATGTTGTTTGGTTTATTAATTTATTTACTTCTAATACCATTTCTATTAAATCTGTATACTACAGATTTTACATCATGAGTCTCATGTATTTTTCCCCATTATCTATTTGATCATTTGTAAACATCTTGGGTGATCCCATAATAGTGGTTTACAATTTTTGGCCAAACTAGACACTAAAATTATTATTTTTAACTAAATCTTCACATTCGGGCACCTATAGCAGCTAAACTGTGTGGAATTTCAAGATGGTGCAAACTAGAGTCTCATCAAATTTTGTCTATAGATTCTAAAAATATTTTTTTCAAAATTTTTGGAATCAAATTGCACTTATTTTTCCATCTCCCACGAAAATTGATTTTTTGAAAAACAACATTTTTAAAAAAGTGGCCTTGCCGTATAACACAACTTTTTTTCCATGAAGGATAAAATTCTAATTCTTTCAAATTTAGATTTGTAACTCTGATATCTAGTGCTTCCAGTTGGTTAGATATTTTTTATTGAATATTTTTTCCTTAATCAAGTTTCAAAGTCAAACAAATTACAATTCAGACACAACGACCGTATAACGCGTAACTTTTTTATATATGTCAAATTTTAATTTAATTTTTTTTGTTGGATCATGGACTTCAATATCTAGTGCACTCATTTTTTTTTTTTTTTTGGATAATCTTCTATTTTTCCACATGTGAAGAACAAAGAAATTCATTTTCGATGAAAAACCTATGTTTAATAAAACTTAAAAAACAAATACATAACAAAACCAAAACATATTAAAATTATATTCATTGGATAGCTTGTTCTGAGGAATACCATAATAATTTGAAATAAATTTTAAATGAATTCATTTGGTCCCCCAAAATCTAAATCAAAAGTGATTTTTTTTATCAGCATTTTGATAGGTGTAAAGGAGACGCATTTATAGGTATAATTTAAAACTAGCAAGGTTCTATCCAAGGGGGTTTGATCTAAGGTGATTTGATCAAGCCCTCTTCAATTGGAATCCTTAAAATGGTACTTTTTAAGGATTAAATCATTATATTTTCTAAAATTATGTGATTTCAGCTAAAATTTGTTCCTCTCAGGAATTGTAAACCACTATTATGACAACTACCTCTTAATAACCTATACACTGCATTCAAAATAAAGGAGGAGGATTTATACATATATGTGACCCAGTTATGGTAAGTGGTAGAAAGCTTCTATCCCCATTTTGTTTCTTTCATTTCCCATCATTTTCCCTAATTTGCGAGAGAAAGGTTAAAGGATAGAAACCCATATTTTCCTCTGTTGTGGCTTGTAACTTTTTTTTAAAGAACCCTATATGTTCTTTGAAGAAATATGAAATCAAGAGAATTGGAAATTTATCAGTACATTTTTTGCTTTATAGTTATTCCAATTACTACAACAGAGCCCACCCTCTTAGGTAGCTATGGACTAGTATATTGCTGGTTTTACCCTACCATTCAAGTGGTTATTACTATTTTAAGATGCCATATTTATATTTCTTAACACCTTGATCTTCTCAAAAATAATATCTAAGATGAGATGCTCACATATATTCAAGAGAGCTACTATAAATACACAAACTTGCTTATATTTCAGCCTTGTATCATGGATTCATTAAATGTATCCCCCTCAATTAATAGAATCATATGCCCATATCCATTCTCATTTTTTTTGAGTTTCCATGCATGTCTATGATCAGGTATTCCACTCATGCTAACTAAGATGAAGTTCAGAAAATAGTGGTGTATTTCAAAATGCAACACATTCATTGAGTTTATTTTTTTCACATGGATACATAAATAAAAAGATACATCTAATATATATATTCATCATCATATATTATACCTTCTTTTTCCATTTCTATATTGAACAATATGAGGCTCACTTCTTTTCACTAACAACATGCTCACAATTATACGAGAAAACAAATGATTTACATACCCATCAAAATAAGTCTTGCTCTCCACCCTACCATAATGGCGTCATGGAGCCTTGTGGGCTCTAGCCATACCCCCGAGCAAGGAATTTTTAGCTCCATGATGATATACAGAGTCTTTTCTCATATTATTATTTTTTTTCCAAGAGATAAACTAACATATCACAAACTTCATGCATCTAAGTTCTCTACCTTCTATTTTCAATCATGATCCATACACTATGCCACCTTGTTACTACCAATAAACAAGGGTAAATGAAAATAAGAAGAACTTATCTCTTCTTTTTTTTCTTAGGTGAAGGGGTTGAACTCCTTCCTCCATCATTTCTCTCCAAGCCAAGCCATCTTGTTCTTTTTCTTCCAAAGGAGGTGGACTCCTCTCCTCTTCTCATTCTTACCACCATCTTCATCCAAGTTCTCCAAAGGGAGAAGTGGGCAATGCCCAAATCTTCAATATTCTTGAGGTATATAGGAATCCTCCAAACCTACACTCTTTCCCACAAGTGCTCACACATGTGTGAGTCTTGTGCCAATTCCAAGAACTTTTGGGGAGTGGGAAGTTGAGAGTGACAATTCACTCTTCCCAAGCCCCAACACTTTTTGAATTCGTCACATTCATGAATGTGGGCTTTTGAGGGGTCTTTTCACACTCCAAGGACAAGTTCACATGTCAAAAAGGTTCCAAACCCATAGGTATAGGTCCTAGGGGTCTATTCTTGTTCAAAAACCAAGGAAATTGACTCAATAATCCCTTTTCAAAACCTACACAAGAATCCAAACGAATTTTGATCCTAACTAAGGTTTCCAACCCCAACCAAACTCACATCACATGTCCTACAATTAGATTCTACATAATCACCCAACCAATAATAAAACCTCAAACCCTTCTAAGTCAAGTAGGGCTACACTTAGAACTTCCCAAAGATGTATTTGATTTGATTCCAACATTTATCTATCCTCCTATTTGCATATTTGATTCCTACACATTACCAAAGTTAGCATGATTAGATCATATAGCTCTTCATATTATTAGCTAATCCAATTCACATAATTTTCACTCATGAAATATTTACTCATTAATACATCAAATGAACCTAATGGTTCAATTTTTATTATAATCAAAGGAAACACACACATACTCCAATACAAGAATATAGTCAATGAAATAGTCACTCCATCATTTTGTTTACCACCTTAGTAATTCCTTTTAAAATCTTATAACATTAACGATGAACCATTTACCAAAATTTAATATGCTAAATAACCCAACACTTTAAAGTTATATCCAACAATTCACATGTGCATCTATCATGATTAAACTAAGGTTAATGCCCATGAATCCTAAAAATATTTTTATCATTCATTTCATCATAATTATCATCTAACTACTTGTTCGATCGAAATAAAATGGGGGATACAAAATGGGGTCTTACATTCATGATAGCATAAGCAAGAATATTATGAAATAATCACACTATTTTTCATTTGTAATACATCTTACCATCTATTTAGGATCACATAAAACATATTAGGACTTTACTAATCACATGCAAAGTTGGACCTTACACATATGCATATGTATATACATCTATGCATAGACATATCAAACAATGCTACAAAGAGTAACAATAAATTCGTAGATCTAAGATTTAGTGTAATTGATGAAAAGACTAACCATGCATCTCAAAAACAACCAATACAATTTCCCACAGCAAAAAGGAAGCAAGAAATACACCTATGGGGCTGGTTTAAGGGTTGTCCAACAACTTGGGGAGAGCTAGAGTGTTTTATGGGGAACTGAAAAAAGGAATATCATGAAAATAGTTTGTTATGGAAAACTTCAAACAAATACAGAAGAATGAATATCTTGAAACATACTAATATAAGATATATAACATGTTCCATACAAAAAAAATAACCACAACAATTAACACTTTATTATAAGTAGCTTCAAATAGATCAAGGAAAATGAAATCCATGAAACATATTGGTGCAAGATAAGTAGTCTATGAAAAATTTGGAAGAGATGTTAGAAAAAAACTTAAGAAGTAGACATAACTAATATATTAATGGAAAAAGAATATGATGGAAAAAACATGGAGAATAGAAGAGGACAATAACCTGTACAAAATAATATGGAACCAATACCATAATGACTATTTCAACAATGCAACTTAATCAAAGTATACTTTCCCACACAATGACATTCAATATTCCATTTACTTTGACTGCCTACATTTATTTCACCTAACCCCATCACACAACAATGGTAGAATGAATTAACCCTCAGATGAGAAAACACTTACCATTCAACTTCTGCGTATCACAGACAATGAATCCACCACTACTAACCCACATAATTACCAAGCTCCACATCGGCACAAAAAAACTTGATCAAGTCACCATCGGTTGGTACATCTCCGATGTTAGAAAATTTAATTCATGGCTAGGCTAACAAAAATCCTAATGGAAACTTCAAAAAAATGCCTACTGACCGTGACATCTCTAGCACTACCTTTGATTCTTAAGTTTTTTCATAATAGTTGTTTTACAATTTCCATTTTTTGTCTATGATATTTAGTGGGAAATAATGTAGCTTGAATTTTAAATTGACAAGCCAACTGTCACATAAAATTTTCTATTACACCTTGTCTAGATAGTGATAGAATGTATGGTAAGTAGGAATATGCTGCAAACTCAAATCTATACATGTATTTCATTGACCTATTAGAAAAAAACTTAAAAATCAAAGGAAAATGAGAGATGTTTCAGAATCCACATTAAATAGAATGTTAAAATATGGAGAAGAGAACATGCAAAGTACAATAATTAAGAGTTTGGTATAGGGAACTAGAAAAAAGAATATCATGAAGAATAGTTTGTTATGGGAAGTTCAAAAAGTTGACAAAAAACCACACCATGAAACATATTGATAGAACAAAAAAAGTGAAATTGGAAAAGACCTATATTAGGAAAATACTTAAGAATCAAAGGAAAATTATAGATGTTCTCAAATCAAAATTAAATAGAACTTTAAGATATGGAGAATAGAAGAGGCAAACTACAATAATGAATAGTTTGTTACGTGGAATTGAAAACAAGAATATCACAAAGAATAGTTTGTTGTCAGGAAATTGAAACAGATGATGGAAAAAGAATATAATGAAACATATTCATATAAGACACTACCATCTCAAATAATTAGAAAGCTCCATCACCTACATAAACAAACCTGAGCAGTTTGTTCCAGGGACCTTCAAGTAGATTAGGGGAAAAAGAATATCATGAAACATATTGATACAAGGTTCAAGCTATGTTCTTTGTTAATAAATATTTAAGAGAAGTACAAAAATTGTATAAGAGGTGTTAGAATAACAATTACTTGCTACAAGTCATTTTACATGGGTATTTTGCATAGATGATTTGTCTATAATATTTAATGCCAAGCAATGTAGCTCAAATTTATAATTAAGTCTGTGGTGTTATACAAATTTTACACAAATTATTACATCATATAATTGTTGTCATAACCTAAAAAGAATATCATGAATAAAATATGGAGAATAGAAGCGGAAAACTACAAAAATAAATAGTTTCTTATTGGGAAGTGGGGAAAAGAATCTCATGAAGAACAACTTGTCATGGGGAACTTCAAAGACATAAGGAAAAAAAGAATATCATGAAACATATTGATACAAGATAGATGAATAGAAATCCACATTAGATAGAACTCCTAACTTTAGCCAATAAGTAGCAATAATTTGTGCAAACTAAGTGCAACCTCACAAAATTAATTGAAAATTTGACCTATTACCTCCACTAAATATTATAGACAAATAGAGAAATTGTAAAAGTGTTATTAGAATAACATTTAATAGCCACTAAACTAATTTTATCTCCAATATTCCTATGCTTTCATACTAACCCTCTACACACACACACACACACACACACACACACACACACACACACACACACACACACACACACACACACACATATATATTTGTAATTACTCCTATGCTAATGGTATAATGCCAAAGATGCACAAAGATAACTAAAACAATAAACCAAGGGTGATAAAATTACTAACCCTAACCATATTTTTTGATGAAAGAAAGAATATTTAATTAAAATTTCTCCTATGGTAATGGGTATAATGTGAAAGATGCAGAAAGATAATGGGTATGTGTAGGATCATGATGGGCCAAAAATTGGTGAAATGATGGGTATGTGGCTGACAACGTTTTTTACCTAAAATTGATGAAATGAAAAGGGTTTTTAAAGGATATTCTCATCTTTCCACCAATATAAATTATATTTTACTTTGAATTTATTAAATAATTATTATTCATTTTCTATTTGAATTATGACTAAAGTCCTGATTGATAGGATGATTGTAAAGCATCCATAGCTTTCAATGGTATCACATTTTTTGAATCTAAAACATGCATCACATTCTATTGTTTGTAGACTATAGGATTAAAAAAAGAAAAGTTAACTTCATGAAGTTTTGACCAAGTTAAGGTGGTCAAACATACGAGTTTTTATATTTTTTTAAAATTGTAATAAAAAAATTATAATTAATTATTTATTTTGAAAAAAATTATAAAAAAATATGCATCACATCGGGACATGAGTACTCTACTTATGTCTAAAATATTATAAAAAAATATTATCATTTTATTGTGGTTAGGTTGGTCAAACAAACACCTACATCTTAGTTTTTCCCCAAAATTTAAGTACTATTGCATTGGAATTTGAAATTTTCACTAAATATTTTTTTTTTTCAAAATAAACCTAGTAGTTTAGAAACTATATTTAATTTACTATAGATTCTATTGTTACATATTTTGGAAATAATATAGATAACTTATTCAAACTTTTACGTCAAGTTGCATAACTCTGATTTTCCTAATTTTTTTGCCACTTAACGACCTCTTTTTTCCATGATGATCCTGCACATACCCTAACTACAAATAATAAATGAGGGCCAAAATAATTAATAACCATAACCATATTTTTTCAATGAAAAAAAGAAGATTTAACTACAATTTCTCCACTTGTAAAGAGTGATAATCTCTTTCAAGTCTCCAAAATGGGTATAACGCCAAAGATAGAAACCTATATAACAAGAAGAAATTAACAATAAATTAATCATCTATGCAAAACACCCATGTAAAATTACTTATATATTCCGGAGAACAATAATTTTTCAATTTTCTTATCATGACATGGAACCTACCCCTTGAACAAAGAATGTTCCTAAACATCACTCATTGGTCAATAAGGATCAGGAAAAAATTATGAATTTTCCTTTGAAAAAAATAGGAAACAAGAATAACATGAATAAAATAAGCATAATAGAATAGGAAAACTATAATAATCAACCGTTTGTTATTAGCAACTAGAAAAAAGAATATCATGAAGAAAAGTTTTCTACATGGAGCTTCAAATACATGAGGAAAAGAAATATCATGAAAAATATTCATACAACATAGATGAACACAAAGCCACATTAAATAGAACTCCTAAATCTAATAGATAGCAATAATCTATGTAAAATGAGTATAACCTCACACACTTCATTGAAAATTCAAGCTACATCACCTAACACTGAATATTATAGACAAATAGAGAAATAATAAAAGAGCTATTAGAATAACACTAAACAACCAAAAATTACTAACCCTAATCATTATTTTTTGACAAAAGAAAGAAGATTTAACTACAATTTATCCACCCATAAAGAGTGATAATCTCTTTGAAGTCTTCAAAATGGGTATAACACCAAAGATAGAAACATGTATTTAATCATCTATGCAAAACACCCATATAAAAATAAGTATAACCCCACAGACTTCATTCAAATTTTGAGCTACATCACCTAGCACTAAATATTATAGACAAATAGAGAAATTGTAAAAAAGCTATTAGAATAACACTGAACAACCACCAAACTAATTTTAACTCAATATGTTCATGCTTTCATATTAACCATTTACATATATATGTGTAATCACTCCTATGTTAATCTACAATTGCTCCTATGCTAATGGGTGTAACGATAAAGATGCACATAGATAACTAAAATAACAAATGGAGGGGGATAAAATTACTAACCCTAACCATTTTTTTTGATGAAAGAAAGAAGATTTAACTACAATTGCTCCTATGGTAATGGGTGCAATGCCAAAGATACACACAAATAAATACAAACAATAAATTAAATACACACAAAAATAACTAAAACAATAAACCAAGGGTGAAAAAAATTACTCCTATGTTAATCTGCAATTGCTCCTATGTTAATGGGTATAATACCAAAGATGCACAGGGATAACTAGAACAATAAACCAATGTCGGTAAAATTACTAATAGTAACCATATATTTTGAGGAAAGAAAGAAGATTTAATTAAAATTTTGGCCATCCATACAAAGTGATAATCTCTTTCAAATCTCCAAAATGGGTATAATTTCAAAGATAGAAACCCATAACAAGAAATAATAAACAATAAATTAATTATCTATGCAAAATACCTATGTAAAATGACATGATACATATGCATAGAGATAACTAAAACAATAAACCAACATCACAAAAATTTCTAACCCTAACCATATTTTTTGATGAAAGAAAGAAGATTTAACTGTGATTTTTCCATCCATATAGAGTGATAATCTCTTTCAAATCTCCAAAATGGGTATAATTCCAAAGATAGAAACATATAACAAGTATACATGAACAATAAATTAATCATCTATGCAAAATACCCATGTAAAATGACTTACAAATTCTAGAGAACAATAGTTTATCAATTTTTGGAATAGTCTAGTATCAAACCATTCACAATTATGAAGGTGAATTTTTACAATAGTCTCTATGAAACCAACACCACAATGGATATTTTGACAATACAACTTAATCAAAGTATACTTTCCCACACTACAACACTCAATATTGCATTTACTTCATCTTCCCCCCATCATAAAGCAATGATAGAATACACTAACACTCCCATGAGAAAAAACTTACCATTTAGCTTCCATGTATCGAGGAAACCAACTCGACCACTACCAATCCATGTAATTACCAAGCTCCACATCGCCACAAAAAAACCTAGTCAAGTAACCACCAGTTGGGACATCTCTGGCATTGACAAATCCAATTCATGGCTAGGCTGACGAAAATCCTAGCTAAAACTTAAAACAAAATAGCCTATCAGCTAAATATTGTGTTATTTATTATTGAAAAAAAAAAAATTGATATTTTTTATGTAAAAATATTATAAATTTTGAAATAAAAGAAAAAAATTGCTAACATAATAAAACCATTCAAATAAAAATATTGTGTTATTTATTATTCAAATATTAAATAAATTGATATTTTTATGTAAAAATATTGTGAATTTTGAAATAAAAGAAAAAAATTGCTAACACATTCAAACCATTTAAATAAATATTTTTAAAGATTAATTTAGAGGTGGACTTTAAAAATATTTTAAAATTTAATTAATAGAATTTTTAATAATATTTTTATAAGTAGGAGGTATTTTCCACATTGTGTAAAATTATGATACTATTATCAAGATTCAACATGTAGTTTTTTGAGTTAAACTCATTGACCCGTATATATCACAATAATGAATGATCCACTTAACACTCATTGTAGCTAGTTGATGGTCATAAAGGTGAATCATTGGGTCTTCCCGGTCTTAGTATTACTCTAACTAAAAAATACTTGTCAAACCACAATCCTAATACCTGTAAAACACAACAAAAGAACACATTAGAAGATAAAATGAAAGCAAGAACAAGGATTCCCCATGAAATCCATTAGCAAGGTTTGAAATAGGAAACAAAGAAAGAATGAAACAAAAGAACAAGAAAATAAGCTAGATCCTATCGAAAAACAATGCAAAATCTTGATCCCATGGGGCAATTGGTGCCAATTTGATGTGAAAATTGGCCCTTTCCCAAATCCTATGATGCAAGATTGGTGTATGATGAAGAGTGATCCACTTTGTTGATACTTGATGAGTGCTCCAATAGAAAAATCTGCATAACCTAGCTATTAACTCAATGATAATAGATGAAAATTGCTAATGATTTGAGCATAGTAAGTTTACTCAAATTGTGGATGGATCAAATGAAGGATGAGCTCTTCATTTATAGATGAGATTGATTAGAGAAGAGGAAAAAGGGATGAATATGGGACTAATCTTCAACAAATTAGAAGAAGCCACATGTCATCATGTGAATGGTTGAGGAATGAGCACATTTTGAAGAATGTACAAAGAGGGGGGAGATTCAAATTCAAAATATAGCTTGAAGGATGAGGTGAAAGGTGAAGCAAATGCACATGGCTCAAGAAAAGGAAATGTAAGATATTTTAAATGCTTTGTTGGAAGGGACAAGTCATTTTGGTGGGAGATTTCAAATTTGAGGAATATTCCATCTTTGATGGCTTTTTTGAATGAAAATAGATGATTTATAAATCTATTAAATTGATTTTCATGTTCAAGTTGCAAAATCTAGAGGATTGGAATGATTAAGATTAAATTAATCAGGATTTGATTAATTTAAGAGGAGATTAGGTGATTTGACTATTTGATTTATATTTGTGGGTTGAAATAAATAAAAAAGAGATCAAAATGATTAAGACCTAGTTAAATAAATATTTTCATTTATTTAACCAAAGGGAGTAATGTTAGATTAAATTAGATAAATGTTTGATTTATTTAATTTAATTAGATGAAATTTAGAGATTTAATCAAATAATATGGATTATTTAATTAAATAAAGATAGGAAGATGAAATGACCTAGCTAATTACACAAAGACAATGATTTAATTAAATCAAGGGATCTATTTAATTAAAAGGGGAATTATGACAAATTTAATAAAATAAGGCTATTCAATTAAATGGTTAGACAGAGAGATAATTTAGGATGAAGCGATGTTAGTAGATCAGGATCGAGTGTGTGATATCAATCTGTATATTTTCTATGCCTACATTTTCCCCCTCTTTGAAGCAATGCACTTGTTTCATTGGTTCAAAGAATAACCTTGCCATGATCAAAAGCAAAAATTTCTCTAATTTTTTTGGATGCCCCGCTTTTGCCCCAATGAATGAAAAATTATGTTTGTATACTGTCCCCTTGAGAGATCGGGTGAAGAGGTTTGATTTGAGGGTTGATTTGTCAACAAGGAGTTTTAATATCAGTTCAACTTGAAAGTTTGATGTAGATAGTCATCAACCATGGCTAGCCTTATGCCTATTTTGATATATTACACCCACTTGCTCTTTATTTGTACCATGATAGTTACATTATTGATGATATAAATGAGATGATTATGGTAGATGATATGATGATGCATGGATGATATGGATGCACATGATATGATATGATGATGCTTTTATGATTATGTAAATAGATGATAAATGCATGGTTTATGAGATGTTTAGAATAACCAATCTATATTATGCAATGATGGGAATGAATGCATGTGGTATGATTAATGCTTTCTATATGATATAATATATATTATTCCATATGATGGTGGTTTGTTGATGCAAGATGGATGCATTAGCAATGATTGATGATTAACTGTCATGGTACCATGTTAGTGTGGAAAAGAAAGAGAGAAGACATCAATAGATTTTGACAAGACATGAGATGATGATGATGATGATTACTTGCTGAGGAGTTGGGATTTTCAAAGGGCCAATTACATTATGTTTGATAACACACATAAGCATGATGCATCAAGGTATAAAGAACCAAGATGGCATTGTGCCTAGTGTGATGTAATTTGACTCGAAAAATAGATAGGAATATTCTTGTTCACACCTAACATACAGAAACCTTGATAGGATGCACCTAACAAAGCAAGTATTCACCAAGGTTATTTTACAAGAATTTCCAACAAGCACAACAGACAAAAGATAATGGCCATTTCCCCATTCCTTTCTCTCTAAATCATTTTGATTAGACATCATTGGGCAGTCATTAGATTGAACACAATAAGATAAATCAAAATAAAAGATCAAGTAAACAAACAAGTCAATGTTCTTCATACCTATAGCCAAAGGGATTTGTTTTGATAGGATAAGAATCCAAGGTGATATCCAAAATGATGCCCATTGTTGGAATGATATATCCTAGGACATGCATTGTATAGGATGATGATGGGTTGATAAGTTATTTGACAAGCTGTTGATATATGGTTGTCTGACATGTTTGAAAATGATCAGGATTTTGATTTTGCATTTAAAAGTTTGTTGTTTCGATTTTGATTTAATGTTTGAAGTTTTCTTTTGTTGATTGCTATGATTCTTTCTGTTTGTATTTCCAAAGGATGAAGGTGACAATTTTTTTATTATGGATGATTGATTATTATGGGTGATTGCGAAATGAGATGTATGGATTTTTTTAAATATTTGGATTTTTTTTAACATTTTTCAAATGTTTTGAGGTTATTTTTGGTATTTTCATGATTTTACAAATTTTTTGATTTTATGAAATATTATGAATGTTTTTGGATTTTGATGTTTGTTTGAATGTTTTTAGATTTTGATGTCTCGGGGGATGATCAAAGATTAGCCTTGGCTACATGTAAGCTTAGAGACAACGTAGTTTAGATGACGACTGAGTTTTTAATTTGTTTTAGGGATTTTTTTTGCATGATTTTGATGAATTGGATATGGATGATGATATCAGTGCTCTATTTTGGGATTTTGTTGAAAACCAAGCTAAAGTTGATTGATCATATTGATGATGATAACATTGTTGAGCATACACAATAATGCAAGGATATTGTTAAGAAACTCAAGGATTAGGAAGGATATCCTAAGATGGTGATGGATTGATTGGTGATAACATTATTAAGGATACAAAACAATGCAAGGATAGTGTTAAGTAACACAAGGATTAGGATAGATATCCCAAGATGATGATGGATTGATTAGATTTGATTGATTGGGATTTTGAAGCTCAGTTTTGTTTGAAGAGAAAATTAGATACAACCGATATTGATTGTTTGGATTGATGTTCGATGAAAGATAAAAATTGATAAGGAACATATTCTTGTCAAAATTTGCTATGGACTAGTGATTTGGATTTTGGCTTACAAATGTATTGATCAATTTGATTTGCTTATTTTGGATCACCACATAAGTTGGAGGATATAGATCAAGATTTATTCCCGAAGCAAGATGTAAATATCATCCCCTAGTGTCTAGCAATGTACAAAATGCCATGGGTGGATGCTTGGATAGGTGTATGGATGAATGGATATGGTAAGAATGCAAAGGATGACAAGGATTATCTTGTGATAAGATAAGGTGTTTGAATAGGGTATGATCATTTAGATAATGCTTCATGGTTCAGATAATGCTAAGTAGGATAGGATCAATGAAAATGACCTATGTCAAGATGTTTACCATAAGCAAGTGCAAAGTGTGCACCAAAATTTCATCAAGGTCAAGATAATTTGAATGATGGATGTAGATGGATGGATTGGATAAATGGTTCATGAATGAATGTATTTATTATGGTTCAGATGGATGGAATGTTGGATTTATTATGGATGGGATAAGATGCTTCCACCTAAACTAGCACACGTAGATGCTCGATTCTACACATGACGCTTGTTTTCCAGGTTTTCATCATGGAACCTGCTCAAAGTGCCACCGAAGTGGTTTTCACTAGAGGAAGAATATTTTTATTCACTATTTTCAATCCTTTTTCTGATTTTTTTTTATTTTCATATTTTTTGATTTTTTGTATTTTTCTATGAAAGATTTAAAGCTCATGTTGAACTATAAGGTGTTGCTGATGTAGATGCTTATGTCATGATGTGACATTGATAGCCTACTTGAAGAAGTTTCTTTTCTAAGATACGTGTACTTGAATGCAACTTTTGGGATTCTTGATCTGCTTTATTGATACCAGAGTTAACTTTGTCTCTTTGCACACAACGCAATAGAGCACCTTCAGAATCCTTATGATGAAGGGTCATTACCAATACATGGTCAATTTGATAATTGGATATCATGCATGGAGGCATGGATGGAGTGTGTTTAGGGATAAGAGATGGATTGGTTGATAGTTTGAAACCTTTGACTCTCCAAACTTGGGAAGATGAGCAATGATGGGTGGATATAGAAGTGTGTATGGAATTAGGATCAATTGCTTGATACACTTTGTACATCACTTGAAAAGATTTCTTTTTCTTTTGTGGAAATTGATGGATACTTTTCCCTTTTTTATTTTTACCCATAGTTTCTTTGAATAATGGAGTTTGATAGGGATAATCTTTCTTTTTATTCTTTGGTATCCATGTGTATTTGATTTGTCCAGTATTATTCTTTGCTTCTTTTTCTTTGATAACATTCTTTGTGCTTTGATTCAAATCTTCTTTTGATGTTGGTCCCAATTCGTGGATGGGGTGATGGGTGGATGAAGATTCATGACGTGGCTGGTTGTAGTATTGGCACTTGTTTCATCATAAGGATTCTTCAATCTCCCTATGTTAACATTTTCTTGAGATATAGTTGCCCCTTGTATTGTGGAATTATTACCTTCATGCTTTGATTCTGCTTGTTCTGAGATGTCTTGTTCAATAAGCACTCTTTGATAAATGACCACTATAGATGATGCTATTTCCATTTACTACTCTGCTAACTTTGGAATATCTTATTCTCTCTAACCTATTTCTTTGAGTGGATAATGTTGGATAGCTTCATACTTGATGTCCTCAGTCTAAATTTGGGATATATCTAATCTTGATGTTGACAACTCAATTTGAATGTAGGAATTAATAACTTTCTCTTTTTGTGTAATGAAATCCTACTCTAAATGAAGATCATCTACGTGTCCATCCACAGAAAGAATCTCATGGGTAGATGGAGGAGTATGTGCTATATGGATATGATCATCATGTATAGATAGGATAGTTTCCATTATATCATTGTAGTAGCTTGGGGATATGAATTCTTGATCTTGAATGATTTTGGAATTGCTTTCGACATGCTTTGGATCAAGTTCCTGACATGGGTCAATTTCAAAGGATGGATTGCTTACAAAGGGTTCTTAGATACCTTCATTAGGTATAGGAAGTGGCTCAATATCCTCTTGTTTTTTGAGTGAATTTGGATCAAGTTTTGAGTTGAAGATTCCTTCAATATCGACAATCATGAGGTCAAAGGATGTCAATATTTCTTAGAAAGGACCATTGCTAGACTTTGGTGAGAGATGTTGATCATGCTTTAGAATAAATTTTTGAGATATGTCCTCTAACTCATTAGGTGATGTAGAGACATTTTCAACATGATCATTGGTCGATGGATTGTTGATTACATGATCAAATAATGTTAACACTCCTTGAAATAGATCATTGTCAGATATTGTTGAGGGATTATCATCATGATAAAAAAGTGACTCTTGATGTATGTTGATTTGATCTTTGGACGAGGTAGACACATATTACATGTACTCATTGATGGATATGTCTTGATCATGTGATTGTTGACTTGGATCGATACATGGAGTCGTTAACATTTTGCTAGGATTTTGAACAACATTTGCTTGTTGGGATTGGTATTGGGCTTGATCTTGCACTTGCACTTGAGCTTGGGCTTGTGCTTGTTGGGCTTATAGTGCAGCTTGGGAAACTTGAGAAGCTTGTGTAGCTTACTAAGCAACTAGTTGTGTAGCTTGTCAGTTTTGGTTTTGTTGCAGTGCCTTCTGATAAGCAGCTTGTTGAGCGGCTTGCAACATAATGTTGTATTGGTTTGATGTGTTTGGTTTGGGTGGTGGTGGTGGTGGGGTGGGTTTGGAATAGTTCTTGTTGTGGTGATAAGAGGTATCATCATATTGATGATTGGGATTTGAGTGGTGGATGGTGTGATTGATATGGTTAGTCCTTGAGTGACCATGCTTTGAGGGATGATAGAAGATGTGTTGGTTGCTTGTACTATGGGGATGGTTGCCATCTGTTGTTGCAATATAGATGGAAAGGGGGGAGGATTTGGTATGATGCGTTGATTGATGGTTGGGGGTATGTTTTGGATGAGCGGTGATACCAATGGTAGCCCCAAACCAAGAGGTGATATGGATGTTAATGGCAAGGGTGGGAGTGGTGGTAAAGTGAGTGGTATGATCCCATGGGGAAATGACAATGTTTGATAAAAAAATCCTCCCTAGTCCAAATAGGTCACCTTCTCCTTGTGAGGTCATAGGGAGAGAGGTTTGAGGGGTTGTGTGAAATGATGATGATGGGTCATTAGGATTATGAAAGGTGAGGGGGACATATGGGTGTGAAAGATTTTGAAAAAAAATCTTGTGATTTTCAAACATATCTATCAAAAATTTTACCAAGTGTGGATTTGAAATGTTCATGTTTGGTATAGTTGTACTTGTTATATTCTCATTTGGCATGTATGGATTTGGTGGGATAATGTTGTTTTGTTGAAGAGTCATGCATTGAGTATTTTGTTGATAGATTTGTAAGTTTGGACTTGGATTTAAATCTACCATTGAAAAAGGTGTTTCTAGATTTAGATTTGGTATACTCACATTTGTTGTACCATTGAGGTTTGTAGGAGATAATGATCACATGTATGGATTGTATAAATGTGAGTTTTGAAAATACATTTGTTTTGTAAAGTCTTGATAGTTTGGTTGACTTGATTTACGCATTATGTATGGATCAAGTTTATATTCCATGTTCTTCTTGTGTTTTGACCTTGTTGTAAAAGTGACCTCTAAGGTGTTTAGGACCAATTATGAGATGAAGGGGTGAATGATATGGGTGTTGTTTTTCTTAGGAACTTTGGATCAATGCTAGACTTTTAGGATTTTATTTTGATTGGATAATGAACTTGTAAACCATAAGATGTTGGATGTGATATTTAGGATAAACTTGTTCAAAGGTGTGCTAATTTAACTAGAGGTATGAGAAAGGATGCATTCCCATACTACTATTTAAACAAGGTGATTTTGATTTGGTTTAAGTATGTACCTAAGTCTAGATAATGATGTTTCCAAAGCTACAAAGTTTCTTGTGGGATGTGATGATAAATGTTTGAGATGGATGAAGTGTTTGATTTTTATCCTAAATGAACCTAAGGACTTGTTTGCAAGGCCAAGGTTTTGAAGAACATGATTTTCCCTTCAAACCAAAAATCAATGTTTGCTCAAAAGACCATAAGAAAAAAGATACATGAGCACATGTGTGGGGTTCAATTGATTTCATCTTGATTAGTGAATTTCTTTTACCACAAACTCTTTCTTGATTAGATTTTCAAACTAAGCGTCCAATGTCCTAACTTCTTTTTCATCCCACAAAGTTCTATGTGGAGTTCAAGGAAATCAAGGCAATGGTTACCTAATGTTTGCCTTGGTAGAAGCAAATTAATATGTAAAACCAATTACTTAGAAACCTCTAAGGACATAATCCCTAGGGTAAGCAATAGTTCTTGGGTTTTGTCAAAGATATTTTCTAACTAAGGGGTTTGAAATTTTGATTTTCTTGTTGAATGTGTGTTTCCCAATGTTTTCAAACAAGCAAGTGTTTTGATACCAAGAACATGCACAACCCTATGGATATAAAATACTCTGCTTGTTGAGTTCCCACTTGCACAAGTCTAGATACGCCTACTCATAGCGAATGATTAGATGCTTGAACCCACTGGCTCCCCTCCATGACACTCACTTATATGGGGCAGCCAAGCATCAACACCCATGAAACTCCCACAGAATGCTTTTCATTTCTAATAAGAGCCATAAAAATGTGGGACAACTTCAAAATGACTATTCTTGCACCAACAAGTAGATCAAGGATTTTGGATTTTCTACAACAAGGGTTTTAATTTGGAATTTTCATTCGTCGGAGTTGACCCAGTGTGGTGAGAGACCATTGCTTCCCTTCTCAACAGAGTCAACTATGTGATACTAGTGTTTATTTCAATACCCAAATTTATATCCCAACTAGAAATACTCTTTGGTTTAGAGTGTTACCGGTTGAGTCATTCCCTTGGGTGAGTACTTTTTCCCCAAGGTAGGCCCTCTAAGATAAACAAGAGCAAGCAAAACATATTTGTAGTTCAATCAACCTTTGTTTAAAAATAGAGGGAGAACACATGCAATATTTTTACTCACACTCACAAAGTTTGTTGTTCAATTTTAAACCCAAATTGAAGTGTGTATGGGCAATTATGTATGCAAATTTATGTCACCAAAAGCCTTCTGATTCTCAAGATCATCGTGAGGCATGAGAGAAGTGCATATTTATTTTGATGAAATTACTTTGTGTAAGTAATTACAAAACAATGATAACACTTGTTCATTTTAAGTCCACAAAGCAAAAGTGAACTCTTTTTAGTGCACCAAAAGAATTGTGAGATTTGATTGTTCAATTGTCAACCTTAAACAAAATCTAGTAAATTGGCCTAAGGTTCTTTTTAATCCCTTTGTCTTTTTTTTTTTATAGCCAAAATTAAAATCTATTGAGGACTTCCTAAAAGCTTGAAGGGGTAAAATCCTTAGAAGTGGGACTATAATTGCTCCCTAAAGTGTTCAAAAACACTTGATACAATGATGTGATAATGATTTTTTCTTTTACTTCCATGATCCTTTAAAACCTAAAATACAAGCTCCAAATGTTATATTACATCAAGAAACAAGAAGATATAAGGGTTAGATAAATGATTGAGCATAAAAACCTTAAAATTTAGACCAAGTTTCATTGTGATTTGACATTAAGTGAAAATTTGAAACTTTTACCTCCATAAAATTTGATAATAACCCACACCATTGGATATATTATGAATTTATACCCCATTTAAAAAAAAAAACCTTCAAAAAAGACCAAAAAATGACCAAGATATGACCATTTTAAGTTTGCATGAAAAAGCAAGAAAATCAAGTTGTTCTGTTTGTGATGGCGGCTCTGTTTGGAGTTTAAGCAACACTATATGGTGACACTAGAGATTCAATGATGCAGTTTGTTTCCAATGGTGTATTTTGTTTCCAAAGTGGTTTTGTATAGCCTCACTAGACTGTGAGTGGTTCTATATGACCCTGCTAGACTGTGAGCAGTGCTATATGGCCCCGCTGGACTATGAGCAATTCTATATGGCCTTGCTGGACTGTGAGAAAAATTATTTCTTGTAAACACATAACAACACAAAAAATAGCACAAAATTTTCTCAAAATACATGATTTCATCTTTTGGTTTTTCCTCCTAGCAGTAAAATGTCAAACCCCAATCCTAATACTTGCAAAACACAACAAAATAACACATTACAAGATAAAATGCAAGCAAGAATAAGGATTCCACATGAAATCCATTAGAAAGGTTTGAAATAGGAAACAAAACAATAATAAAACAAAATAACAAGAAAATAAGCTAGATCCTATTGAAAAACAATGCAAACTCTTGATCCCATGGGGGAATTGGTGCCAATTTGATGTGAAAATTGGCCCTTTCCCAGCTCCTATGATGCAATATTGATGTATGATGAAGAGTGATCCACTTTTTTCATGCTTGATGAGTGATCCAATAGAAAAATCTGCATAACCTAGCTAGGAACTCAATGATAATAGATGAAAATTGCTAATGATTTGAGCATAGTAAGTTTACTCAAATTGTGGATGGATCAAATGAAGGATGAGCTCTTCATTTATAGATGAGATTGATTTGAGAAGAGGAAAAAGGGATGAATTTGGGACTAATCTTCAACAAATTAGAAGAAGCCACATGTCATCATGTGAATGGTTGAGGAATGATCACATTTTGAAGAATGCACAAAGAGGGGGGGGGATTCAAATTCAAAATATGGCTTGAAGGATGAGGTGAAAGGTGAAGCAAATCCACATGACTCAAGAAAAGGAAATGTAAGATATTTTAAATGCTTTGTTGGAAGGGCCAAGTCCTTTTGGGGGGAGATTTCAAATTTGAGGAATATTCCATCTTCGATGCCTTTTTTGAATGAAAATAGATGATGTATAAATCAATTAAATTGATTTTCATGTGCAAGATACAAAATCTAGAGGATTGGAATAATTAAGATTAAATTAATCATGATTTTATTAACTTAAGAGGAGGTTAGGTGATTTGAATATTTGATTTAGATTTGTGGGTTGAAATAAATAAAAAAGAGATCAAAATGATTAAGACCTAGTTAAATAAATATTTTCATTTATTTAACCAAAGGGGGTAATGTTAGATTAAATTAGATAAATGTTTGATTTATTTAATTTAATTTAATGAAATTTAGAAATTTAATCAAATAATATGGATTATTTAAATAAATAAAGATAGGAAGATGAAATGACCTAGCTAATTACACAGAGACAATGATTTAATTAAATCAAGGGATTTATTTAATTAAAAGGGGAATTATGACGACTTTAATAAAATTAGGCTATTTGATTAAATGGTTGGACAGAGGGATAATTCTGGATAAAGTGATGTTAGTAGATCAAGATCGAGTGTGCGATATCAATTTGTATATTTTCTATGTCTACATTTTTCCCCTCTTTGAAGCAATGCACTTGTTGGGTTTGTTCAAAGAATCACCTTGCCATGATCAAAAGTCAAAAATTCTCTAATTTTTTTAGATGCCCCACTTTTTCCCTAGCGAATGAAAAATTACGCTAGTATACTGCCCCCTCGAGAGATCAGGTGAAGAGGTTTGATTTGAGGGTCAATCTCTTGACAAAGTGTAATGCCTCGCCACGCAACCCTAGAGGAAGTTGCAATTCACTACTTAAACGTGCCAATTTTTTTTTTGTTTAAGTACAAATAACATGTAAGATGAATACATATTGCCAACAACCTCTAAGGCCATGAGACAAAGATTACTTAAAACCCAAACAATAATTAACATCAAAAGAAACCAAAACATTAATCACTTAAGGAAATGAGACAACATACATTCCATACAAGATAACTTACAACAAAGGAAAATAATTACCTCAAGATTCCAATTAACAACACTTAAACAATATGATTACAACACTCATTCCCCGAATGAGGTAATTCCAATAATCATGATTACAATTTAGAAATTCCACCTCGATAACAAATGAGGGGTAAAGAATAAGATTAACTGAAAAGAATGAAGCCAAAAAAGCAACAGCATCCAATGAGCTCTCCAACCGAAAATCACGACCACACGATAAAGAAGAAGAGCCAACAGAAAAGAATGCATGCCACCCGACCACATGGAACCCAAAGGCCCCACTCCCTCCGTGCTAGGAGACAGTAACAAGGATTTCCTAGAAAAGACCATCTACCACTAGACACAGGCTAACACAAAAACTGAACTGCAAACAAGAACATATTCCACATCACTTAACATCATGGTTACAATGCTTCCAGAGTACAAAATCGAGTACAATCACTGTATAGAATAAACCAACAGTACAACACCATACCAACTGCTATCATAGGAGGAGTGTCATCGCAAAGGCTATATTGGTTATCCAATGGTGTTCTTCCTAGGTCCCGGCCCCCCTCTAGGGATATCCTGGTAACCTCTCACGAACCTGGCACCATATGCACACCAGAGCGGAATCGATTATCTTTCGAGAAGACAAGATAACGATATTGCCATTCCAGGCCTTCCCGACTCATCTCAAGTCTCGTACAAGCCCTTGAGCCAATGAGCAAGGCTAAATTATCTTATTAATGTTCAAAGCTACTCTCTCCCTAGTAAGTTATTTTAATTTTCACTTAATTAACTAACTCTCAAACGAGTTATCCTGGAACCACTTTGGGCCCGGCGCTCGTTTGAAAGCCACTCCCCTATCGACAACACATAACTCAACCACATGCCAAGGGTAGACAATGCACTAACATTTATCACAAATAATCAATACACCTCAACAGGTAACACATCACTACGGATGTCCAAAACTGAAACCAAAACATGCACTACCCAAGGCTAACACAAGGTTGACTAACATAATAACAACCCACATAAAGAACTGATAACAAGACTCAACCTTAAACCATAAGGTCACACAACCCGTTCATAGTAACCAGGTTTCTTTTGAAGCATATCTCATGCACTACCCAAGAGAGACAATAACAAAACACAAGAGACATAACATCACTTCAAGATAACACAACTAGAATTCTTACATAAACAAATAACTCCAAAAGAATAAACAACTCGATCAAGGGTTCCCTAACCTCTGGAAACCAAACTTAGTACAACCAAAGTACACTCACAAATATACAATCATAAGATATTTCCCATACATCGAGAATGAATGAAAACACCACTAGAAAACATTCTAAGTAGCTAAATAAGCTAATATTAGGATTTCTTAAATCCAAGTCACGCGAGGACACATTGCATGTAATCAATTTAAATGATTACCATTCTTTGCAAATTCTCAAAAGTAAATCAAATCACATTTTTACACTAAAATAACAAATCAGAAATTTGAACAAGCGAATAGATCTGAAATGATCTCATTCAAAGAATTCATTTGCATTTTCTATCATTCCCTATTATAATATGAAATATTATTCTCAAAAATCCACTTTTAACAAAGTCCAATTTTCACAATTATCCAGGTTCCACCATTGACGAAGTATGAAAAAGCTTAAAATTTAAATTTCAAAAATAAAATAATGTAAGAATACCCTTTTGATTCAAAAGTGCCCAACAACACACTTTTAACATAAAAACACCAATCAATTTTAAACAAATTTTCACAAATATCTAGGTTCCACCATTGATGAAGTATGAAAAAGCTTAAAATTTAAAATTCAAAAATAAAATAATGTAAGAATACCCTTTTGATTCAAAAGTGCCCAACAACACACTTTTAACATAAAAACACCAATCAATTTTAAACAAATTTTCACAAATATCCAGGTTCCACCATTGATGAAGTATGAAAAAGCTTAAAATTTAAAATTCAAAAATAAAATAATGTAAGAATACCCTTTTGATTCAAAAGTGCCCAACAACACACTTTTAACATAAAAACACCAATTTGAGCCTCTAATTAAAAATTGGGAATGGTAACCTTGTATTTGAAAAAATTCTCAAAAAAATTCTCAAAATAAATTCTACACTATCAACTTGATTCAAATAAAATACATGAAAGGATTCCAACATACTACCAATACAATTAGAATCATTCAAACCATTTAAGGTCAAGTAAATATGAAGAAATGATAAAATACCTACATTCCCAAGCAAGAAATTCAAATGAGAGGATGTTTGCACATAAGCAACAAGAGCACGTAAGATCGTAGCCATCACTTCCTTTCCCCATTCCTATCCAAATGCAGTTGATCCTATGCAATTTCATGCCCAATTGCTCCCACAATGAACAAATCAATTTTCCTTCAAAAATAGGGTTTTTCTTTTCTTTCACATTTTCTCTCCAAAAATTATGTTTTCCAATTTTAGTCAACTCCCTTAAAATATCTTTTCCACCCAAAGTTATAGCATTTTGAAGATATTTTGAATTTTAAATAACTCAAAACAAAATTCCCATTTCTAAATAGAATTCAACATATTTTAAAACCTTCTTTTCACACAAACTAGTTTAAATCTTTTAACACTTTTAATTCAAAATAACTTAATCAATTCCACAATTAATTTAATTAATCAATAAAATAAATCTAATTCAGTATTAGATTATTTTATTAACTAAATTAAATTAATTAATAAAGTAACATTCCTAGCATTATAATCAAAAGCATCTAATCAATAATTAAGCAACCTAAGCCATTTAACTTGAATTTAATTAAAGACCAAGGTGATCAGGGCAATATGAAACAACCAAACCCGACTACAACCCGATGACACAAGGTGACTAGGGTAACGACTTGACACAGAAAACCTAGCTACTATCTCCCAATTAATTTCCGTTGGTCAATGGACACGCTCAAACCTGGAAACCAAGTGGAGTCGATGTCATGTACCTACCAACCTACAACAAAGAGCATGTCGAACATGCATATATACATAATATGATCAATCAAACTGTGAAGAGGAAATCTTAGAATCGTAGGGCACTCGCAAGCGAGTGATACAATCCTGTCCCCTTCACCAATACAATATCACTAACTGACGCATCTAACATCAATAACATGATCAACATAAAACATCGTTAAATCAAATATCTTCTAAGTTAATCCAAAACATGCCATAAGGGTAACATCAGGATAACATCACATCGAAATATAACATCCACATTGTATAACAATTGCAATCAAAGCAACCTAGTTCCAAAGTCAAAACATAATCAAACACAACCATTACAAAGAAAACACTGCCGATCAAAGAGCCAAAATGGAGGGGTGTTACACAAAGAGGTTTAAGATTAGTTCAACTTGAAAGTTTATATGTTAAAACTTGACACAAAGATTTTTGGAAGGTTAACTATTATTGAAATACCAACCGAGTATCAAATTAATGTAATGAGTTGAACTACTATTGAAAATTGATTCAAATTCTTGAAATTTGATTTTAAACCTTTATAACATGAAGAAATTTGACGGGAATTCTTAGAAGTCCTTTTTTTAAATTTTTTTTTAAAAAAAAGTGGCATACCACTATAATATTATATTATATATAAATAGGATAGTAGAAAATTTGGTTCTAAAGGGCATACTGGAAGGAAAGAACTTGTATGAAAACCTCTAGTTATAGCCCAAAATTAAGCTATGACTTTGATTAGTTACACGAATAATAACCTTGTTCTGATGGTACAAAATTTACCCCCTAAGACTAACCCAAAAAACTAAGAAATCCATTATATCCTTTTTCAACATGCTAAAATCCCTTAGAACTTGTAAATAACTTAAAAAGACCCACTACATGTCAAATTAAATTGTTAATAAACCCAAAGATTTAACCAAAAAACCAACTAAGTGTCACATTTACATTTTATTTGACCCCCAATAATTGAATTTTCATCTTGCAATTTGATTCCCTCAGTTATTTGCACACCATGCTTGAAAGCCTTTCTACCTTGAACATGAAATCTGTGTGTATGGAAGAAAGAAACTGACCTTACATTCCTTATGGATGAATTTTCCTGAGCTCTAGTAATAGTCTTGTTATGTGTGTTTTGATATTGAGTTTGAACACGAGCTAGAAAATTGACTCTAAGTTGTAAGTCTAGGTGCACACCATTTTTTGGAGGAGGGACATGAGCTTGAAGATGTGCCAACACATAGTATTTCTCCCTAATCTCCAGCTCCATTACAAAGCATACATACCTGTGGTTTCTTCTCAGTGCTTTAAGCAAGATGTTATCATTATTAAATTGGATGGTTAGTCTAATGGCATCAAACAATTCCTCAAACCCCAGTTGTTTCTGCACATAGGCCCATGGGAATAACCCTCAAATAAAACCTTCCCTTGAGTAAAAAATGTAGCTTTTCACTACTCTCAAAATTGTATTATCCATTAGAAATTGATAATTTATACATTTACGACCCAATTCCTCCAATTCATTTAGAGATTGGATTAAGTTTAGTGCATTAGATAGGAAAATTGAAATTACCTATGATAGAAAGAGAATGCGGCGTGCTCTAGGACTGGTTACCTTGAGTCCTAAAATGATGCGAATGCTATCTTCCACCCTATAATTATCTATCTTAAACATTTTTCTAAGAATGTCTTTGGTAATGTAGCCTTCAATTAGTCTTTCCTAGTACTTTACTGATAACACTACCTTAATATTCCATGGACTTAATTCCATTTGAAAGTTGTAAATCTCTAGAACCTTCTAACTAAGTTATTAACTCTTCACCAACCCTTTTCCAATTCTTTCTACTTTATTCTAAAAAACCAACTCTTTTTGTTATATGCTTAGAATGTGTGAATGGCTATCTTTAACAACCTATTTAATCTCAATTCCAGGCTAGCACAATAAAAATCTAATTTTAAATCTTTAGAAAATGATGAAATTGTTTTTTGAAGTTTGAAATTTTATTTATTTTTTATATTTAATTTTTATACTTTAATTAAGTGGTAAATTTTTATGTGAATTAAATTTAATTAACTAGTATAGATATTTTAGAAAGATATCAAATTTAAGTTATTTAATTTAATTAAAAATTATTTTATTTAAATTAATACACACAAATATAAATATTGACATCTTTATGTAAAAATGATTGGTAAAAAGATTATAACATATTCAAACTCTTTAAATAAATATTTTTAAATATTAATTTAGAGGTGGACTTTAAAAAGTATTTTAAAATCTAATTTAATGAATTTTTAATAATATTTTATAAGTAGTAGGTATTTTATACGTCATGTGAAACTATGATATTTTTTATCATGATTCGACCATGTAGTTGTTCAAGTCAAACTAATTGATCCATGTTTCACGAGTAGTGGTTCATAAAATCCTATCTCTCACAATAATGAATGGTCCACTTAACACTCATTTCATCTAGGTGATGCTCATAGAGGTGAAGCATCGGGCCTTCCCAAGAGGTCACCATCCTAGTTTTACTTCAACTCAAACACAATTAACCATGGAATTTAACCCCAAGGTTAACCCACTTAGCTTGCAACCTCATTTGTAAAAAATTCAACAAGTTTTGTGCCTTATGAACCATTCATTATATAGCCCTTTTAGATCATCAAATGATAATTAGGATGTGTTTTTCATAGCATATAAAATAATTATATTGCTATTAGGATTCTACCATGTAATGTTTTGAGTCAAACTCATTGACCCATGTTTCATGAGTAGTGGTTCACAAGAAACTATCTCTCACAATAATGAATGGTCCACATAACACTCATTGTATCTAAGTGATGCTCACATAGGTGAAGAATTAGGCCTTCATGAGAGGTCACCGATCCCATTACTACTCCAACTCAAGCATGCTTAACAATGAAGTTTTTCTCCAAGGTTAATCCCACTTAGCTTGAAACCATATTTCAAAAACCTTCAACAAGTGTTTTTCCTTATCAAGCATTCATTCTAGACCCACTTTAGCTCATCAATCAGTAAGTAGGAGGTATTTTCCATAATGTGTCAAAGTTTGATATGATATTAGGATTCATCCATGTAGTTTATCAAGTCAAATTGATTGGCCCATGTCTAATATGCACTCTATTTTTTTAAAGTTATTTATTTATTTATTTTTTAATTTTGAATGAAAGTTTGTAAGATATATACAATAGAAGTATAGAAATAACACAACCCATGGAATTTATTCAAATAGATAACTAAACCAAATCTTTTTTCAACAAAAACAAACACAAAAATATTCTAGATTTATCACAATCATGGGTAAAAGTTGGAAGTTAGGTCCACGAAGAGGGGAAGATTTAGCCAAAACCAAAAAAATGTAGGAAACACATACACATATTTAAAAAACGTGTACATGCTTTGGATCAGGTCCTGATCCTAAATCTAAAAACTATGGGTTTAGATTTAGGTATGCACCCTAAAACACGTACACATTAAAAAAAATTGCATGTTACTAACCTGCACATGTTTTATAATGCGTATGTATTTCTTAAAGCTATTTAATTTTCTAAATAAATGACTGTCTTATTCATTTTCTCATTACATTTTTTTTGCAATCTTGAGGAGAGCTTAATTCACATACGTGTTCCTGAGGGCCTAGTTCAACCAAATTTTCATTGCCACCTCCTCTCATTGACAAAACTAACCTCAACAACCTCCATGTTTGTTGAATTTTGCTTTTTTTTCTTTATATCTTGCATTTTTGTTTTGTAATTGTTATTTAGTTTTTGTTTGTTTTACATTGAATATTTTATACTTTTTAAATTGTATTTAAAACAAAAAACATCAACCAAACCAAAAGTTTTAAATTTTGAATTAAAAACCATAAAATCTATATCTAAATTAACTAGAATTTAACCTAAATTAGACACATTTAACTTAGAAATCAAAACCCTAAACCCTAGGTTTCAAGAGACATAGACCTAAAAAAAAAAACCCTTAATCCTAGGACCTAAACCCTAAAACCTAAACCTAAATTAGATTTATAATGTCTAGATTCGTTGTCTTTTTACTATGCTTGAAATCACATATAATCCCTAGATATGTCTATTTATAATGTCATTAAATTATAATCCATAGATAGGTCTATTCATGCTTAGGTGCACAGGTCCCTAAAATTTTTATCTATGTCCCTATAAATACCTTCAAGGAACTCAAAACCAAGTATCAAATTTCATCAAAATAGGATTGGCAAGTAAAATTTACCACTTAATTTTAACCTTGCAAGGAAAATGAAACCATAGAATTCAACACAAAACCAATTGAATATACATGAAATTTCCCTAGAATCATACCATCCACATGTACTACCTACCTATCCCCCTCTATGGGCAGATATCAACCTACCTCTCCATCTAATTTAGAATTATGATTGCTCCTAGAGTGTTCTCTCTATCTCCACCTTAAGGCTTCTCCTCTCTATTCTCCCAAGAATGATGGGAATTCATTGAATGGGATGATTCATGATGAGGTTCCCTTACTATTATATCTTGAATGATATGAATAACTTGAGGACCACCAACAAGATTCATAGGTGGGTTCTTATCCTTCCTCTCATTCCCACTTTGATGAGTGGCATGATGCATAGGAGGCATCTTTCATTAAGAATAAATGCATAGGTTAAAAAATACATACAATAATCTAAAAAGAATCACTAAGGCATGAAATTCATTAGTCCAAGATAAAATGATATAATACTTTGAAATTAATAAGCACATACCACTCAATTTTAACCTTGCAAGGAAAATGAAACCATATGGTTACAAGAAGTCAACACAAAACCAATTGAATATACATAATTTAATAAAATTAAACTCTCTATCATAAAACTTTATATGAATATGCTTGTTTTCTCTAATTCTCAAAATCATATTTATTGCAATAAAATTTCAAGGTTCATGGTCTATGATAGACAATGAAAAGGAATGGAAAATTTATAATTTTGTATATTCCTCTTCATGGACCTAATACTTAAAACTTTCAAAAGTTACAACATTTGAAACTCATAAATATGTAGATCAAATATATAATAACAAAACCTGATTTTTTTTTGAAATAGCCATGATTATCTTCTCAAACTAGTAAGGAAATATAGGCTAGTTAATAAAAACAACTCTAGAAATTTAGATAGAAATTAAACCAAAATATAATCTTCCCAAAATCACACAATCATGAAATGCCAACAATAAATTATGATCAAGTAGCTCATTAAATTATACTTAATACATTACAATTTTTCCACTTGTCAAATCAATGAAGTATGAACTTGATATTATTATTTAAGAATTTTAAATTAGGCCATTATGTTGAAACCAAAATTTAAGATAAAGTACTCTAATTTAATCAAGGGTACATGTACATGACTTTAATTGTATAATTTAATTTACATGCTATGTATTTTCATGTTAACTATGGATTTTTTAAATTTTTAAATTGAATGTGTCTTCAAATGAAATGTATTTTGAATTTGTGCATGTGTTCAATGTGATTTATAACTTTCAAACTGTGTACATTATTTAATTAGTATGTTGATATATATTTTTTAATTGTTTAACATGGAGTTTCCATTTCACTAAACATGGAGCCTAAATTTAACATAGAGGATTTTATACCTAATGCAAAACTTGAATATCCAATACATCTAGATCCACCACCACAAAAAAACCCCACACCTCCACATTCTCCACCTCCTAATCCCCCATTCCCTGTAGTAGATCAAGCTTAGTTAAGAGAAAGCATTAGAAAAAATGTTAATGTGATTTAGGAAAATATAGTTTTGATAAAAAATGAGCCTAATATTCCCCCCATCTCTCATGGTTTGCATCTTCAATGCAAATTGTTATCAATTCTGTCTAATCTATTGATGCAAACCTAGATAGGTTTCATCAATGGAGAGAAGAGAGGAGACAATTCTATGTAAATGGATTGTCTTATAAAGAAATCCATGACCTTAAAGTTACCAAACAATCCATTTTCCAAGATTTTTTAAGCCCCTAAAAAAACAAACCAATTCCACTCACCAAAAAAATGAATTTCAGTTAACTAGTGTAGGTACCTACATATAACTACAAATTTTTGGTATAGATGGTGGATGGTGTTTGATAATCCACCACATGGAAATTGTGAGATGCCCCTATAATTTTTGAGAAAGTTATGAGTTGAGTTTGAGTTGGGTTTCAAACCCAACTATTTTGATATTAGACCATTTCAAGGAGTTGGGTGTGGCATGCCCCAAGATAGATTAGGAGAACATGTCGATCCTTAGTGACTTACTCCAATTGCTCCTATTGTTTCCCCTCCTTCTCTTGATGTTCCCACTATAATTTAGTAGTATATGATGTTATCGACATTAGGAGTATTGAGTTCTCTTTTAGGACATCTCGCTCATCAGACTACATATGTGACAGTTAAAGTGGGAAATAGAGAGCATGGAGGCTTGGGCTATGTGAATAATTAGGAATCCACTTTAGGTGACCCACATGCATCTAGGAAAGATTCATATATGGATTTATTATATTTTTAGGATCATCCTACACAAGTATGTACATCTTTTGAAATTAGGAACATTTAAATAATTTGATTGAAATGTACAAAATTCATGTAAATAATAACATTAAATTATAAATATAATATAATATTAATTCAAGAAGTGTTCAGTTATAGATGCATGATCACACGATGCCTGAATCTCAATATGATTGTGTATGTATTTCAAGTTCTTTAGAATTGGGCTCACCTTTTGGTCAGGTAAAAACCAATATATATTTTAATTTATGTGCACATATCTAATTTAATTTAAATTTGTACACATATGTGAAATGATATATTATATCTAGATGTAGGGAGGTCATGTGATACTGAGTATCGAGCAACCATAAGTTGTGGTGAGCACTCTAAGTCATCATTAGCTTAGGTGTGCGTATTCAATTTTTTTAAAAGTTTAAATTAAATACACATCATAGATCTAATTTAATTTGAATTTTTACACATGTGTGAATGATCTATATGTAGGTATTTCATGTGATACCCATGGTGGGAAAACCTAAGACATCGTCATCATTTATGCATGGGAAATCTTAGGTGCATGATCATGAGGTCATATAATTTGAGGTTGTAAACTTTACTAAATCTCCTATACAATTTTTAGGGACCTTTTAGATATATATATTTCAATTTCTAACATATTGCTTACTTTATATGAATATACAAGATATAGTAGATCAATAATTTGGAATTTTTCAATTCATAGTTATGCTACCCATTGAACAAAATATGCCAGTAGATCCACATGAGCATATGGTAATTTATGCGTGTACTAAAAATCATTTTTATTGTATTTATGAGATATTTAATTAAATTTATTTTTATCAAGTTTATATGTTGAATTATATGAAAACTTATAAATAACTTTAAATCTAATTTCAAGTTTCTTGTACTCTTTTACAACATGATATAGGTGCATTTAGTCCATGTGGAGAAAAGAGGAGACATGATTTGACTAGTCACCCTGATAGTTAGATGGTTTTAACTTTTATTGAATATATATCTCTAGCTTTATTTAAATACATGTGTTGGAATTGACATATGCATTTTGAACATGTTATTTCATGGACCATTTCACATACAGTATATCAAGATTAATATGATCATGTTTGTGTTTATTTATATTAGTTGACTTTAAAATGATGATTATTTATGCACTCAATTATGATCATGCTACTTTAATTTTGATGATTATATGCACTCATGTATGTATATATATTTTATCTAATTTTCAAGTAATATGCACTATATAAATTCTTATCTAGAATCAAATTTCATATATATTTACATGTCATTATTGAATTAAGTATAGAAATGTCTTCAAATGATTAACTCTTAAATTTAAATAATTTATCACATGGTTAGGTGACAAATTAAAACATTCCTTAAATAGTTTAGATATTATTTATAATAAATTAAGGATAGGTAATTTTAACTATTTTTCAATTCTAGCAAAAAATTGAATCACTGGATAAAAATCTCTCCTTGTATGCATAAAATGTATGATCTATACAATTGAATAATTATATAAAATGTGGTAAATACAAGACATGATTTGTATAAGATAAAATTGGAACAAGATATTTAAAAAGTGACTAATAAGTTCATTTATTTTCATACATTGAACAAACATATATAATGTATATTGATGTTTAATACAACTATATAACATGATGAAACATATATGTGCATGTAGATACAATTAAAGCTTAGTAACTTTTAGGTCAAGACCAAAAATTAATATTTTCATAGTCTCTTGATAATTTTATTTATAGTGACATTCATATGGTAGACCGACTTGATGAGAACCTGCAAAAATAATTAATGTAAGTAAAGTAACTATAGTTTTTATGAGTCATTTAAATAAATAATTTTTTATATTAAATATAGAGGAAACAACAGATACAAAAACAACAAAACAAGAAAATTACATTAGATCTATCACAGTGCTAGCTAGAAAAAACCCAACCTATCCCCCCTCAGTACAAAAGAGTGAGAATAGGTGCCTAGCTTCTTGTCCCAAATAGAAGCCATTACATAATAACTTCAAGCCCCAAATCGGAAGAGAGTACAAAGTCCAATATTCATCCTGTCACAAAGATATTAGCATGAATACAAAAGCATACTGAATAAGATAAAACCAGTTAAGATTACATCAAAAGGATATACAAAATAGTTGTCTCCAAGTGATTAAGTAGCACCAAGAACACCACTAAGGAGCACCAAGGTACTGCCAGCAACAACCTCATCATAAGAAGGCCTATCATTTTGAGTCCTCTTCTCCGTGTCTTTCTTCTTCCCAACAACAAACTCATTATGGAAGGATTGGAGAGCATTCAGAAACACATCAACACTAGGATGACCCTCAGTCCATAGATGCCCATATCTTGCATCCATAATGTCAATATTACCCTATCTATTCTCAAGATAATCCCAAAATTTATCTTTTGAAATAGCCACCATAATGTACATCTGCATTGAAATGGTATAAAATATGAGTCTCTTAGAAGACTCAGTAAGCAACCTTTTTCTCCCTTGAAAGAAATCTTCATTCTTGACTTTCCATATAAACCAAAGAAGATTGGAAGACAAACATAACCAAAAAATATTTGGAGTTTTCCCTAACTTAATATTATGCATGAACAAAATATTCTCAGGAAGCAACTATCCGCTAGAAAACCAAATATCAAGCCCATTACAAAATAATTTCCAAACTTCTTGAGCAAAGATGCAGTTAAAAAAAATGAAATAGAGGTTTAGGAACTCTACACAGGTTCCACACTGGAATATCATCATAATTTAATTTAAAAGAAGGCTTCTGCAAAATAAGCAACTATCTAAAAGAATCTTGCTTACCTTCAATCAATCTACTCCAGTTATTCTAAAAAACATTTTTCCATTGAGTTTTATCCCATTGCTATTTCCAAACTTGATTCAAATAACTAGTTAAATCAATGTGACCTGTTAGGAAAGTATAGAGTTCTTTAGCTTTAGTATTCCTTATATTTGAGCCATTTTTCTAGTGGAAATCTTTAAATTGATTAGGATTATTTTTATATCTTACAAGAAACTTTATCTAGCTACATGCCTCTCTAAGGACCGAGTATCTTATCCAGTTAGAGGGGGGAAGATTGAATTCAGAAACCAATTCATTCCATCCTTTCTATTTTCCATCATTCAAAAAATCACTATAGTGTTTGATCCCCAAGGAAGCCCAACGTTTTGCCGAGAAGCCCTAAATAAGAGCCAAAGGCTTCCCTCTGTGATGAAAGTTCCACCAAATCGATCTATGAGACTGAATAGTTCCACCATCTCCATTGATGACCTGATGATTATCAAGATGAACTTTCATTATCGCCCATGCCTTCCAAATAGTTCTAAAAACAATGGAACCAATAGGTAACATGACCTCCTAACTACAAAGGATATCATTGAGAGGAAAGGCCTTCCAAGATTTAGCACATTTAGGAACAACTCTGATAATATTTTTCCAAATCAACACTTTCAAAGGCTCCACCCCATCTGGAGATCCAAGGACCCATTTTGAAGCAAGGGCAGTCCCTTGCAACTTCAAATCCTTTAGCCCAAGACCACCTTTACATTTAGCAATGGTGCACCATTCCCAATTAACCGCATGTTTCTTTCTTTTTCCCTTCCCATCCGACCATAGAAACAATCTAATTCTTTTTTGAATCTCATTAATCTAGTAGGAATTGAAAAACCACACAAAGGAAAAGTAGATACTATAGGAAGAAATAATTTTCTAACAAATTTGAATCCTGCCAGCAAAAGAGAGAAATTTCCTATTCCATTTGGAAATATTCTTCTCAATTTTATTTTGAATCCAAAGCCACATTTCCTTCAAATCTGGATCCATAGCAAAGGGGATCCAAAGATATCTAACTAGCTTATGAGGACCTCCCCATTGAATTCCATACTTCGTTATCCAGTCTGGGGGTCGATCCGTCCAACTCAACAACCAAGACTTAGATGGAGAAATCTTAGCACCTGAAGCTAGATAGAAAAGATCAAACTTCCTCATTAAATTTGCAAAGTTTCAATCTTTCAACTCAAGCATAATGTAAGTATCATCAACAAACTGTAAATTGAGAAGCTCATTATCATTTGGCAATCTAATTCCTCTTATCCTTGGAATTAAAGCATTCTCTCTTAGCAAGTAATGGAGGGAATTAGAGGAAATGAAAAACAATGTCAGAGCCAAGGGGTAGCCTTGTCTAATAGATCACTCCAAAGAGATATCTTGAGTGGGAACTCCATTAACCTCAATCTAGGTAGAAGCATCATGGAAGAGAGTTCTAACCATATCATAGAAAGTCTCAGGGAAACCAATTGCATCCAACATCATCAATAAGAATTTCCACTTGACCCTATCATAGGCTTTCTCAAAATTGAGGAGAATCATAGAAACATTTTGATTGGAAGATTTAGCCCAATTCAATGTCTCCCAGCTATTAATAAGGTTTTCAAGAATATATCTTCCCTTAGTGAAACTATTCTGAGTAGAGTTAATAATATTGAGGAAGTATTCTAGCCACCCTGTTAGCTAGGATTTTGGCCAAAATATTATAGGACACATTTAAAAGAGTAATAGGCCTCCAATTCTTGACCAAAGTCCTATCACCATCTTTAAGGATCACTTTGATCACACCTTTATTAATCTTGATACCAAGAGACCCCTTCTCGAAGGCATCTTTATACACAAGGAGAAGGTCCTCACAGACCCAATCTATGAAAGTTTTGTAGAATTCAGCTGGAAGCCCATTAGACCTAGGGGATTTATCATCCTTTAGAGATAAAATGGCCTTCTTGACTTCTTCAAGAGACACCTCTTTCCCCAAAATTTTTTCCATATCCTTAATAATTTTCTTAGGAATAAGAGATTTGATGTTCTCTCTTGCCTGAGTATTATCCCTCCCCTCTTCATCAGAAGAAAAGAGCCCTTTATAGAACTAGAAAAAATGATACCTTATCTCATCTTGATTAGACACCAAAGAACCATGCATATTAATGAAGTCAATCTACTCTCTGATCTACTTTTCCTTAATGTATCTAAAAAATAATTTGGAGCCTTTATCCCCATTCTCTAGCCAATTCATCTTAGCTCTGACCTTAAGGTCTTTTATTTTGTTATTCTAGAGCCTTCTAAGAGAGTCTTTAGCCAAAGAAAACTTTTCAACAAGATCATTATTTGTAGGATTAAACTACAACTCAAATTCTACGTGAAGAAGATTATCCTAGAGCATGGTCTCCTTCCTTATATAGTCCTTTTCTCTTTTCCTCCCAATGGTTTGAAAGAGGATTTTCTAGCCTTAAGTGTTAGCACCCCATCTCTCAATAGGTGACATAGACTTGAGCATCCATTTATTAATTTTTATTAGACACAAGATGGCATTCTTATAGTTGACATCCTTCAAAAGTCTGGTATTCAAACAAAAACTGCTATTATACCCAGAAGCCTTAGGCAAGCCATCCTTCAAGCAAAAGGAGGCCCTGATAGGGTGATGATCAAAGAGAGAGAAGGGAAAGACCTCAATTTTATAGCCATTATCCATCAAAGAAGGAGAGAAGAATTCCTTACTAGTATAAAATCTATCCAATCTACAATAAATCCTTCTACCCCCTCTTTGAGCATTACACCAAGGAAACCAGATTGCATGAGTATTTTTCTTCTGCCTTTCAATGGGATCTTGTATTCTAAGTCTAGATTTCATCCTTATCTAATAAAACCTCTCATTTCCCTTCCAATCCCAACCTATACCTCCCCATTTATCCTCATCCTTCTCCACAAAGTTGAAATCCCCACCAATAATCCAAGGAACCTCTTATAGAGAATACAACCAGTTCAACAATAGGACCATCTCCCTATAGTCATTGGAAGAATAGATCGAGTAGACTCCAAAGCATCTTGATTCTTTCTTTAAGATCACCCACACTACTCTATTACAAGGGGAAACCCCAGAGTAGATCACATACTAAGCCCAAGAATTAGCAACCAAGAGAGAAGCTCCTCCTTTACCCTTATCATGATTACTAACAAAATAGGAAGAATCTTTCCAAATAACCTTCAAGCTTGTCTCCAATGCAAAGTCAACTGCCTTAACTTCTTGGGAAAAAATCCTTCACCTTATTTTGGGCTAGAAACCTCCTAACCACATGTTTCTTATTAGGAGACTCAAGTCCCCTAACATTCTAGGAGATACACCTAACCTCCATTAATTATGATCACTAGCTAAAGGACATTTATCATTCCTAAAATTATCAAAACATTTAGGAAGCTTAGCTTCAACCTCCACCCTCATAGCAGTAGGGGGAATGATCCCACTAAGTTTCTTTCTCTTATCCTTCTAAGGTTGGGTAGAATCTTTGTCTAAAGGGGATTTAATAGCATCTACACCTTTTTTCTTTATGTATCTTCTAGTTTTCCTCACAACCACCTCCATAGGGTTCTCCTCCCCATTAGTGATATCCTTGGCAGTTAGTAGCCCAAAATCATTTGTTGAATCTATGCCAAATTGAGAAGAAAAACCTTCCAAAATCAACAGGCCGTCAATGAAGTTTGGCAAATTTTCAGACACATTAGGGATCAACATCTCATGAACTTTCTCATTTCCAACCACAAAAGAGATTGATTTGTAAGCTCTAGGAGCTATAGAGTTAGCCACCAAGTTCACCTCAGAGAGGGGAGATGTGGCAACATTATTACTTCCTTTGTGCCCCTCCACTTGGAGAACATCAAAGTCCTGAGGACCATCCTTATTAGCTAACAACATATTTGCAGCCTTAGGGGTTTGAGAAGTCAAGTTACAACCCTCATCTTGAATGATCTCTTCTGATTGAAAATTCCCCACATTGCATTCTTTAAAAAATTTTGAGTTAAAAGTATACAATTTCTCTTCTTTATTAGAAACATTGTTAGCCTCTTTAATAGGTTTTTCTTTGCATCAACTTTAGAAGGGAAAGCTATTCAGAATTCAATTTAGTATATTGTCAAGAATTCCTGAGAATCTTAAAATTTTAGGCATAGATACCATAAGACCTTTTGAAGTATCCTCAATTTGTTACTATCTTGTACAATATGTTCCAAATCAAAGAGAAGGGAAGAAGAATTGCATTCAATATTAGTGGTTGCATCCCTATTCTTTACGAGGTTTGAGCTTACTCAATGCAAAGGAAACACACTTGGAGGATTATTAAAGTTAGGGTTTGGGAAATTCTCCTCAATCTGTTGCGGGGTGGGGTTGGACTGCACTGAGTCCCCAAATTTACTAACTTCATTTTCTGCATAGACCTCTCCTTTGTGAGCCAACATAGGGTTTCTATTATTCCTTTTATTCATCCCATCTGAGGTGGCTTTTCCATTAAATTTATTTCTATTAAGCGGGTAGTTGCTTCTCACATGGCCTTCCCTTCTACATAAATAGTAGGTGTTGCACCCTGTGAGGGTTTCAATTTTACAAGACATAATACAAGTGTTAAGTTGAATTGCAATAGTCCTCGTAAAAAAAACCCAAAGAAAGAGAAACCAAGACCCATGCATCCAAATGCGGAAGCGGAGACCTAGTATCGTCAACCTTGATCACGTTACCATAGGGTTCCAACAATAGCAGAATAAATTTCCACAAAGGAGGAGGCACCTGTTTAATGGTTATTTAATGTGAGAAAGAGAGAGCAAGTACCTCATCCTCCACGGCCTTAGGATTCCAAGCTAGAGCCTAGAAAATTGCTGACCCCACATTCCAAAACTATTTCTTTATGACCTCTGCTTGAGAATTATGGTTATTAAAGAAAATAAAAAAATCCTTTCTACACCATACAACAATAATAAATTTGAAACCCTAATATTTTATTCTAGACATTAGAAAACCAATCCTCTAACTTGTGTGCTAGAGACCTACTAGGATCCACCATAGCAAAAAATATAGCCGTTTTAAGCAGTTTATTGTCTTCTTCAAGAATGGCCTCATTCAAAGCTAGATTAGGAATCAAAATATCTTTCATGGGAGAAAGCAAGGGGTGCTTACCTTGTCCTTCTCTACCATTTTTCTGCCCCTCTTTGTACCCATTGACTGAGAACCTAGCATCCACTGGCAGCCTCCCTCTTTCACCCGCAACAATGTCACAAAAAGACTTTGTCGGGTCATGAATATGAGAAGTAGATGCATTCATGTCAAAGGCCCCTAGAGGCTCCGTAGCATTTTCCATCAACACAACCACCAAAGCAAGGAAAACTCATGTGAAAGGAATCAGATTAGACAACTAGAATGGAGGAAAAGATCCACGCTTCAAACAAGACCAGCCAAATTCCACACCTAGACCACAATCAGACACTCCATAGATAGAAAAAAAGAGCACCAAGTGTGGAGGAGGGCTAAGCCTCCTCCACAGAACAAAAGCTTTGCATGCTCAGGGCCAAAGTTGCACAACAATCAATTTCACCCCTTTAAATAAATAATTACTGTGAGAAAAGAACAATATATATGTAAATGTTATAAAATTGAATCTTATAAATTCCTTACAAATTCAAGTGATGTTTTCCATAAGATGGATTAAGGGGACCTAAGAGGATATAGCTTAAGGGGTCCTAAGAGAATGCTTTAAGGGGAGTTAAGAGAATGACTTAAGGGGATGCAAGAGGGTGGATTAAGGGGAGTTAATAGAATGATTTAAAGGGATGTAAGAGGGTGGATTAAGGGGAGTTAAGATAATGATGTAAAGGGATGCAAGAAGGTGGATTAAGGGGATGCATGTCATGAACCTTAGGATATGGCTTAATGAGTCCTAAGAGGATGGATTAAGGGAAATTATGAGAGTGGCTCAAGGGATGCAAGAGGGTGGATTAAGGGGAGTTGAGAGAATGACTTAAAGGGATTAAACATCTCATGAAGCCTAGAAGCACTAAACCCTAAAACATAGGACCTAAAGCCTAGGAGATGAACCCTAAACCATTTACCCATATAAATTTATTATTCTAATCATCTCATCAAACCTAGAAACTATAAACCATAAAGTATAGGACCTAAAGCCCAGGAGATGAACCCTAAACCATTAACACATATAGATTTGTTATTATAATAATCTCATGAACCCTAGAAACCATAAACTATAAACCATAGGACCTAAAGCCTAGTAGATGAACCCTAAACCCTTAACCCATATAGAGTGACTTAAAGAATGCAAGAGGGTGGATGAGGGAGTTGAGAGAATGAATTAAAGGAATTAAGCATCTCATGAAACCTAGAAACCTTAAACCATAAACCATAGGACCTAAGGCTTTGGAGAAGAACCCTAAACCATTTACCCATATATATTTATTATTCTAAAGCATCTCATGAAACCTAGAATTCGTAAACCCTAAACCATATGACCTAAAGCCTAGGAGATGAACCCCACACCATTAACCTAGATATATTTGTTATTCTAAGAATCTCATGAACCCTATAAACTCTAAACTCAAAACAATAGGACCTAAATCCTACTAGATGAACCCTAAACCCTTAACCCATATAGAGTGACTTAGGGGATACAATTGGGTAGATTAAGGGGAGTTGGGATAATAACTTAAAGCAATGATTTAAATGGATTAAGCATATCATGAATCATAGAAACCAAAAACCCTCAACCATAGGACCTAAAGCCAAGGAGATGAACCCTAAACCATTTACCAATATAGATTTATTATTTTAATCATCTCATGAAACCTAGAAACTGTAAGCCCAAAACCATAGGACTTGAAGTGTAGGAGATGAACCCTAAACCATTAAACCATATATATTTGTTATTCTAAGCATCTCATGAACCCTAGAAAACCTAAACCATAAACCATATGACCTAAAACCTAGAAGATTAACTCTACACCATTAGCCCATATATATTTTTTATTATAAGCATCTCATGAAACTTGGAAACGCTAACCCTAAACCATAGGACCTAAATCATAGTAGATGAACCCTAAGTCATATGAACTAAAACCTAAGATATGAACCCTAAACCCTTAACACATATAGATTTTTTATTCTAAGCATATCATGAGCCCTAGGATATTAAGATCCTAAACCCTTAAACCTAAGACCTAAATCCTACGAGATGTACCCTAAACTATTAACCCATATGGACTTGGTATTCTAAGCATCTCATGAACCCTAGAAACCATAAACCATAAACCATAGGACCTAAATCCTAAGAGATGAAACATAAGCCATTAACACATATAGATTTTTATCCTAATCATCTCATGAAACCTATGATATGAAGATCCTAAACCCTTAACCATAGGATCTAAAGCCTAGGAGATGAACCCTAAACTCTTAACCCATATAGATTTGTTATTCTTGTCAGCACAAAGGATTGCACCCTTGATGATAAGCCTTTGAAAGCTTGGAAATCCCATGATACATGGGAATTTTCTTAGATCATTGGTTTGGTCTATTATGAGAATGAACCTCTAGATTATGAGCTAGCTACATTTGAATATATCTTAAGAATTATTGATTTTATGATGGGAAAAGGGAAGAAGAATAAATGATAAAATAAAAAGCTAATCTAGGAGGTGATGCACCAATATTTTGACTCTAACCTACAAAATGGATCACAAAAATTCTCTAATACTCCTATTCTTAGAATCCAAATTGATCAAATTCATCAGATAAGCAATTCAAAGAAAGGCTTGAAAAATTCTTGCGCACGATGTGACTTGTAATAAACTAAAATTGTATACTTGCATCCAATAAATGAGACTAAGAATTTAGAGGTTCTAGAGAAAAACATAAGAAATTCCTATCAAATCACTCAAAAATAACAAGACATCTCAAATTAGATAGAAGAACCTTTGATTGTATTGAAAATTGAAGTAATCTCTATGAAACTAATATAATGAACTAAAATAATTGTTTTTGTTGTATATAAAAGTTAAAATAATTACCGAGTTATAATAGAAATCTCCTCTTTGTACAATGCAAAGGAAAAGAAGAAAGAACTAAAGAAAAATCCTAAGATTTTCCCGTTTAATACAAAACTAGTCTCAAGGTGCCAAAGGGTGGCACTAGTAGTTAACTGCATTGAAAAACATCCATCTCAATATGCCTCAAGAGCAAAAGAAATAAGTCAAAAATAGAAGGCCCATAACTAATCCAAATTTATCTAGAATAGCTCCAAAATCTCCCTCTCAATCTGCTTGATCAAAGAGATAAAAAAATACTCTAGTTTGACTAAAAGTAAAAAAAACCACTCTTAGTATCTCCAAGTACATGTGTAAGACTCTGTTGGTTTAAAATTATGTAATCCCTTTTAAAATATTACAAAAATTAAATTCAACCATAGTTATGTGAGAGAAATCTTTCTTCTCAGAAAGGGGAAGGAACCTTCTTACTGCTTATTGAAACTAAGGTAAACTAATATAGTATTTACAATAATGTGCACTGCAATTATGATATGGGGGTGTGTCACATTCATGATTCTCTCTTTTTTAAGAGAATATGTTTTATAATGTTTCACAAGTTTAATTGCTAGATGTGATGCAACTTAAATTAAATCTAAGTAGTAATCCCAATATTCCTATCTTCTCAAAGCAATAATCCCAATATTCCTATCTTGTGAAAGCAAAGCCTAGGAATACCAACATGATAAAGATAAGTAACAAGTAAGAAAATCTCAGAGTCACAAAGTTGTTCCATAGTTTTTCGATAAGAAATCGTTCAAGATAGTAACCAACATTGTAAAAGAATCACAAAGTCTTCTTTATACTTCACAATTAATTTCATGAGTAGCGTGAATAAATATAATAACAAAGTCCTATAGATACTTCACTAATAACATCAACAATATCTCAATTTTAAGCAAAAGATATAGCTTGAAGTCCACACAAATATACTCAAAAGCTCTCCAATCTCAACCATTAATCACTAATCACTAAAAATTTCAATCAAATCACAAGATAATTGACATCAACACAAAGTTTGATATACAACTTCACTTCTTTATTGATCAAAAATAGATTCAAAAGATGAAATCGAAGTGTCAAAAGGTTTTTTGGAAACTCTATTGGAGAACAAAGCACACAATCAAGGCCTCACGCTTTTGATTAAGTGAATAAACACTCTAGTATCTTATTGCGTGATCTTGTGTATTGTTATTATTAATATCTCTCTTGTTTCAATTCTACATTCTAGTTGGTAGAAGCTATACACAAGGTTTAAGGGCTCAAGGAGTGGTGGACCCATTCTTTCAATTGTTGCAGTGACATAAAATTCTTCCTTCTCCTCTAAGGGTAAGGTCACCATTACAGTTAACTACAAGTTATGCTCCACAAAAACTAAGATCTCCTCTTTCGAGTGAATCTTCTATTTTTCATAGAGTTCTAGCTGAAGTACCTATTGTACTAAATATCATGACTGCACCAGCTCCAGGACTTTAGGGAAATGCTTTTGGTCTTATAAAGTTGGTAGACCCTTTACACGTAATTCCACATGTTTCATGAAAGCATATTCTAAAGTTTCAAGGTGATGACAAGCAACATCCCAATGAGCATATTGTTTCCTTTTATATTGTTTGCAATGTTCTTGGTATCAAGCATGAAGATGTTTTCATGAGATTGTTTATTGAAACTTTACAAGGAGTTGTTGTAGAATGGTTCTATACTCTTCCAACTACTTTAGTTACCAAATGGAACACTCTATTCACCAAGTTTGAAGAAAGGTTTAAACCTGCTAAAGATGCACACAACTTGTTAGCATAGCTTACAACCATGTGTAAAGAGTTTCATGAACCCATGTGTGAGTTTGTGGATAAGTTTAATAAGCTTGTGACAAGAATTTATACAGTGGAAAGACCAATGGATCATAATCTAAAGTGTTCTTCATCAATACACAAATTCCCAAAGTAATTTTTCACTTGCATAGGGTAGCTCTTGCCAATGTTGAAGAAGCTCAATAGTTAGCTAGAAGTCTTGAGGATGACATGATTCTTGCTAGTGAGATAAGAATGAATGCTGATATAAAATTGAAACCATTAGGATCTTCAACTTCCAATGATAATTCTAACTTTGTTGATCCTATGGTTCAAAGATTAGGAAATGAATTTTTGTATTTGAAGAAGCAAGTTGCTAATAATACTTATAAGGATGTTCCAAGGACTTTCCCAAAATAGTTTGGGAACATAAATCAAAATATTCTTCATGCACCTCAAGGAAGGCTTGCTTTGGAAGCACCACCAACTAATACTATAGTGAGATACTATGAAGTTGAACAAGATGAATATGCACAACCATATTATCCCATAGAATAAAATGTTGATCTTTTTCAAGATGAAGAAAAAAAACCAGCTAACAACTCTAATATTAGCTATTTGCAAATGGAAAATGAATCTAATGACATCTGAAGACTTGGTGATAGATACATACATTGTCTTTACGTGGTCACAAAAAAATAAGCTTGATCAAGATCAAGCTATTGTTCCACCACTGAAAGGAAAGTATTTGGTTACCATTGCAAAAAGAGGTTATCATTTTCCTTGGTAACCAAAAGCTACAAAAAATAAACAAGTACTCCACATCCTTCTCTTGCAGTTCCTATTGTTCAAAAATCCTATGTACAAATTTTTAATACTAGTGTAGCCCTTGTAAAACCTGTAAATGAAGTTTGTACTTCATCTTTGTGTATGTGCAGGATCATCATGGAAAAAACAGGCCCTTAAGTGGCAAAAAAATTAGAAAAATTAGAGTTAGGCAACTTGACGTAAAAATTTGAATAAGTTATCTATATTATTTCAAAAATATGTAAGAATAGAAGTTGTAGAAAATTGAATGTAGTTTCTAAACTACTAGGTTTGTTTAAGAAAACAAAAATCTATTTGGTGAAAATTTGAAATTTCAATGTAGTAGTACTTAAATTTCAGGGAAAAAATAAGTAGGTGTCTGTCTGACCACCATAACCACAATGAAATGATAATATTTTTTATAAGATTTTATATATAAGTAGAGGACTCACGTCTCAATGCGATGCATATTTTTTTGTAATTTTTTTCCAAGTAAACAATTAATTATGAATTTTTTATTACAACTTTTAAAAAATATACAAAACTTGTATGTATGACCACCTTAACTTGGCCAAAACTTCATGAAATTCAATTTTATCTTCTTAATCCTATAGTATGTGAAGTGTAGAATGTGATGCATGTTTTGGATTAAAAAAGTGTGATACCATTTGAAAGCTATAGATATTTTTCAATCAGTCTATCAATAAAAAATTTAGTCATAATTTGAATTGAAAATGAATAATAATTACTTATTAAATTCAAAGTAAAGCATAATTTATATTGTTGTAATGATGAGAATCTCCTTTAAAAACCCTTTTTTTTCATCAATTTTGGGTTTAAAAAAATTCATTAGCCACATGCCCATCATATTGCCACTTTTTGGCCCATCATGATCCTACACATACCCCTTTACAAAGTTCCTTTCAAGATTTTGACATTATTGATACCACAAAGAAGACAAAAACCTAGATGTCTAATGCAGACAATCTTAAGGATAATCCTAATCAATTTGATAGGCTTGTTAAATTTGTGAAGGATAAAGAGACCAATCCATCTAAATAAATCTTTTCAAATATTCCTGCTACCCCAAAGCCAAGGATGCCACATAATAAACTAGTTTTTGTGCCTCCTACTACATCCTAGCACACTAATCCTTTCTTTATTTCCATACTTGTTAATGACTTTAAATTAAGCAATTGTGTAATAGATTCAAGTTCATCAAATAATGTGATGCCTTCCAAGATAACTACTACCTTTGTTTTGAATTTAACAAAAAAAATTAGCCATTGTTAAGAAAGCACCTTTGATTGAACAAATCAAAGATGCACAATTTGCATTTGTTGTGTATCCTAAAAAATAAAATTAAGATGATAATTCTAGTAGTAGATGTACCAACATATTATGGAATTATTCTTGGACATAATCTTTGTAAAGATGTTGGAGGTGAGTTGAACATGAATATATTAGAAGCTAGAATACCCATGAAAGTTGTGATGTAGAAGTTGGTTCTTGAAAGGGAGTCAAAATTCTTGGCGAAAAAGTTTTATGAGCTGAGAGCTCAAATTTTGTTTGATTCCTCAAGTGTTGGAACATATTATTTGCAAAAAAGGAGGATGTTGAATATTCAACAAGAAATATAAGACATGAATTGGAAAGTATTGGTTCTTCTCCATTAGTAAATGAATCATCATTAGATGATTTATCTATTTCAAATTATGAAGCTTCATCAGATGATGAAACTATAGATTTTGATATTGTTAATATTTGTGATCCAAATGATGTTTGGGTAATTAAATTTGATGGTAGTTGTTCTTCCACTGGATTTGGAGCTGATTATTTTTTTATATCTCCCAAAGGAAATTTTTTTCCTTTCTCTTATAAGTTTCAGTTTGACAATACTAATAATACTGTTGAATTTGAAGCTTTATTATTGGGAATGCAAGTTGCATGTAAAAATGGAATTAAGAATCTTCATGCACAAGGTGATGTAGAGTTGGTAGTTTTTTATATAAGGATTTTGTATCAAACAGAGAATGATAGATTAAAGCATGACTGTAATCTTGTTTGGGATTGCATTGAATAATTTGATTCCTTTGATATTTTTGTAGTTCCAAGAGATTATAATGATAGAACTAATTGTTTAGTAGTTTCAACCATGCTCCGATGCCACATAAATATTTTCAAGGTTCTACCTATACTATTGAGTTGGTTTTTAACCCAAGTGTTCTAAACAACTTAGATAATTGGTAGATTTTAATGATGATCATTGAATTGTTGCTTTTTTGGCAAAGAATGAAAAATTTGATGAGTTATATTTTTAAGGAAGTGATTCTCCACCCCAAGAATCTATTTTTGAGATTGAACCAGTTATAGGAGAAGAATTCCTACAAATCAAAGGAAATAAAATTCCTATGGGATTGGTATCTCTTGAGAGACATTTTGACAAGCATGATCGCTATGTTAAGAAGAAACTCTCATATTCTAATTCATGTAAGGAGATAGAGAGTTTTAACTTAGGAGCTGAAATAGATCCTACGATGATAAATATTTGTAAATGTTGCACAACTGAAGAAAGGGAAAAAATGTTGAATTGTTAAAAGAGTATATGGATGTCTTGGCATTATTAATATGAAGATTTAAAATATTTTCATCTGAAGTATATGCAGCATGAAATTCCACTTAAAGTTGGAGCATTTACCTACAAGTAGAAACAAAGTCAGTATAATACAAATATTTCTATAACTATACTTGCAGAGATTCAAAAGATGTTGAATGCACAAATTATATTTCCTATCTATTACTCAACATGGATAGCTAATATTGCTCTTGTTTGTAAAAGGAAAGGCGAGATCTGTATTTGTGTGGATTTTTGAAATCTAAATAAGCTATCACTGAAGTATAATTATCCTCTTCCCGTAATGGATCAAGTTCTCCAAACAATGACTAGATCATAAATGCATTCTATGTTAAACGGTTTCTCCAGTTACAATCAAATAGAGTTTAGCCTAGATGATCAACACAAGACAACCTTTACAACACCATGGGGTAATTTTGCATATCATAGAATTCCTTCTGGTCTTATTAATGCTGGCACCACATTTTAGCATGCTATGGATTTTGATTTTTGTGATGAACTTGGTAAGTGCATTTTATTTTATCTTGATGATCTTTCTATTTTCTCCAAGAAATGTCATGAGCATTTTCATCATTTGAGACAAATAAATTAGAGAGATGTAGTCAACAAAAAATTTCCTTGAATCCAAAGAAGTCAATTTTTGGGGTAACAAATGATAAAATTCTTGGTCACATAGTGTATAAGGAGGGTATTAAGATTGATTTTGAAAGGTTCAAGAGAATTCAGTCGCTTACCGAATAATCAATTAAGAAAGTGTTTCACTCTTTCTTTGGAAAGATGAATTTTCTACAAATATTTGTACTAGATTTTGCATAGAAGACTCGTCATATTATTAATATGATGAAAGGAACTACCACTTTTCATTGGAAAGTTGGAGGAAAAGCTATGTTTGATGATATCAAAGAAGCTATTGCTCAAAGACCAGTGTTAGTCTATCTAGACTACATGAAAGAGTTTGTCATGCATAGTTATGCTTTTGATCATAAACTCTCGACAATTGTGGTACAAGAGAATAGTGAGGGATTTGAATCTCTGATCACATTCATCAGTTACCCCATAAAAAATCATGAATTGAAATATTCCCAAATGGATAAGGATGATTTTTCTATGGTTAAGGCCTTAAAGAATTTTAGGTTCTACATCCTCAATAGTCATGTTAAAGTCTTAGTTCCATATTCAACTCTCAAGTGCATCCTGACACAATAAGAGTTTGGTACAAAAAGGGGAAATTAGATTTCAAAAATTCAAGAGTATGACATGGAAATCAAGCCCACTAAGCTGGTGCATGGGTGAGGGTTGTGTTAGTTTATTGCTGATAATAATCTTGATAAATAAATTCTGAAATTGAAAGAGGTAAATTCAAATGAGCTTCCAATGGTGTTGTTTGCCAATACTATTAATGAATGACATTCAAACATTGTTTATTTTCTCACATATGGAGAATGTACAAATCATTTGTCTCCAAAAGAAAATAGAACCATCAAGCTTAAATTGATTTTTTTGGTGGGATAACGGTTTATACAAGCATGCCTTATATGGAACTTTCTTATGTTGTATTGATAAAGCACAACAGGAAAAATTATTGAATTCATATCATGAATTAGCATGTAGAGAATATTTCTCAGCACCAATCACAACTCATAAAATTTTATGAGCAAAGTATTAATAGCCTATGATTTTTTAGGATGCATATTCATGAGTGCATAAATTCAAACTATGTCAACAATTCGTAGGTAAGCAAAAGTTGCCAACTTTAACATTGAAAAATTCTGCCATTGAAGAACCCTTCCATCAATGGGGAAATGACTTCATTGGTGCACTAAGCCAACCTTCAAGTGTAGGACACACACATGTTTTAACTACAACTAATTACTTTTCCAAACGGGTGGAGGTGATTCCGGTTAAACATGCTGATTCAAAAGTGGTTTGTAATTTATTGAAGGAAAAAATCATATCTAGGTTTGGTGTGCCAAATAAAATTGTTGTTGATAATGCTTCTAATTTCTCATCAAGCAAGATCATAGAATTTTATTTTGAGCATAGTATTACATTATAACATTTTTCTTACTATTACCTGCAAGGTAATGGTTAGGATGAATCCAAAAATAAAAAATTGGTAACTATTATCTACAAGCTTGTGAATGAAAATCAACATTTATGGCACAAGCTTTTGTATGATGCTTTGTGGGTAGACAAGATAACTTCAAAGTGAGAAATAGGAATGTCTCCTTTTCAACTCTAGTATGGGTTGAATGTTGAAATTCCAATCACATTAGAACTTCCTACTCTCCAATTGGCTAAAGCGACTGAGGATGAGACTTCTGATAATTCAATTGATAAGTGAATCATGTATCTTTCTAAACTTGAGTTGAGAAGCAAGTTTAGGTAGCAAACCATATCATGAAGCACCAAGAAGAAGTGAAAAATATTTTTGACAAGAAGGCCAAGTCTCATGACTTTCAAGTTGGTGATCTCGTTCTCTTATGGGTTAAGTGAAGAGAACCAAAGGGTATGCATGGAAAATTTGATTCATTATGGTTAGGATTGTTCAAAATTCATTAGCTACAGGGTGAAAATAGTTTTCTCTCAACATAGGAAGATGGAACATCATTTTCTCTTCCCCATAGTGGGAAGCATCTAAAACTCTTTATAGAATGAGGTGATAGGTGTTCCATGTAAATAGTTTAGTAGTATTTACATCTTTTTATTTTTGAGTCTTTATTTTTCTCACCCAACTCTATTCCCAATGGATGGATAAAGTTAATTGGAGTCTAGATTTCTACTTTTTTCATTGATTTCTAAGAATGATTGAAGGAATCTCCCCAACTAGAGTGAGCTGTCATCCTTGAATCCAACTGTGCTCGATTCACAAGATAACCCCCTATGAAACTTGTCTATTTCATAGGTCTGTGCACTTCAAGCACCTAAAATAAGGAAAATTTCAATTACCATTGGTGCATAGTCCTAAACCTCAAATCATCCATTTGAGTTTTTTCCTTGTTTGTATTTCAAAAAACCTCAAAACAAATATTTTGTTAATTCTAATTTGTTGGGAGTTAGAAAATTCTTGACTCATGTAAGAGCACTAATTTTTAGCACTCCTACATGATCTAAGTGTGAAATTTCTTTGTGTTGGAGCATTGTTTTTCAGTGCTCCTACACCCTTCTTTCCTCCTTACATGTTGAAGCGCTAAATTTTAGTGCTCTTCCATTTTTGAGTTAGGTTTCTTCCCACATGTAAAAGTGGTATTTTTTACCACTTGTGCATCTCTTGCATTTTAAAAATGTAGGAGTAGTGATTTTCACCATTCCTACACTTTCCCTCCCTTTTGCATGAGTCTCATTAACGAGCTTCAAGTCATTAATGGTTCATTTTTCAAAATTTTTAATGAATTATTTAAGTCATTTTAAGTTTATTTTCTCACATTTTTAATAGTTTCTTCCATCTCCTTCTCTCCATTTTTAGCTCCATCAATTTTTAAGGCATGGATAAATTCTTCATGAATTTCATTCCAAACTTTTGTTACTTCTCACCGGGTATGTTATGTTTTTTTTTTCTTTTCTTTCTATTTAGTTTTATATGTTCTTCAAGCATTCTTTCATGTTTTAGGTAAATAAATTTGCATCTCTATCTCTTGGATTCCATTTTATTCTAATGGTTTTTGCATTTATTCCTTTAGGTTTTTCAACTTAGGGTTTTATTCCCTAGTTTTGTTTTGAGTTTCTTTATCATCAGTCTTTTATGCTATGTTTTTTCCTCACCCATTATCTTTGGTGAGGAAAATTTGAATATCTTTACTTTGATTTTTACCAGTTCTTCCCACATTTACAAGTGACAAAAATCACTACTTTGTCAATATTTTCCCCAACTCCTAAGTGCAGGAGTGGTGTTTATCACTTTTCTTGCAACTAATGATTCTTCCCTTGATATGCATTGGTGGTGATTTTGACTACCCTTGCGTACTAAATTTTCTTTCAAAGGTGAAGTGCTCGAGCAGTTTTTTTAATCGCTATTACATCAAGAAGATTTTCCCCTATATGTTGAAGTGCTAAAAATCAATGCTTATGAAAAATTATTTAAAAATCCTCCAAGGCATGTAGAAGCATTGATTTTCAATGCTTTTGCATCAAACACTAAAATCCCAAGTGTAGGAGTGCTGATTTTTCAACACCCTTACACTAATGGCAGTTTTCCATTTAACACTCAAAAAACCATTTCATTTTCTCTTTGAACCTTGTTCCATCACTAATGCTCCATTTTCTACACTTCATGGATGATTTTCACTGACTCCAAGATGCTTATCCTATTGGTAACACAAGGGTAGACAACTAAAAGGGGGGTGAATTAGTTGTCCTAGATATTTAAAACTTATTCAACTTATTAACCTTATTCTTAGATTTTATTATAACCCATGAAAGCACAAATCATCAACACATTATAAACACACATAACACCAAGATTTTTTTATGTGGAAACCTGCTAGGAGAAAAACAACATTGGAGATCAATCCACAAGATTATATCTTATTAAAAGTATAAAGAAATCAAATATGGGGAATACACATGCATTTAGGCACATTGCCTGGAGATCACTACTAAATTACAACAAGCCTAACTACCTAAAGGAAGAAACACTACCTTACAAAAATAATCGGATTACATCTATAGGGATTTGAATTGATAAATTAGCATGTGTTAATGCCTAATCACAGTTCTAGTTAAGCACATAAACTTTTCTTCACTCTTCTTAACACTTCTTCACACTTTTCTCTACCTTTTAATGGTTACGAATTTATTCACACATACAAACACACTCAAAATCCATTGGCATACTTCAATTCAAATAAAAAATCAATTATATATATATAAAATGAATATAAACTGTCAAACCAAAACACTAAAGATTATTAATACAAATCAACCAAGGTCAGAAAAAACTTAGTAAAGACCCAAATAAACATATCCAACATTAAAACACTTCAATTAATTACTCCTTGAAGATTCACAACACACTACAACACCATGTTAGCCAAAAACAAGAAAAACATGAACACGCAAGAGAAAATCACCAACCACAAGTACAATGATCAATGTAGACATGCAAAAAAGATAGAGCACGATATAGAAACATCCAAAAGAATTAGGAATCAAGAGAGAAGCATCCAAAACAACTAACCTAACTGAAATCACATCATCTTTAATCAGTAACACCATTTGAAGCAACAATTTTTTTTAGAATATAAATCTTCATAACTCGATCAAATATTCATGGGGATCATCAAAACTTGATGTGGATAAACTAGAAACACTAAAAAAAAAACCCTTTATTCCACGACCTCTGATCATGAATGTATAGAACTTACCGACATACTAAACTTCACTTCACTACTGACAACTTGCAACTCATTCCATTACAATTTTCTCAATATCTTCGACATATACAACTTCTAATGAATTAATGCTAATAGTGTTGAAATCAATGACAACCACATATCAACAACACAACCACAACATCCAACAATCTCCCCCTTTGGAATTGATGGCAACACATGATGTGAAAAACACCATCAATGCAATGAACTTTAGAAACTTACTCCCCCTTAGGTTCTAACTCATTTTCTCCTCAACTCTTTCACATGATCTTCTTTCCCACAAGGATCTTCTTACCTAGAAAGTTTTACATCTTCTCCCCCTTTGACATCAATGACAAAGATCCCTAAGCTCAACACAAAATTTGAACCATATATCTGAGCATCTGAATATCTAACTACTCCCCTTGAGTAGTAGCCACCACAACATTAATCTAGATCAAGATATGACTATGAAATGCATAGACTGATGCAATGCAATGTATCCCTAGTTCTGATTAGGAGCGGTAATCACCCCTAACTTCCCTTTGATATATTCAAAAGTATCCTTAGGCAACAACATGCTAAATATGTCTACAATCTACTCCTTACTAGGAACATAATCCAATCTGACTTCTTTTCACTCACCTTTTCTCTCAAAAAGTGAAACTTAATAGATATATTCTTTATCTTTGAATGCAACACCGAATTCTTATAAATTTTAATAGAACTTGAATTATGATATAATATATCAATAGGCTCATTATAGACAACTCTAATATCTTTCAATATCTACTTCATCCATAGGACTTGAGTACAATTGTTTGCAGTAACAATGTGGTCATCCTCTGCAACAGATAAGGAAATGGAATTATTCATCTTACTTAACCATGAAATCAACTTCTTACCTAAGAAAAATGCTCCACCACTAGTACTTTTCTTGTCATTTACATCTCATGCCCAATCAACATCAATAAAGGAACTCAAAGTAATATCATAATCTTTAGGATACCACAAGACAAAGTCAACTGTTCCTTTCAAATATATGAAAATCCTCTTCACAATAGTCACATGAGATTCATTCAGACTAGCTTGAAATATTGCAACAATACATACAACATTCATGATATCAAGCCTAGTTTGAGTCAAATAAAGAAATCCACCAACCATTGATCTATATCTAGTCTAATTTACTTGTACATAATCATCTTCTGTTGTCAACTTGCATATGATCACCATGGGTGTACCAACTAGCTTTGAATCTTCCATATCGAACTTCTTCAACAATTCCTTCACATACTTGGACTGAGATATTAAAATCCTTTTATCTAACTAAGTAATTTGCAATCCCAAAAATAATTTCATCTCACCAATTGTTGACATCTCAAATTCATTCTGCATCTCATTAGAAAACTTCATGCACAAACCATCATCTCCTCCAAAAATGATATCATCAACAAAGGGGTATGTGTAGGATCATGATGGGCCAAAAAGTGGCAATATGATGGGTATGTGGTTGATGACATTTTTTTTACCAAAAATTGATGAAACAAAAAGATTTTTTAAAGGAGATTCTCAACTTTCCACCAATATAAATTATGCTTTAATTTGAATTTAATAAGTAATTATTATTCATTTTCTATTCAAATTATGACTAAAGTCCTGAATGATAGATTGATTGAAAAACATCTAGAGCTTTCAAATAGTACCACATTTTTTTATTCCAAAACCTGCATCACATTCTATACTTCGCATACTATAGGATTAAAAAAAGAAAAATTGAATTTCATGAAGTTTTGACCAAGTTAAGGTGGTCAAACATAAAAGTTTTTTATATTTTTAAAATTTGTACTAAAAAATTCATAATTAATTATTTACTTTGGAAAAAATTACAAAAAAATATGCATCCCATTGGGACATGAGTCTTCTATTTATATCTAAAATCTTATAAAAAAATATTATCATTTTATTGTGGTTAGGGTGGTTAGACATACACCTACTTCTTATTTTTTCCTTGAAATTTAAGTACTATTGCATTGAAATTTCAAAATTTTAGCAAATAGATTTTTTTTTTAAACAAACCTAGTAGTTTAGAAACTACATTCAATTTTCTACAAATTCTATTCTTACGTATTTTTAAAATAATATAGATAACTTATTCAAATTTTTACATCAATTTGCCTAACTCTAATTTTTCTGATTTTTTTGCCACTTAAGGGCCTATTTTTTCCATGATGATCCTACACATACCCAACGAATTCAACAATCCAAGTTTCAGCAAATACTCGTCAAATTTGGCATGCCATGCTCTAGGGGCTTGCTTGAGTCCATACAATGCTTTCTTCAATTGAAACACCATAACTCCCTTATGAATCAACTAAAATCAATTAGGTTGCTCAACATACACCTCTTCTTCCAATTCACCATTTAGAAAAGTTGACTTAACATCCATCTAATAAACCTTGTAGTTCTTGTAAGCAGCATAGGCAAGAAATAATCTTACAACTTCAATTCTAGCAATAGGGGAAAAAGTCTCTTCAAAATCAATTCCTTCCATCTCTGAATATCCTTTTCATACCAGTCTAGCTTTATTTCTAACCACTTCACCTTGCTTGAATTCATTTTGTTTCTAAAGACCCATTTAGTTCCAATGAAATTCTTATCCTTAGGTCTAGGAACAAGAATATATGTACCATTCTTCTCAATCTTCTTTATCTCTTCTTTCATTGCTTCCTACCAATACTTGTCTTTGCATGCTTCACTCACACTAGTAGGCCTAGTCTTTGAAATCAAGCAATATTCTTCTGCAATCTTTCTCCTAGTCTAGACACCTTTGTTCTTATCACCTATAATTTGATCTTCTGAATGATTCAATATTACATACCTCAAAGTATTCTTAGGATGTTCTTCAACTTCAGGCTCTTGTTCTTCTTCCTTTTGATTTTCTTGATTCACCATAATGATTTGCACTTGATTTATAGTTTGAACTAGCTTTCGTTTGCCTTTATTATCATTCTGATCATTAGAATCATATCCATAGGTTTTGGATGGTGTACCTAAGTCTTCATCAACTTTGACATTTGTACTTTCAACCATTTTCCTCAATATTTTATTGTAACACCGGTAGGCCTTGCTTTTAGTAGAATAACCTAGAAAGATACCTTCATCACTCCTAGCATCAAAATTTCCTATATCTTCATCTCTCTTGTGTAACATTTGCTTCCAAATATCTTGAAATATTGAACAGTAGGCTTTTGACTAGTCCATAGCTCAAAAGGGGTCTTACCAGTATCACCTTTTATTTGTACCCAATTTAATATGTACATAATAATAATCATAGCTTCCCTCTAGTGGATATGAGGGACATTTCCTTCCAGCATCATAGTTCTAGTAGCATCTTCAATTGTTATGTTCTTCCTTTTCACAACTCCATTTTGTTAAGAGGTTTGTGGTATAGATAATTGTCTCCTTGTTCCATGTTCTTCACAAAAAAATTTAAATTCACTGGAAGTGAATTCACCATCTCTATCTAATCTGAAACATTTAATCTTTAGATCTGTCTCTGTCTCAACCATAGCCTTAAAGATCTTGAACTTTTCCAGTGCTTCAAATTTCTCCCTTAAGAAAGTAACCCACACCATTCTAGAATAGTCATTAATGAGTAGCATGAAATACTTGTAACCTTGTAAACGTGTGACCTTAGAGGGACCACACAAATTAGTATGCACAAGCTCCAACAATTCATTTGAACAATGTTGTTTGCTCTGAAATAAAATTCTAGTTTTCTTTCCTAACTGGTATTCCTTGCATATGGCATTAGTAGGTTTCACCAAATTAGGTAGATCTCTCACAACCTTAATCAAACTTATCTTGACAATAATATCAAAGTTAACATGATACATTCTCCTATGCCATAACCAACTTTCATCAACTTGAGCAATCGAAAAACTTTTACTAGCAACACTCAAGTGAAATATATTACCTTTTGTTTTTGTACCTGATGCAATTACATTTCCATAACTCAATATTCTACACTTTCCATCCTTGAACTAAAGACTATATCCCTTATCAACCATTTGACCAACACTTAAAATATTATGCTTCAAGCCTTCCACATACATGACATCATCAATATTATGCTTACCATCAAGAGAAATGCATCCTCTATCATGGATCACACCAACTATATTATCAAAAAATCTCACAACAACATCATCATACTTTTCCAAGCTTAAAAAATTACTTTTATCTCTTGTCATATGATGTGAACATCCACTATCAATTGAACCCATTCATCTTTCTCTTCAAATCAAGTAGCCAGGGCTTTCTCCACATTTGTACAACTAGCTTAGATTTAGTAGACACACGATTATTTTCCTTGGTAGCAATAAATACCCATTCATCATCACTTCTATTTCCTTTATCAGATTTATCATCTATCACACCTTCATCAACAACATAGTAACACTCCTTTTGAAATCTAGGCTTGTTGTGTCTTGGTTTAGGAGCTCTTTCTAGACACTTTCATGCAAAATGACCTATCTTATTGCAAGAAAAACATTTAAGAGGCAATTTTTCTTCATGCTTACCTTTTACTCTCGGTTCTCTTTTGACAATAAGTGCTTCTAGCTCTTCCAACTCTCTTCTTCTTCAATCTATCTGATTTCATCCTCACACTTGAATATCTTTCTAGATGAACTCTCACCTGGATCATATCTCTATCTATCTCTTCCAGAAGTAGTAGCCTTAAATGTAGATTCAACCCTAGGAAGGGAATCACCAAATTCATTCAACTCCATTTGAGTCTTCCATAGAGAATAATTTGTTCCATCAAATCTCAAACTATCCTTCTTGTATGACACCATCCTGAATCACCTCAAGCTATTGAAATTCTTCCAAGGAACCTATTGTGATACCAATTGTTAGCAATACAAGGGCAGACAACAAAGAGGGGGGTGAATTAGTTTTCCCAAATATTTAAAACTTATTCAACTTATTAAACTTATTCTTAGATCTAATTATTAACCATAAAAGCATAAATCATCAACACATCAAAAACACACATAATACCAAGATTTTTTTTACATCAAAACACTATTAGGGGAAAAACCACAATGGATATCAGTCCACAAGATTATACCCTATTAAAAGTATAAAGAAATGAAATATGGTGAATGCATATGCATTTAGGTACACTACCTAGAGCTCACTACTTAATTACAACAAGGCTAACTGCCCAAAGGAAGACACACTATCTTACAAAAAGAATCAGATTACATCTACATGGATTTGAACTAATAAATTAGCATCTATTAATGCATGATCATAGTTCTAGTTAAGCACATGAACATTTCTTCATTCTTCTTCACTCTTCTTCAAACTTTGTATTTTCCTTCAAATGATTAGGAATTTATTCAGACATACACACACACTCAACATCCACTGGCATACTCCAATTTGAATAAACAATCACATATATATCTGCAACAAAAAATTAAAGATTATTAATGTGAATCCACCAAGGTTAGCTAGAACTGAGTGAAGACTCAAATTGACATCTCCAACATGAAAAAAATTTAATTAATTACTCCTCAAAGATCCACAACATGCTACAACACCATGTCATCCAAGAACAAGAAATGCATGAAAAAAAGAGAAAATTGCCAACCACAAGCACAATGATCAATGCAAACATGGAAAAAAGATAGAGCATGATCTAGAAACATCCACAAGGATCATGAATCACTAGATAAGCATCCGTAGCAACTGAACTAACTGAAATCACATCATCTTCAATTAGTAATACCAACTAAAACAACAAAAAAATGGTCAAAATATAAACCTTCATAACTTGATCAAATATTCATGCAGATCTTTGAAACTTGATGTGGAAAAATTAGAAAGAATTAGAAACAAACCCTTTAGTCCACAACCTCTAATCATCAATGTATAAAACTTACCAACATACTGAACTTCACTTCATCACTCACAACTTGCAACTCATTCCATTACAATTTTCTCAATATCCTTGACATATACAACTTCTAATGAATTAATGCTAATAGTGTTGACATCAATGACAACCACATATTAGCAACACAACCACAACATCCAACATATCTAGTTTCACACATTTCAATTGCTCTCATAATGCACAAGCTCCTAAAATCTCATAATCTATGTTTTCTTGCAATTTCTCTCAAAATATCATTAGGTGATCTTCAAAGGTGAACTTTCATTGGTCTTAGTTCTCCTAGATGACAATAGAAGAATCCCCATAATCTTCTAAAATGGAAAGATGAAGTACAAATACCAAGACATTTATTCGCCCACTATTGTGACCTCTAAAGTTGATGAAATGAAGAATGTAGAGACTAGTCACCTTGATATAGATGATTTTTTGAAAAGAACTCAGAAGCAACCATTAGGAGATAGTTTGTGAGAAATCGTTCATAGTAACTTGCACTTAGTGGCCTCATTCCCAACTGCTACTCAATGCACAGAGTTTGTTCTGTAAGTTTCTTCACATTACATGAAAGAAGACATAAGTTTGGGAGACTCTTTTGCTCAAATTATGATGATATTAGATCCTAATTTCTTTGATATAGTCTTCAAAGTTCCACATAGGGAGAAATATACCAATATTTCTATTTAGAAAGCACAAGAAGTCTATGAAAAGGAGCCTAACAAAGCAAAACAATTTATTAAATCTCAATGGTTGAAGACTCAAAGACCTACTATCTTAAGACGGCCTAAAGGATTTACTCAAAGTGATTTCAAGGAGGACATTTGCAATATGATTACTCTTTTGAACAAAGTTAAAGTTTTTCCTATTTCAAATCAATTCCAAGGATGGATGTATGAATACATTCAAATTATCAAAAGGAAAAAAGCTCATATAGATTTGGGGACATAGATTAGTGATGAAATCCATGAACACTTGATCAACGTGTGAAACACTTTGAAATTTTATGACTTCTTACTTGGTATATGTTTTTGTGGTCATGAGGAAATTTCCAGGATTTTAAAAAGAGGGGAACAAAAATGTTGTGCTTGTTTATAAGTTTTATTCTCAATTAACTTTGAGGAAAATCCTTAAACATTTTAGGAGAGTCATGGATGCTTTCTTTGCACCTTTTCCTTTTACCTTTGATCCTACTCTGGAAAAGAAGAGATTATCATATGAAGCCTACAAAGTTGCTAGTAAGTATAGATGTGTCTTCTTAGAATTTCTAACATTCACATATCTAAGAGTAGGTTGCTACACTAGATACCTATACATGTTACCCAGATATCCTTCTGATAAATGGTTATTAATGGAGCTGTGTAGACAATTGATTTCAGTTCATAAAGAATGCATGAAAATTCACAAACCAAGTTTTAAGTTTCCAATTACTATTGGAAGATATACTATTTAGAGTGTGTAGAGAGAAAAATTAATGGCATTTGAAATGAAAATCATGACTATATATGGACACATAGATATAAATTTTATTTTGAAATTACATGAATGTGAATAGAAAGCTGAAGAAGGATCATCAACATGCCTACAATTTTGAGGACATCTATGTTGAACATAAAGATGAGGAGGATATCTGAAGGATGGACTTTTGTAGGTTAACTATGGAACAAATTTGAGATTTGGTCTTAGATAATATTCTAGATTATTTTAAAGATCTTGGTGACATCATGGATTCTACTTATGAAGAAAAGGGAATTTCCAACACTCCTTTACCTCTAATCCAATGGTCCAAGAGAGAAAGCATTTCTATCAGGGAAAGACTTGCTCCTATTACTCATAACATAAATGAATGGTTACAGGGGCAAGGATTTCAAATGAAATCTTTCAGGATAGAATCTAAGGGGGAAATTTTAGGGGGTGAAAAAGTCATCAATAGGAGCTTCAAACAAAACATAGAGTTGTTGCTACTCCTTCTACACAAAAAGGTGCTAAGATCAATTTTACTTGTGGCAAGAATACAGTATAATCAACTGATGAAGAACAAGCTTTTGAAGAAGAACAACCATATAGAGAAGAGAAAGAACCTACATCTAAAGAGAAATATGAAGAAGAGTCAAAAGAAGGTAATGAAGGTGAAATCTATGAAGAATATACAAAGGATGAATTTATAGAAGATGATCATGAAGAGGAGAAAGATAACGATGAAGAAGAAAGAGAAGATGAAGATGTGCATTTTCACCCTATGAGAATGTCGTTGATAATTCTCCTTGCACATCATTACCTATTACTACTAGTGTTCCTCATACTCCTTCAACTCCTACTACTCCTCCATCTCATCTTCTTACTTCACCTTTTCCTATAGAAGCTTTTCATGTAGTAAATGTTACTATTCCTCTTTTAGTATCTTCAGTTTTTTTATTCCTCTTGTGGATATACTTTGCAAACTATTGTTGTGTTCTCAAGTTTTCCATCATCCATTCTGAACCTATCTTCCTCATCATATGACATTTATTCCTAGGATGAGTTTGATAGGTTTATGAAGGAATCATTGTAGGATCGTCTTGGTTTGCAATTTACTTGTGTAATCATGACTGATACCACACCAATTGTTACTATATCACTTGTTCATATAGAGGCAACTACTACACAAGAATTGGTAGTATGTCAGGAAGATAATACCTCATGCCTTCCTCCTTGGTTTATCTCTTAATTTTCTAAGCTTAAGAAGGAAATGATATCTCCATATGAGCTAGATCTTGAGGATATAGTTCCTCTAAAGGCCGATGGTAAAAACAAAGTGAAGGTTCATTGAAGACTTCATGTGGACAAAAAGGTCAAAGTATGTGGAAATTGGGACACCTCCACATGAGGAAGGTGAAATATGGAGGATTACACTATAGCAAGGGTTAAACTTGGCAAGGTAACTAGTGCAAGTGCTAAAGAAGATACACATGTTACCCTAAATGCATTGATGAATAGGCTTGATAAGATGGAGAAAGCAAATAGTGTATATAAGGAGAAGGTTGAACAATATGCATTGGTTCTGAGAAGAATCATAGGTACTTTTGAAAATGTCTAGCCTATGGCCATGGTAAATTTTGATTTGATAGTGAAAAAAGTGGAGAAGTTTTATTCCAAAGGTAAAGTGTTATTTGATTTTGTAGAGCAAGTTTCACAACTAATAGCTCTTATTGCTGAAAAAACTACTAAAATATCTAAGATGAAATTAGAATTGGAAAAAGTGGAAGGAGCACTTTCTTTGGAATAGAAAGAAATGGAACAAAGTCTCTCCTTTTGGTTAGAGATGTAAGAGACTAAGTTGAGAAAATTAGTGGAAGTCAGGGTAATTCTTGACATAGAGAAGTATGTGGAGATAAAAGAGTCTCTTAGACAACACATACATATTATAAAGTCACTCATTGAAGATATCCAACAATTACAAGAAGATTTTGAAGGACATTGTATTGTTATGGTGAATGGAATTGAGGAGTTACCGGGAAAAATCCTTGATGATGATCGTGCACTTTCCTCTCGACAAGTGATATTGTATAGATCTTCAAAGAAGTTATCATGAAGCAGGTGGAAGATGAATCTTTTTCAAAAACTTCAATGAATGCCTTGTGTGATGTATGAATTTCTCTAGACAATATCTAGATGCATCTAGATAGATGAAAAAATATTTTCTCATTTGCATGGAAATCAGTCACCAAAGTTCATGCCATAATTGATTACATTGTTGGCCTAGATGAAGTAATCTTGTGGGAGATACAGAAGAAATATGAAGAATTCCAAGCCAAGAGCATGGAACCATAAAATTCTTCTCATCTCTAGTGCTAGATAGTTTATATGCTTTCTTCTATGCATCATGTAGATAGTCTTTGACATTTTACTTGTCATTTTGGAAAATATAATTATATGTAAAAACAAAGATTTATTCCTATATTCATGGACTACATTTTTGAATAAGTCAACTAGTTAGTGGGTGCTGTCATAATAGTGGTTTACAATTCCTAAGAGGAACGAATTTTAGCTGAAATCACATATTTTTAGAAAATATAATGATTTAAGCCTTAAAAAGTTCTATTTTAAGGATTCCAATTGAAGAGGGTTTGATCAAATCACCTTAGATCAAACCCCCTTGGATAGAACCCGCTAGTTTTAAACCATACCTATAAATGCGTCTCCTTTACACCTATCAAAATGCTGATAAAAAATCACTTTTGATTTAGATTTTGGGGATCAAATGAATTCATTTAAAATTTATTTTAAATGATTATGGTATTCCTTAGAACAAGCTATCCAATGAATATAATTTTAATATGTTTTGGTTTTGTTATGTATTTGTTTTTAAGTTTTATTAAACATAGGTTTTTCATCGAAATGAATTTCTTTGTTCTTCACATGTGGAAAAATAGAAGATTATCAATTTCTTTTTTTGAAAAATATGAGTGCACCAGATATTGAAGTCCTTGATCCAACAAAAAATAAAACAAAATTTTGACATATACAAAAAAGTTACGCATACAAACCGTGTTGTGTCTGAATTGTAATTTGTTTGACTTTGAAACTTGATTAAGGAAAAACTACTCAATAAAAACTATCTAACCAAGTGGAAGCACTAGATACCAGAGTTACAAATCTAAATTTGAAAGAATTAGAATTGTATCCTTCATGGAAAAAAAGTTATGCATTATACGGTGTGTGTCACTTTTTTAAAATGTTGTTTTCTGAAAAAAATCTATTTTTTGTGGGAGATGGAAAAAGAAGTGCAATTTGATTCCAAAAATTTTGAAAAAAATATTTTCAGAATCTACAGACAAAATTTGATGAGACTCTAGTTTGTACCATCTTCAAATTCCTCACAGTTTAGCTGCTATAGGTGCTCGAATGTGAAGATTTAGTTAAAAATAATAATTTTAGTGTCCAGTTTGGCCAAAAATTGTAAACCACTATTATGGGATCACCGTAGTTAGGGTTTTTACTAGGTCATCTCTCATCTCCCATCTATAAATAAGAGAGAATTATATTGTAATTATCATCTTTTAATCTTATGCAATGAAGTGTTGCCCCCTTGTGAAGCAAATTTTGAAAATTTGAGTTCATCTTTGTGAATCTATTTTTGATAAATAAAGAAGTGAAGTTGCATATCAAACTTTGTGTTGATTTCAATTATCTTGTGATTTGATTGAAATTTGTAGTGATTAATGATTGAGATTTGAGAGCTTTTGATTAGATTTGTGTAGACTTTGAGCTACCCTTTTAATAAAATTGAGGTATTGTTGATCATATTGGTAAATTATCTATAATAATTTTTACTTATATTTATTCACGTTTCTCATGAAATTAATTGTGAAGTGGGTATGTGCAGGATCATCATGGAAAAAATAGGCCCTGAAGTGACAAAAAATTAAAAAAAATCAGAGTTAGGTAACTTGACATAAAAATTTGAATAATTTATCTATATTATTTCAAAAATATGTAAGAATAGAATCTGTAGAAAATTGAATGTAGTTTCTAAACTACTAGGTTATTTTTTTCTTTTTTTAAAATATATTTTGTGAAAATTTGAAATTTCAATGCAGTAGTACTTAAATTTTAGGGAAAAAAAAGAAGTAGGTGTCTGTCTGACCACCCTAACCACAATAAAATTATAATATTTTTTTATAATATTTTAGACACAAGTAGAGGACTCGTGTTCAGATGTGATGCATATTTTTTTATAATTTTTTCTGAGTAAATAATTAATTATGATTTCTTTATTAAAACTTTTAAAAAATATAAAAACTCGTATGTCTGAGCACCTTAACTTGGTCAAAACTTCATGAAATTCATTTTTTTTTTTAATCCTATAGTATGCAAAGCATAGAATGTGATGTATGTATGTTTTGGATTCAAAAAATGTGATATTGTTTGAAAGCTATATGTGTTTTTCAATTAGACTATCAATCAACACTTTAATCATAATTCAAGTAGAAAATGAATAATAATTAATTATTAAATTCAAAGTAAAGTGTAATTTATATTGTTGGAAAGTTGAGAATCTCCTTTAAAACCCCTTTTCATTTTATTAATTTTGGGTAAGAAAAATGTCATCAACCACATACCCTACAAATACCCATCATATTGCCACTTTTTGGCCCATGATGATCATGCACATACCCAACTATAAAGAAGACTTTGTGTTTGTTTTACAACACTAGTTACTATCTTGAAGGATTCATTATTGAAAATCTACGGAATGAATTTTTGCGCCAGTGATCTTTTCTTGTTACTTATCTTTATCATGTTGATATTCATAGGATTTTCTTTGACAAGATAGGAATATTGGGATTACTGCTTAAATTTAATTTGAGTTGTATCACATCTAGAAATTAAACTCTTGAAACATTGTAAAACATATTCTCTGAAAAAAGAGAGAATCATGAATGTGACACACCCCCATATCATAATTGTAGTGTACATTATTGTAAATTCTTGATTAGTTTACCTTAGTTTCAATAAGAAATAAGAAGGGTGCCTCCCCTTTCTGAGAGGAGAGATTTATGTCACATAACTATGGCTGAATTTAAGTTTTGTAATATGTTAAAAGGGATTGCAGAATTTTCAGCCAACATACTTTAGTTCAACCTCCCATTTCTATTTTGCATGAATTTTGGGATAGGGATAACTATTTGAATTCATATTAAAGTTAATCAATATGACTTGCTTTAATATTTTCTGTGCGAAGATTACCTAATGCCAAATATTAAAGTAATTGATAAAACATTACTTTTAATATTTTTTCACACATTAGTTCTTGTTTTTAATTTGATGCAAAAATAGAAGGGGCTTGATGTATCCCTCACTAGGATTTTTGAAAAATAAACTATATGAAGGCATTAATACATACACAATGTTTGAAAAATAAAGTGATAAAACATCACTTGGAGACCAAAGTTAGGTTTTCCATGAGAAACCTAAAAGATTCCTTAAGTTCAACTCATGAGATCACTTTGCATTTGTGATTTTTAACAAGTTTTCTACCTCTCATGTTGCACTGCCACCATAGCTAGGGTTTGGAGTTCTCTACAAGATTGAATACATCCACACTACTGGTAAGTTTCATCTTTTCTTGAAAAAGATGAGATATTTCATTCTTCTTTGAAAGGAAATGATGGTTTATATTGGTCATGACAGAAAATTATAAAATCTGCTATATTGCATGGTATTTTCTTTTCTTTTTTGAGAATGTAAGATCTTCCTTTATTTTTGTGAAAGAAAATTTTGTTTTTGTTATGGCTATGGAAAAATAAATGATTAAAACATTGTTTTTTTTTTGTATTCTCCATACTCTCTTTGTTTTCAATACTTCTCGAGCATTATGTTTGTTGTGAAAGAAACATTGTAGCCGTTCTTTGGTTGTAACAAAAAGAATAAAAACTATGTTTTTTGTGGTATATTCCCTATTACATAGCATATTTTTTATTTTTCCTTTTCTCAAAACAAAATATAAAAAAATTAGACTTTCTTTTGAGTTCCTCATGAGGTGTTCCCACAATACTAGTTTACAATTTCTGAGATATTTTGATTTTTGCTGAAATCACATATTTTTAAAAAATTTAATGGTTTAAGCCTTGAAAAGTTCCATTTAAAGGATTCCAATTGAAGAGGGTTTTATTTAACCACCTTAAATGGAATCCCATTTGATAGTACCTCACTAGTTTTAAACCATACCTATAACAAAGTGTCCTTTACACCTATCAAAATGCTGATAAAAAACTACTTTTAATTTACCCTTTGGGGGATCAAATGAATTCATTAAATTTTTTTTGTATGTATTTATTATTATAATCTTCCCAAAAATTTTAATTTTAAATAAATTTAATTTTATTATTATATTTATTTTTTTATTTCTTGTGAATGTAGGTTTTTCACTAAAAATCAAGCTCTTTGTTCGACACATGGAAAGATAGTAGATTATAAAAAACAATTGAAGAATATCAATGCACTAGATATTGAAGTCCTTGATCCAACAAGATTTTTTTTTTTTTTATACATACGAAAAAAATTATGTTGTATATAGTTCACCTATGTTTGAATTGTATTTAGTTTGACTTTGAAACTTGGTTAAGAAAAAAATATTCAATAAAAAACTATGAAACCAAATGAGAGCACTAAATATCATAGTTAAAAACATAAATTCAAAAAAAATTAGAACTTCATCCTTCATTAATTTTTTTTTATGTTGTATATAGTGAGTATCACTCCTTAAAAATGGTGTTTACTGATGGAAAAATAATCACACTTTGATTCCAAAATTTTTGAAAAAATATATTTAGAATCTATAGAAAAAATGTCACAAATCAGTAGTTTGTATCATCTTCAAATTCCTCATGGTTTAGCCGCTATAGGTGCCTAAAAGTGAAGATTTAGTTAGAAAAAATAAGTTCAGTGTCTAGTTTGGCAAAAAAATTGTAAACCAATATTGTGGGATCACCCCATGTAACACATGGGCAATGAGAACACAAAAAATGAAAGGTGTGTGACTATAGGTTCTCTTAAGAACCTTTTATCTCTCTTCTATTTGTCGATACCACTTGGCTACAACTCATTCTCTTTAGAAGATAAAAAACTTGATTGCATCTACTATAAATTTACTTCAACCCTATTTGAGTTTATTAGAAGGTTACATTGCTATACCCTTTGAAATATCTTAGAAAATTATTGTAGAAATTTTTTTATGCAAGCATCATGAGGCCTTCCATCTTTTGAATGTCAAAATGTATTGGTCATGTATTTGATTCCTTTGTTGCTGACTAGACTATCACCTTCTTACCCATCTTTCTCATAATTGTATGTGCAACTTTGGGAGTATGAGCTACAATAACTTATGAAGACTGGATCTTGATTCCTTCTTAAAATGGCACTACCTTAGATTTAAAGCCTCCTTCATGCATAATCTTGATACATTCACTTTCCTTGCATATGGTATTATTTTTTAAGTTTTAACATTATCATTTAAAGTCTGCATTTAAAATTGTGAGTTGTGCTTCATGGGAAACTCTTCTCTTTGCCAACATTCTCATGAGATTGTCCCCTATACTATGAAATTGATGTCCTATCACTTGTAAATGACTACAAATTTTTAACACCAAAGGTCTAAAAACTTATTTGTTTTAGTTGTGAATTGACTAATCCTTTGTTAGTGTACTTTGACACTTTCACATTTGATGATCTCTGACAATGATAATATTCATTAAAATATTGAATCCTCTTGCAAGTTATAAATGTAAACTTGATAGTCAACAAAAGGAAACTTATGAATATATATCTTCATCATTGTGATGACAAGGTTGCCTTTTAGATCATGTTGTTTTCATTTAATTATTTTATGCCTATTGATAATCAAAACTAACCATGGCCTCTTTTTATGATATTCCAAGATGAGTGTTGTTATTTTAGGAAGAGACTTGCTTCAATTTTTTTCCTTTTATAGTTCAAAAGGAATATGCACTATCTTTTTTAGAGGCTATCTCTTCATTCAATTAAATATTATCCATCATGAAAACACTATTTATCATGCATATTATCTACTGTCATGCTTTTATAGAGTTGTCATCATGGGAAAGATGAATTCCTTTAATCAAGTTTAAACCATGCTCCATAATATTCAATGTTTTTTCTTTTTTTCTTATCGTTTTTCTTTATAGAAATGAGACTATCCTTCTTTGCATTTATATAACTACCATTAAGATGCAATGATGTCTATACTTATGTTATTGCCTTGATTTTAACACTTTCAACCTCAACACTTAGCTACTCCAATCATCAAACTCATGACTATGCTATGAATGCTAGAATACTACATTAAAATGTATTGTTCTTGACTACTTTCATGAAAGGGTTGTCCTTTGAAACTATTGTTCAATCATTTTTCAACTACCCACTTTTGGAAATCCTATTCAATGCTCATTTTCCAATGAAAAATTATGCTCATTGTTGTTTAATGAGATTTGCAATGATGAAATTCATCCTTATCCCTCTCAAGAACTAAGAGGGTAGTATGTTGGGCTCAACCCTTGTGGGAGCTCACTTTTCTCCACATGTTGTGATGTTGAATAGATTAATTCTTCAACGGTAAGTTTACCTATATGCATAGTGAACAAACAAGTTAGATAAAACAATGAAGCTCAAAGCTTGATGATGTTTGCTGATCTTCTACTTTTCCTATATACTTGTGATAACTACAAATTTGGTTTTAATGCCTTATAAAAGTAAGTTATATATATGTTGATATTGCATATGAGGAGAATTGGAATCCCAAGATCTAACACCATTTATTCATTCTCTATAGGTAATTTTTGCGCTTACCAAATGAAGGGAGATGAAGATGCATCTGATCAACCTTGGGGTTCATCATTCAGGAAATGACAGATCCCTATTCCTTTCATGTGTTCTTTTAATTTTCTTTAGAAGTATAATTTAGTTTTATGTTACATCTTTTAATCTTTCTCACAGATTTTGTGGGAAACTTATAAATATAATTTTGTAAAATGAATAAAATATAGCTACTTTATTCAAAGTTTGTATAATATTTTCTCTTTTTGTAAAATAATTGCATTAATGAAAACTAAAATAATTCATTTTACGACATTATTTGTGCGATAATGAGTATATTTAGTATAAATTTTTATGTTCCTTTATTTTTCTTTAGAGTAAAATAGATGTGTTCTCTCATCCTAACCAAGTTGGGTTGAAAAGCATAATTTGGTAACAATTCTAAGCATCTTATAAACCCTAGGATATGAAGATTCTAAACCATTAACCCTAGGATCTAAAGCCTATGAGATAAACCATAAACCATTAACCCATATAGATATATTTGTTATTCTAAGTGAATGAAATAAAAAGGTGGGAAAAAGATGTGGGATCTACTACTCTCTCTTTTCAAGGTGTGGGGATAGTTCATTCAAGATATGTCCTAGAAACCCTAATTGGATTGACATAGATCAACCTCACAAGGTGAGTCAATTCTCAACAAGGAAAACCTTGGAGGGGTTGTTCTTAGGGTTTATGGGCTCACCACCAAGAAAAATCTTCAGTGAAGGTGTAAAATCCTAGCGAATCTTGTATATTTATCAATAAAAATATTAATTATAATGGTGAATTTTTTTAGTTTTTCATGAGGAAAAAAAACGTCCATTGGTAAATCTTTTCTAATCACTAGAAGTTTGTGGAAAATCCTAGCAAAATGCAAATTTTTTAAAACCACTAAATTTTTTTCATTGGTGATTAAAATCTATTTCAAACCAATAAAATAATTCAATTGGAAAATTAAACCTATTTTCAAACCAAAAAATATATTTTTGTTGGTGATTAAAACTTTTTTTCAAACTAAAAATTAAAATTCATTGGCGAATTAAACCTATTTTGAAATGATTAAGAAAAAAAAATTGGCGATTTAAACATAATATCAAATTTTAAAAAAATGTAGTCGCGAAGTGTTAGTGCTAAATTTTCCTAACCTTAGTTGCAAGTCTTTCTTGGTCATCTTTGTAGTCAATGGACCATAGGTTTGAAAAACTTCAAAAATTCAAACTTTGGCTCTAAGGTTTGAAGTTTCAGCAACCACATGACATTATGGACCATGACCATTTGATGAATTTTTGATGGACGACTGTAGTTGCATTTTAGAAGTATATCTCTCAAGCACTAGATATGTGAATTGAAACCTCCTAAATTACACTAGAACCATTATATATTCAGAAATCAATGGTTGAAATTTTATTAATTATTTAGGTCTGTCGGTCATCCTGCTCTTGTTTACTATATAATATTTCCTTAGTAGGTATGTGCAAGATCATCATGGAAAAAACATGCCCTTAAGTGGCAAAAAATTCAAAACAATCAGAGTTAGGAAATTTGATGTAAAAATTTGAATAAGTTATCTATATTATTTCAAAAATATGTAAGAAATGAATCTATATCAAATTAAATGTAGTTTCTAAACTACTATGTTTTTTTTAAAAAAATATAAATTATTTGGTGAAAAATTAAAATTTCAATGCAGTGGTACTTAAATTTCAGGGAAAAAATAAGTACGTGTTTTCTCTGACCACCCTAACCATAATAAAATGATAATATTTTTTTATAAGATTTTAGATATAAGTAGAGAACTCATGCCCTGATGTGATGCATATTTTTTATAATTTTTTCCATGTAAATAATTAATTATGAATTTTTTATTACAACTTTTTAAAAAATATAAAAACTCATATGTTTGACCACCTTAACTTGGTCAAAATTTCATGAAATTCAAATTTTCTTGTTTTAATCCTATAGTATGTGTAGCATAGAATGTGATGCATGGTTTGGATTAAAAAAATGTGATATTTTTTGAAAGCTATAGATGTTTTCCAATTAGCATATAAATCAGGACTTTAGTCATAATTTTAATAGAAAATGAATAATAATTACTTATTAAATTCAAAGTAAAGAATAATTTATATTGGTGGAAATCTAAGAATCTCCTTTAAAAACCCTTTTCATTTCATCAATTTTGGGTTAAAAAATAGTCATCAGCCACATACCCATCATATTGTAATTTTTTGGCTAATCATAATCTTGCACATACCCAAGTTAGACCAAAATATTTTATGACAATGCCTTAAATCTTAACTCTTTAATGTTGAGGGTCAAGTCTCATCAACCTAGCGTGTCCCCATTTTAAATTATGCACGTGCATAAAGTTTTTTTTAAAAGAGGAACCGTTCAATGAATTTTCGATGGACGGATATAGATGCATTTGAGAAGTAAATCCTTGAAGTAACAGACTTGAAAACTAGAACCTCTAGAATAACAGTAGAACCGTTAGATTTTCAAAAATCAATGGTTGAGATTTTATTAATAATTGGTTTTAGAAATCAACATAGTTCCATTCATAAGTGAGCGAAATTTATTGTGACTTATTAGCTAGGACATTGATAATCATTAAGGTAAGATGAAACATTTAAGTCTCTCTTTTCAATGCATCGAAGTACCCTACCTTTCATTTATTCTATTAAAATTCTCAATTTGTTTGTGGTACTGGGCAATGGGCAGTGACAGATTAAAACCATATGAATAGCTAGAGTGATTGATTGGATAACTTTATGTTGAAAACTACATGATGTACTATAGAATCATAGATGATGATGCTAATAATCCAGTGATTTTGACAATCAACAACTTGCATGGCATTTCTAATTTTGACAATTGACAGCTTGTCAGCTTGAGCTACAATTTGCAACTTTGCATGTAGCTAGCTTGAGGTATCGATTAAGTTGGATTTTTGGTTTGCAGCTACATGAATCATAGTTATTACTAAGGTACCTTACAACTCACACATGAAATATGTGAGGTGTACAGGGCACTAGGCTGGTAGTGTCACTTTTGGAAGTAGTTTTGGCCCATAAATAAGGATAGTGAGCACAAGTAAAATCATTCATTTAATTTTCATAAGGGTTTTCATTTGGTAGTGTTAATAACTTAATAAGGATTCAAAAAGAAGATGACGCAGTATTATTGGGGATGTCCTAAATTCTCCTACCTCCAGTTATGTAGTTATAGAGTAAAAGACCAATTTCCTTCAAGTTCAGAATGGGTGGAATTAGAAAGAAGTTGATTTGGTTCACCTGACTTCTCAAATAGGTTTTGAACTAGGATGAGGAGCTCTGATGGACATAAGTGCTATCCCAATGCATGGAAGCTGCAAATAGAAGGTGGTAGTAGTTTTACTACCCCTCATCATTTGCATGACTCTAGTTCTCAAAGGGGATAAGCACATTTTGTATCTTCACAACTCCCATTTCCCCAACATGGTTGGCTAGGTGAGTTCCTTCCATTTATTTTTAGACACCATGGCCTATTAGGCAAGCCCCATGCATTTACTTTTAGTGCTCATCTTTTGCATGTGATCAATTTTACAATCCCTCATCTTCTGCATCAGTCTAGTTCTGAAAGGGGCTAAGTGCATTTTGTATCTTCACGACTCCCATTTCCCTAGTTTGATTTGGCCTCCCTTTCCCCATGCATTTATTTTTAGAGCCCATGCTGACCCAACAAGTCCCATGTGTTTATTTTTAGAGCTCATGGTTGAACCGACAAGTCCCATTTATTTTTGGAGATACATGTATCACATTTACTTCAACTTTTCACTAGCAGTCCAGCAGAGGCTTGCCACTTGTGCTTAAATTTGTATTTGTACTATGTAATAATGTGACATTGTAATTTAGTTGTAATAAAATAAATGATTGTTCTATTAATGTGACATTGTAATTCATTTTATTAAGGAATTTTAAATGTTATGTTTCTAGCCCCTTGGCCTTGATGTCAATCCTAGCGCATTAAAATTTAAAGAAAATTAAAAAAAAATGTTTTAAAGAAAATTTAAAGCAAATTTGAAACACATGTTTTATCTTTATTATTTATTATTTATATCATAAATTACTCAATAGTTCGATGAACATTTGATGTATGGTTGTAGTTCCATTTTGGAATGAAAATGGTTGTAGTTCCATTTTGGAATGAAATGCACAGAGCACTATGCTTGTGAACCTAAACCTCCAAAATCACCATACAACCATTAGATTAACAGAGATTAATGGTTTAGAATTTCTATCAATGCAGGAGTAAATTATTTTTCTTAATGGCTTGTTTTAAATGTTATCATCCATGTACATTGTACTACCTAATTGTGTATTGTCTAGTCCATAAGTAATGAGTAGATGTTTTGGTGTCATTCAGTTTGCTCATTGCAGTGCACCACCCTGTTCTAGGTTCCATAGTTCCAATTCCAACAAAGTCATTCCAATAACCCAGTTTCAAGCTTCAACGTAGTTTTGACTTCAAGAATCACAATTCAAAATTTGGGTAAGTTAAAGAATTTTTGTGCTACGTTTCATCGCTTGAAGTTGACGTTTCTTAAAATATTATTTTGTCAAACTTTGAAGCTTAGGTTTAGGGTTAAGAGGCTTAAGAATTAAGAAAAATTAAGGACTAATAGGGAATTAAAAAATTTCATATTTTTGATTGTATCAACATGTCTACCACTAATACCACTAGAGAAATGCTAGATAAAACAATAGATTATACAAAATTGCTTGAAACCCCAGGTTTCACTGATGAATACCATGATATTTATGATATTGAAACCTATGTTAGGTGTACCTCAAAACTTATATTTTTATCTAAGAATAAGAATTCAAAGCATATGCAAGTTAATAGTATCAGTGCATTGTGGGTAATTGGATTAGGGTGCAAGATGTTACATGAGGTTTTCCCTTGCCCAAAATTTATCATGGTCTATGCCCTAAATTATGATGATAACAAAAGAAGAATTGTTAGCCATTAGTGCAAAATAACTTGGAAAAGTGTTGGCCTTAGGGTTTACAACCAAATAATTTGGAAATGTCCACATTGACCTATAAAACCTTGCTAGTGATTATGAAGTAATGGATGAAATGGATTAAAAATATTTCTTAAATAGAATAGTTCAAGATAGAAACAAATTGAAAGGTGATCATAAGCCTCCTTATGATTTGGATATTTTTAAACCATTGGTTTAGGATACTATTTCCATGCTTTCATTTTTCCTTGGACTAGATATCAATTTGGAAGTGGGTGCATGCCTCCTTGAAATGGTGTATAATATCCATTATGGTGTTCCACATGCCAAATATAATTTTATTGAGAACATTGTAGAATCCATGCATAAACAATTTTTAATGATTAAAGGAGGTTCCACCAAGAAATTTAGGTTCACAAACTACTTGTGCTATCTTTTTCTATTCAAAGGTATGTGTAGGATCATGATGGGCCAAAAAGTGGCAATATGATGGGTATTTGTAGGGTATGTGGCTAACGAATTTTTTCGTACCCAAAATTGATGAAATGAAAAGGGTTTTTAAAGGACATTCTCAGCTTTCCACCAATATAAATAGTTCTTTACTTTGAATTTCATAAATAATTATTTATCATTTTCTATTTGAATTATGACTAAAGACCAGATGATAGATTGATTTAAAAACCTCTATAGCTTTCAAACAGTGTCACATTTTTGGAATCCAAATTATGCATCACATTCTATGCTTCACATACTATAGGATTAAAAAAATAAAAATTGAATTTCATGAAGTTTTGACCAAGTTAAGGTGGTCAGACATACGAGTTTTTATATTTTTTAAAAGTTGTAATAAAAAATCACAATTAATTATTTACTTGGAAAAAAATTACAAAAAAATATTCATCACATCCAGACATGAGTCCTCTACTTATGTCTAAAATATTATAAAAAAGTATTATCATTTTATTGTAGTTAGGTGGTAGATAGACACCTAGTTATTTTTTCCCTAAAATTTAAGTACTGCTACATTGAAATTTCAAATTTTCACCAAATAGATTGTTTAAAAAAAAGAAAAACCTAGTAGTTTAGAACTACATTCAATTTTCTACAAATTCTATTCTTACATATTTTTGAAATAATATAGATAACTTATTTGAATTTTTATGTCAAGTTTCCTAACTCTGATTTTTTTGAATTTTTTTCCACTTAAGGGCCTATTTTTTCCATGATGATCCTGCACATGCCCTCAAATTTAGAGGAATGTTTCATACCAACAAGCTTCAAATTCAGCCCTATGGTAATAGTAATCCTGAGCAAAAGAAAGTGGCTTTAGCATATGAATGGAACACTATTATAAGGTTTCATGATTCTCAAAGGAAATAAAGTCATTTTGTAGACTACTTTTTGGATCCATTGCATCAAGAAATTACAAATAATCCAATGCCTAGATTGCCTATGCCATGTAGAAACTGCATTCAACTAGGAAAATAAATAGAATTAGCTGATTGGTACTTATTGGAAGAATATACGGTGCTAAGATTTTATGGATCAGAAGCACAACCATACAAACTTCCAATACATGTGACAAAAATGGTTTTTTCTTTTGAATATGTAAGGAAGATGCAGAGTACTGATGAAACACACTTTACTAGTTAGGGGAAGAAGACCTTATTTCCTTCTTTACCTTTTTCATGTGGAGGGATGACATTTGAGAGAAAATAATTTAGTGTGGCACATGATCTTTTAAATTTTTTTTATTTTGATGCTATCTGTCACTAGAAATATGATTCATGTGACACCATTAAATCATTGATTGTGCTCAATAAGAATGCTAGAAGTGGAATTTATCATCAAAGTAAACCCTTGCTTGAAAACTTGAGAAACAAGGATTCTTGTGATGAGGTCAAAGTAGCAATGGAGAAAAGTGGTGTTGAGACCAGTATTTCTTTTGAACAATCATTAGAAGAAATTATGTCATTGCGTTGAAAGGAAATTAGGAGGTACAAATTTTTTTATGAAAAAAGTCATAAACCATCTATTAGAGTAAAAATGCCAAATTGTCTAGAGAAGGAAGTTATAGAAAAAAATTGGTCATGATAGAAATTTACTACCTTTTGGTCTATGAGGAAGGACATAGGTGATCCAAGAGCTCTTGTGGAGTATGGAGATAATGACTCTTGTGGAGTATGGAGATAATGAAGAAGATCTTGAGTTTAGGAGATTATGGAATATAGAGCATCCAAATGAACAAGAAGATGAAGAAAGTGATGATGATAGGCAAGAAGAAAGCCATATCAATTTCAAACTTGGTTTAAGTGAGGCCACAAAAGAAGCATTTACTACAGGAGTAGCCATTGCTGAAAAAATGGGTTATGAATGTGGTCCTTTGGGGGCCTAAACATAAGGCCCTTAGATGGTAATAGATGTAGAGCATAGAAAACTAGTTGATAAATCTGGCCTTGGGTTTGGAGGTGAAAAAGTAGACCTAGGATATATAGGTCAATTTGTTAGAGCTTCAAGTTCAAATCCTCATCCTCATGGTCAGACACAATCACAACTAGTATATGCCCATGGTGGAGGGATTAGTGCAACAGGCACTACCTCTGGTGGCAATGGTATGGGTAGTAGTACTAGTAGTGTTCAACATGTGCTACAAAAACAAATTTCACATAAGAAAACAACACAATATACCATAAAAACACTAGGCAATCAAGGCATACAGAAGAGGAAAAAGATTTTGACAGGTCCAACTCCAAGTCACACTACCAATGGATCCACCATAAAGGATTTATTTCCACACACTCCCCCAATGCTAGTTAGTTTGGCTATGACATCATTAACAACTAAAAGTACTCCTATTCCTTCACCATTCAAGTATTCCATTGTTCTTGCATCCCCAGGTTTTGATTACATTGAAGAGTTTAAAAAGAAATCAGAATTGAATAAAAAAGAAAAGAAGCAATTGATTGAGAGTGCTTATACTCTAACTTTAGAGCCTACAACAACCATGGTAGTACCCACATTTGAAAAAAGAAAAATAATCATGGAGTACACATTTCTTGTTCCCATTGTTCAAAACAAACCAGCAAATCAAATGGCTCCATCTGAATTCTAGGTGAACAATTTTCAATTGAATTTTTTTGGACTCAAAAATACTAACAAAATCAATGTATCAAAGAAGAACAATGAATTGGTGTACACGTCATTGATAAAGAAAGATAGAGAGAAAAAGAGGTTGCAGACTCAAATTGAAAAGTTACAGAAAGACCTATAAAATGAGAAAGCAAAGAGGAAAATAGCAGATAACAAGAGCAATGAATTAGAAAAAAGAATTAAAAAATATGCCTCTACATTAACAAGAAAAGATGATAAGTAGAATGAGACTGTAGTGAATGAATTGAAGCAAAGGCTAGATGAGAGAAAAAAGAAATATGATGAGGAAAAATACACTTCAAAAAAATTAAGACTAAGCATTGCAAATGGAAAGGCATAGTGGGAAAAAAAATTAGAGAAGGAGAGAAAAAGAAATGAAAGATTGGAGTTAGAGTTGCTGGAAGAAAAAAATGAAATTAAGTCTTGTCAAAATAAGTTATCTTCATTTTGTAGAGAAACAATGAGGCATATGAGATAAAAGATCTGGGATGAAATAATGTAGAGGATTGATTTTTGGTGTGACATGTTTCAATTGATTGATGCTATCATACAACGTCATAAGAATCTCAACAAATATTTAATGGAGAACAAAAATGTGTTGGCATTAGATAAATCAACAAATAAAATTTGACAAATATTCTACAAAGCTAGTGACAGTGTTTTGAAATCAAAAGGGATTACTAATTGGCTTGCTACATCAATGACATTGTCATCTGTCATTGAAAAGTGTTTGAGAATGCATGAAATAGAGAAATATTTGCATTTGCTACAGACAAGATGAAGAAGGTGAATGAAAAGTTAAGGAACTTCATAGAGCTTGGTTTACCAGAGGCTTTTGACACAAATGAGTGATTCATAGGATGGAATGATTTTATAAAGAAGTGGAGGATGCAAGGAAGATTGATTTGGACCAGTTTCCTCAAAAACCAAATGTGGCAACCTATTTGGATTTCATCAAACCATTGCTAACCCTAAATGAAAAATTGACTGAAGAATCCAAGATAGGTTCCAATTTGAATCATGAATTGTTAAAAAATCTTCAAGTCAAATAACATCATTTAGAATAAATGACAATTCCAACAACTAAAGAGTGGAAGTTGCTAGAAAAGGTGATACATTGATTTAACTTTTGATAATATGAGATTCCAAGTTCCAACTTAGGTTTGTGTAGAGTTGTCTTTGAGCAGGATTTTACATTGCCAATGTCTCTATGTATTCCTTCATGTGATATAGTGATAATCAATTTAAAAGCTCAAATTCAGACTTTAGTAATGTGTTGATGTTCAATTATCTATATTATTTATTATATCATTTGAAGAAAATTTTTGGTAGTGGTTTTAACTTCTCGATACACTTGTTATTATGTTCATTGTTGTATATGCTACTAATACTATTGTTAATATGTTATTAATATAATAACCATTGAGTTGAGTGATCAATCATTGAGCACATGCTCAATTTTTACTTTTAACATAATTAAAATATGAGCTATAAGGTGATTTTAATTTCAGGTGTCCATAATCTTAGTGAAATTGCATTACAATTCACTCATCAATACTCAATCTCCATGACTAATTAGCATATCCATTAAAAATTTATATGAATTGATGTCATGGATTATCTATTATTGGAATTGGAATGATGGAATTTTAGTTAGTTTCATTGCTACTAGGTTTTGGTGAAGAGAGCAGTTTTGGTGTTTTTCCTAACCTTAGTCACTAGTCCTAAGAGTTTTATAACCTTGTCGTGAAGCTCTAAATTTTTATAACTCCCCTATTCCCTGACATGGTTGATGGTTCACTTTTTTGAGTTGCAAGTCTTTCTAGTTGGTGAGTTGGAGGTTTGGAAAACTTTGAAACTTTAGAATTTGGTTCTAAGGTTCCAAGTTTCAGTGACCACTTGACATTATGGACTTATCTTTCCTTTCAAAGGAGCCATTATTTCACATCTCATTGAATGCTATGTATGGACTAAACTTGAGTTGTCTTTCCAAGAATTTCCAAAAGCATGCTATGTATAGACTAATGTAAAATATAAAATACAATATAAATTTTAAAATATCACAATTTCTTGGAATACAACATAAAATATCATCAACTATAGTTTGACTTTGGAATATGATTCATGAAGTGCAATGATTCACAATTTCGTTGAATACAATATAAAATATCATCAACTACAGTATGGAATAATGGAATATGATCTTGGGATCCATGAAGTGTAATATAAATACCTAAAAGTTGCTAATTCCCTTAAATCTCTTGCATTTCCTAAATAGATTGGGGGTCCTCAATCTGACATTCATCATCAGATAAAGTAATAGTCATCTTGAATTTGATTCCATGTCTGCTCTTCATTTTCTTGGGACTGTGTCTCAAATTCAGTATTCATTGTGTCATTTTTTTCAATGTCAGTTGTCTAAGTCCCATCGCCACTACCAGTGCCACCAGTACCAGCCTTTGGAATAAAGTGTTACAAAACCCTACCCGTCTTCTTTCACATCTGGACTATTGGAGCCTAAAATTTAATGCAATTTTTTTTTCCCATATGTGAACATTTGATTTTGGCACTCAAAAGTAGAGTTGAAAAATCTGCTTATGTGGCTCATTTTGAAAAATCATAACTTTCAATTTGTTTGTTTTTAATGCCAAAAAACTTTGCAGACATGTTTTTCTAACATATGGGAGTATGCATACCATTTTTCAGCTTCATCCGATCAGTTTTGACAAAGCTTTAGAGGGCTAAGTTTAAGGGTTTTTGAGAAAATATGTTATCAGTATAGTGAAGAATCTGTTAAAATTGTCAAATTCCAGGGTGAATATTAAGCAAATGGATGATGATAATGAAAAATTGATTGGATTCTTAAATTATCCACACAAAATTCTACCTCCATGCCAATTTTTAGGTCTCCAGAGCATCATTTGATATTTTGGCAAAGCCAAAACCAAATGATTTTTACACAGTTTGGAAACTGCATTTCTAGAACAACTACAACATGGTCAACTTTGGTGTTTGATATTTCATGAATGGAGATGGTTGGTGAAAAACCCTCTTGTACACATGTTCTGCATGCTTAAATGAGCTAATATCCAAATTTATAGCTTTTCAAGATCACATTTGATATTTTTTCAAAAGGGGCAAATGGAGGGTTATAATTGAGCTTGACAGTGGTAATTTTAAAAAAATGTTGAGTAAGCAACTTTGGAAATTTATAGTTTGAAATTTTGAAAACTTCATGCTAAACCATTTGATTAGAATACTCTCATATCACAACTAAACAATTATATGCATTTTCATGGTTGTCGGAGGAGTTCTGGTATGTTTCTTAATTATATTGCGATTGCCTCGGGCTAGATTTGGCACTCCGAAAAAGTTGCAAAATTTGAAATTCGAAGGATGACCCAATTGGTGTTTTGGCCTCAAATATCTCCAATTTCAAATTCATTTAATTCTGAGGTCATTTGGTGCATTAATTTAAAATTTCATTTTTCTCACTACATGTTCCAATAGGGTTAGTTTACAAAGGAAGTACTTTGATTTGGCAAGCTGTTCAAAATCCGTCAGAAATCCACTTCCAAAATAATTGATCATATTCCCTTGAAATTTTTTGTGGCTCCAGGATGCTCCATGTGCCTACGGTGAAATTGATTTATTTGCTCTCCAACTAAAATTGAAAAATTCTTTCTTTAAGTTCTAAGGTTAAAATGACATATATTTTAAAACATTAGGTATGTTTTAAAATGAATATGGATGCTTTCAAAACACTAAATATTTTAGTGTTTTATAAAGTTTAAGCTTTGTAAAATATTTAGAAAATAAATAAGCAATGTAGAAATTTATTGGCAAGAGAAGGGAGGTCGGAGTAAGTTTTCTCGAGTGAATATGTCACGCTGATGAAAATATTATTTTAAGGAATATAAAATTTATGATTTTACTAAGCAGTTACGAGGAAGATGTTTGTTTCACCCACACAAATCATAAAAGGTAAAAATAATAAATATTTTTCACCCAAGGAATAGTAAGGTGAATAAAGGTGAAAGTGGAGAGGTAGAATATTTGTATGAGGTGAAATATTTTAAATCATGATGTAAATTATATTCACTAAGGGAATTACGAGAGTGAGAAATATGTATTTATTGGGTGAAAATACAAACAAAGATAATGGGATTATTTGATGAAATAAATGTGCAAGATGAAGTTGTGAAGTATTCTCAAGATATTTTCACTAGGAGGTAATTATTCACTTGGAGGATTTTTTAATGATTGAAGGTAAATCTTCTTCATGGAAGAAATCAAAATAATAAAGTTTTGAAATGAGAGATTATTATTACTTAAAAGTATTTCATGCTGAATAAAAATGCACAAAGTAAATACAAGGTAAAATACTTTCACGAAAAAATTTTCACCAAAGAAGTCATGAAGTGATCAATTATTTTAATAGGAGAAAGGCAAAATTTTCAGCAAGGGATAATTACCAAAATTATTTTTTCACAAAAATGAAAAATGAAGGTTAAATATAAAATATTTAATTTTCCAAAGGAAACTAATTAAATATTTAAAAGATAAGATATAGAAAAAATAATAAGTAGGTTAGGTAATTAGATAGGGTGAACTATTGCTGAAATAAAACATTATGCTATATATTGTAAAATATTTTCAAATTATTTAATGGAGAAGAATGCATAAATTTGGTGAAATCCTTTATTGGTGTTCAGTTGTTGTGATGAAATTATTTACATTTTTATCTAGTTGTCTCCAACTTGAGGTCTTTTAATCATTTAAATTAGTATATCAAGTATATCTCTGATTTATAGAAATGTATTCCCATTTTGTGTGAATTAATCAATTGGTGTTTGAAAGTCAAATTTAAATTCTTTTGGATGAATCATAGTGATTTAAAGAGTTCTTTTGGATAATTGAAGAAGATCTTGGTGAGAAAATATTCTAGCACAATTTATGCTAGTCATAAATTTAGTGAAGTTTTATTCCAGTCATAGAACCTCATTCTCAAAGTGCCTACCAACTAGAGTTAAGCCAAAAGTGGCAAATACATATCATTTACCTCTTGAATCCATTAGCCCAATAGAAGTAGGCACTAGTCACACCATCCACATCTTAGAATTCTCTAAAATATTTTTTCAAAAAAATTCATGTTTCAAGTTTAATATTAGAAGTAGGAGTAGTTTGTAAGATTTTATCTATTACATTTGTGCCATTGTAATAGATCCATCAAATCAATCAATTCATACAACTTTAAGTCTGCTTCATTCATATAGGTACACCTGCCTAGTTCTAGCATCACCTGAAGAGAAGAAGGTCTAAACCATTTGGCCTTGTATGTTATCCTAAAACGTATCAAGATATTGACAACCTCTTGAGGTATTCTTACCTACATTTTTGAGAGCTAATGTGGACCTCTAGATTGTGAGTGCCCTTTCAAAAGGAGTATTTCTGACATTATACGCAGTTCCTTTCATCCTCAAGCAATTTTCCAAATTCTTGTCTAGTTTGTTTCTTAACTTTGATTTGAAAAACCCCAATGTATTGAAAACTCTCTCATCCTCCACCAACCCCAATATCATTGTTTGACATAAATCAACAAGTTTGATTCTAATATTGAAACACACAATATTTCACTCTAACCTAAGCTTGTCGAAACCTTTTTTATTGATCTTGGTTCAAAGGCCTTGTCCTTGCCCAAGGATTTATATTGGTCCCTCATAGTTGTTGCAAAACTCCCACATTGTTTTCTAAGTTTAGATTCATCAAAAATTCCTTCTATTTTCTACTCATTGTATGTTATAGTTTTTGAAATTTGTTTGATCAATATTTTTACCTGAGCATGAAAAAATGTGGGGTTATCTCAATTTTCCCAAAATTGAGGATACATAATACTCATGGCTTCAAGTATTTCATGTTGATGGAATATTTCATGAATCTTTGAGGAAAGAGATTTTGTGATTTCCTTCAAATTATCACCAACAAATTTAACAATGCTTTGAAAATATTCTCGGTTAACAACTACTTCTTTGCTAGAGCGCTTGGCTATCTTACATTGGTACATTTGTATCTCATATCCACGTACATAGATGCATAATTTCCCACTTGCATTAAACTATAAATAATTATCAATATCATTCAAATCAATAATTTTCTACCACATGAAATAATTTGGGCCATCTTGTGTTAGTTCTAGATATAGATGATCAAGGGCCAAGCATGTAAATTTACATAGATTGGAATATTCATTAATATACATAGTTCTATCTTGGGCTTTCTTCACAAGCTCATTCATCACATCCAGCATGGGGAAAATACTAGTTAAAGTCAAGAGTGTCTCTATATCGCTTAACCTATGTAAGAGGTCAGGAGCTTTGTCTACTGTGCTGTGATGCTTATACATCCCTCCAATCAAAGATTGATATTCTAAAAGAACTCATTATGCTAGTCCATGTAGGGAGATCCATCTAGTACTGACACCCTTGAGAAGCTTGTTTCCTAGTGTTATTCCCTCATAATTTTTTTGAAATTATGTGAAATGTTTAGGAATTTGGCAGAATTATGCATGAGTCTCGTGGACTATATTTTCAACTTTTGATATTGTATGAAACTTGCTAACAATTTTGAATGCTAAATTCATTATGTGGGCCATGTAGTGAATTCCAAACATGTATGGTCAAAAATTAGTTTGTAAATTTATGCAAACACCGGTCCTTTGACCTTGCATCACTACAACTCCATCAGCTCCTACACACACCAACTTTTTTCGCAATTGTCAACTCATCCATACCTACAATTTCATTCAAATATTTTTTTGACTAGTTCAAATATATTTTGTGTTATTGAATTGTTCTTCATTTTTTGAACACAAAGAAGATGAGCTTGGTGAACATGTTATACAATATACAAATGAATACAGACCCAAGAAGTATTGTTTACCATAGTATTTTCATCTAAAGATAATGCAATTAAATTTGACTCTTTTATGTTATCCTTTAAATCTTCCTTTCCATATGTAGCAAGACAGTTTTCCCAATCCCATGTAGTGTTTACTAACCAATGTGACAAGGGATAGTGAGGAACATTCAAATAAGATAATAAACCACAATATTCTTGGTAGTCTGTCATAGGAAACCCTCTAGAAAAAACTTGAAAAACAACACTCATTTGAATAGTTTTTGATAGATTTTCTCCTTCCACTGCTTTTCCGAATTAAGCCTCAAGTGTACCTTTGCATGCAACAATGTTCGAAATTCATTTTTCATGCTCTTCATAATCCATAGCATACTTAACATGAATACATTCTTTGTTTAATTTCCATTATACGAATGATTCTTCCTTTTCTTCTATGATTTATTTTTCATAAACTTGACCAATATGCTTTTCTATAGTGTCAATATTTAGCTGTAGCATCTTGGCTCTTCCACATTTCCAACTACAAATCTTAAATTTGGCCAATGTTTCCTATTCAATATCATTTTCATTGCCAATCCCCACTGGTACCATGAATGGGTATTTTGACAACCAACCAAGTTGAAAACTCCTGGTCATTTCCCACTCATAGCCCCTTTTTAGTTTATTTTTCCTTTTCTTGCTACCAACATCATCATCCTCATCCAAGTCAATTATCTAATTTTGGCTAACTAGGCCCAAGGTATCACTTGGAACATCTTATTTGGTATTGCTATCCTAATTTGATACATTTTGATTTAAATCAATGACAATCTCAACTTGACCTTCCAGTGGTAGTGAGCTATTGGGAATGCTACCAATATTTGGCGGAACAATTGATGATGTAGCTCCATCTTGACTTGATGGATCATAAGCTTTGGAGATTCCAAAGTAAGACTATATGGTATGCCTAAATTTTGTGAATTTTGATGGCCTCCTAGTCTCTTCACCACCTTGAGGATCTTGAGGACTGGTAGGAGTCTCTTCATCACCCTAAGGAATGACAGGAGTTTGAAGAGTGGCATGAGCCTTACCACCCTGAGGAGCGGTAGGAGTCTAAGAAGTGGAAAGAGTCTCTTCACCACCCTAAGGAGTATAAGGAGTTTGAGAAGTGGCAAGAGTGTCTTCACCACCCTAAGGAGTGGTAGGATCCTTACCCTTACTACCTGAGTCACTAGACATATTGATCTCTAATTTGCTCGACATATTCATCTCTCACTTGAAATAAAAATTGTAAAAAAATGTCTTCTTGTTTAAGGACATAGAATAATAATATAGACCCCATTACCTACTCAATATCACCTTAATACTGAAGCAAGAATGGAAAAGAGATAAAGAAAAATTAGTAATATAACTAATAACACTATGAAGAAATGATCAGTATCACTCACCTTTAAGTCTACGTTTTCAGTTTTGGTTAACTTCCAAATAAATGACACTTTCAATTGTATTTATTTCTATTCATGGAATGGATTAATAATAAATCACATATCAAATTCAATATCATGGAATACAATATATTTTTTTTGGCTTTTCCTAAACTTAGTCGCTAGTCCTCAGAGTTATATAACCTTGTCACGGAGTTCTAAATTTTCATAACTTCACAATTCCCTAACTTGGTATTTTGTTAATGGTTAACTTTGTTGAGTTCAATTATTTCTTGGTCATCTTTCTACTCGATGGATCAGAGGTTTCAAAAACTTTAAAAATTCAAAGTTTGGTTCTAAAGTTCACTTTGTTGAAGCAAGAATGGAAAAGATATAAAGAAAACATATTATTATAACTAATAAAGCTATGAAGAAATGATCAGTAACCTTTTAAGTCTACATTTTCAGCTTCACAGTTTGTTAACTTCTAGTTTCAAATGGAAAAGTAGAACCTTAGAATCGAAGAAAATTTGTAAGAATAAATGAAACTTTTGATTGTATTTATATCAATCCATGATTCCATATTTGGCAAATTCCGTAGTATTTTTAAATGTTATATTAAAAATTTGGTGAATCCCACATGCTTATACAACAATATGTTGTAATTTTCAAGGTGAAATGTGTCCTCAAATGTAATTATTTTTTAATGTTATTGGCGAAATAGGTCCTCATAAGCAACTATTTATAAATTTTAGTTGGCGAAATGGGTCTTCACAAGAAACTATTTGTAAATTTTAATTAGCGAAATGGGTCCTAATACAATTTTGTTTTAATAGTATTGGTGAATATATAGGTGTTTTATTAAATTCATGATTTTGGGATTCCAGGAAAAAATTATTAGTTGGTCCAATTGAAACGCATAGTTTGACAATGGAAGTTTTTTTGCTTAAATATTCCTCATAAAAAAACTCATTGGAAAATGGACATGCATTAGACCTATACTTTGTAAAATTTAGGCAATTTGGACATCTTGTTGGGAGTGAGAATTCACCAATTTTGACTTTGTTGATTCCTAGAATTCACCAATTGGCAAAGATTCACCACTAAAGTTTTCCCTACTCACAAAACCTAGTAATGCAAGATAAATGAAGAAAGAAAATAATAAAATAATGAAACAAGTTAGAAGGTGTTCACCCACACAATCTAGAGATGTCACAAGGTTTCTAGAAATATGGAAAAGCTACCAAAATATTGTAATGCCCAAAATTGCACTAGGGCAAAAATGCAACTATTTTTTTTTTTAAAAGAATATAATGAAACACTATCATTTAACAACCATACATGAGCATGGGATAAATAACATGCTTCGAGTTACGTTGCTTGTGCGACATCATCCCTGACACATGTTCCAAGAGCAGGGTAAGGGAATGAAAATGCAATCGGGTTGTTTCCAAAACATTAGGTTTACTAGTTTCTTATTTACCAACCAAAAGTTGTTGTCCACTCTCGCGTAAACATTAATGTCCTCGAAAGGCCTCCATGGTATGGGTTCTCACATGGAAAGACGTATGTTAATCATCATCTTGGATATTTATTAATATTAAGGTTCAATTAACGAAGCTTTATTTTAATTAATAGCCTTACACCTTCTACCATCTTGTCATTAACGTTGAAAGTCACAAGAGAAATTTCTTCACAAAATTTGAATATGTGAACAACTGAATTATTTAAAAATTTATATATTATTTATTAAATTCTCATTTTAATTTATTTATTATTATTCTCAATATTAAACTACTTTTAATTTAATTATTAAAATAAATAACTAAATTTTATTTATTTATTTACCCTAAAGGTTATAAGGTTAAGGAATATATTCCACAATTAAATACATTCTAAATTCCTTTAGACTTGGATAATATTAATTTTCCTAAAGGGGAGAGAGAGAATATAAGAAGAGGGTATTACTCCTGTTTTACTTAAATCCCTCATATTTCAAATAAAAATGAATTCTTCCTTATTTTCTTATTAGAATAAATGGAATCTTTCCCCTCTGTTAAAGAGTAAAGGAAAACATGGAAATAAGGTGATGAAAATTATTAAAAAGAAGACATCAGTCCCATGGGAGGAATAAGGTGAGTACTAGTGCAAATATTGGGAGTACATTGAAAGAAAAGTTTTCAACACAAATTATCTGGCACCGTCCCCGAAAGCATAGTCATAAATGTAAATCCTAGACTCTCGCTAGAATGGAGTCCACGAATCATGGTTGTCTTTTTTTTTTTTTAGCATTATGATATACGTGTAAAACGATAACCTAACAATAGTACCCATTCTTTTTGACAGTAAGATTTAAACAAATTATATCCTCAAGAGGCAGCGAGAAAAATTATAACAAAGTAAAATATTTCATGGCATCCATTTTGAATGCAATCTTGGGCAGTTGGGCAAGGCTTCCGTAAGGAGATATTTCCTTTCTTGCTTTTTTTTTTAAAGCTGTGTTTTGATTGATAACATTTTGGAGTCCATTTTTTTTTAAAAAGGATATGCTTTGCCCTAAAAACCTTTTTAGCTTTTCCTCTCGTTATGCTTCATGAGGCTTGGGTGGCTGGAAATGGTGGTGGCCATGGAAGGTTAAATGTAGCGATCAGAATGGGATGCCAGAGTTCGTTCTTGCTCAGTTTTCTAGATAGTAACTAGTATTTAAATCCATTGCTATGTACATTAGTATAATTACACAGAGATTATAGTGTGTTGTATTCCTTGAATATGGTTCTTTTGGAAGCAAATAAGGCTTAACTTAGCATGGTTGAAGGATGACTCAAGGCAGGGAAGCAGTAACAAGGCAATGAGGTAGGGGTAGAAACCCATAACGTATTATTTTCTTCTTTATTTATTTATTTATTTTGTTTTGTCCAATTTGAATAATGAAAAGAAGCAAGCCCTAATATCAAATCTAACATTCTTTTTGATGCACAGATCTTATGCAGCTGGAAATGGTCTGGGTGAAATGACAGGAGGATAGGCGTCATTCCTTGCAGATCAAGACTCCTGCAAGCTAAATGTGTAGGGTGACACAACTCCAACTCAAACCTACATGAGTTCTCTAAACAAACCCTTGTTGGATGCCTTGTCAGGGATCCACTACGAGTTCACTACCTAAATGGGTTAAACCTCAAAGTTTTCTAATCATACATGACAATATATTAGGTTCAGGCTGTATTTATTTAACTTGCATGTGGCTTAAACATTTACAGTAGCATTTTCTTTTATACTGAATCTGTAATGAAACTCAGCTACAGACACACTGAGGGACACATCTAGAATGTGAGTTTAAGACACTACTTCTGCATTTGGCCATTTGGTCTTGAAGTAAAATGCTCTATCTATTGTTAGCTGACAAATACTAACTAGGTAGAACTTACATGCTAACATAGAATAAATTCCCATGTATGCATTCAACATAAATATTAAAAACCATTTTACAGCAGGACAACATGAATATATATTTAAAAGATACAGTATACAAATTTCACTTATGACAACATTTCCAGTACAGCAGAAGAAAACTTTGACAGTGGATACTTCTATACATTTTTTTAAATTTTTTTTTTTTGTTTCTTTCCTCAACTATCAAAACAAAATGATATAACCATTTTCATTTATTTTTCTAGTAACTAAAAAAAAAATAGTTCATGCCTGAAACTTAACATTCTTATTTCAATGCAATGTGACAAACTTATAGTTTAATATCCTCCTTAAAGAATACATTCTTGCAGTGAGTTAACTCATTTTATTTCAAATGATAAAGACTAATATATGGATCTCTCACCAACAAAATGATATATTCCATTGTTAGTACCTGAACATTTACTGGTTCACCAACAACCTAGATGGTGATAATTTTGTTTCTTTATGGAGAAATAAATTGAACACACAGATACATGTTTGCAGTAGGTTACATATACATATATATTTTTGGCAGCCCTTTCAAACTTAACATTCAACCCAAAAGGGTAGGTTCTTTTTGACATATCAACACTAACATTATCCACCAGATCTGTTTAGCTCCTTCCAATTTGCAGCTCTCATACTTAGCTCCAACCTACAATATACACACAAACTTCAATCTATAGGCCAATGGGGTGCTCACCACCCAACCTTTGGTTGGAAGACCAACCACCCCCGAGCTAGGAGGCAACTGAGGGAATCGGGTACAAACATATCCAAGAAAAACAATATTTACACACTCATGATACACACAAGATTATTTTTACACCCACCCAAGGGAATTTCACATAACTTTAGGATTCCATCAAGAATCCAAAGTGGGGGATGTAGGGTGGACCACGCACTCCATATGGAGACTTATAATAATAGCAACAAGAACAAGTCAATATCATACTCCCCATCATTTCACATGCAACCCTTCTTTAATATCTTCTCTTTCTCCAAAACCCATACCACCCAAAATCATTTCTACCATTTCACAATTGCATATGGGTACTCATACCCTTTTTGAGCCTCTCCTCTCAAGGAGGGATTAAACTTCCCCATGGAGGTTCCTACTCCATACCATCCCCAACGAGGGATGCTCTTCCCAAAATTTTGGGTGAGCCTATCCCTATACAACCTTTTTTCCCATAACACATAATACATCAAAAACACAAGAAGATATGATCCAAGAGCAATTTGAAATAAACATACAAATCAAACACAATAGATAAAATTTCTAGCACATCTTTTCACCTACACATATAATCTTTCAAATACAAACATGAAGAAGTATAAAACAAAAGTGGTAAATATACCTTAAATCCAAGCTTAGGGAAGGATGAGTTGAGGATCCACACAACTCCTCTCCTTCCAAGTCCTTTTTTTTTTCTTCCAACTTCTCCAGCCCCAAAATTCAACCAAAATCAAGAATCTAAAAAGAATCCCATAACCCTTATTTTGAGTTTGTTTTATAGGAACTCAAGTCTGAATTCCTTTGAATAGGGAGCTTACATTTGTCAACCTCCCATTCACTATCCCAAGCACATTCACCCATGTGTTCTCACACATGTGTGAGGACTTGGGAGACTTCCAAGACATTATGGAGAAGTGGGATTGGAAAGGGACTGGTCCCCATCCCACTTCCCAAACCTTATTTTCGTCAAACCTCTTTAAGGCCTCAAAAAGAGTGCCTTATCTTGAGACTGACCCATGATTTTGAGCTAAAAAGGTACCTAACCCATAGGTACCTACCCTAGGGACCTTAAACCCATAAAACACTTAAAAAAATATCACTTTTCAATCCCAAAAAGTGCCTAAAAGTTCAAATCCGAGTTTGTCCACTTGGATAGACAACTCACCTCCTAGATGGACTGACGTGGCAATAAAAACCAAATTAAAAACATTCACAAATAACATCAATAATTACATGATGAAGCTATAGTCCCTTCATATGGACTTTAGCTTGGTTTCACTGGTTAATTTACATAGGGTTCCCAAGAGTCACCTCCAATTTCCATTGGCCATGGAAAGTGTACCTGCACACTCAATGCACACATTAATACATCCAAGTAATCATATTCATATAAAAATCAAACCATTACATTTACATAAGATTCATAATTCACATAGCGTAAAGATCCAATAACATAATTGAAAAATCATTAGCCACCTTTCTTATCCCCTTTTCATTAACCATAACTTTCATACTCATCCAATTGGAGCATGCTTGGTTCACCCCACTTGTTTCATTCCTTCATCATTAGGTTTTTAGATTCAAATTGAACAAAATCAATAACTAGCATAAAATTAGATCAATCATCATAGTTAGCTAGCATGTCGCATAATCAAAATCAAATAATCATATTAAATTTAAAAGTTCAAATATCCTATCATCAATGATATCAATAGGGATAGAAAATAACCAAACTCAAAATAATCCAAGGACTAGATGTAGCATAGTTATAATCAAACCATCACATGAACACAAATGTCTAAATCTCCTATCATCAATAGTATCATCGGCATAATCAATAATTAAACTTGAAATAGTTCACTTATTGGATGTAGCATAGAGGTGGGTCTCACAAATATGTTATGGATGACTTAGATACCCAAGGTGGCAACTTAGTCCCATTGATTTTTTTTGAGGGGATCTTGGGATCTTTAGATGTCAGAACAGGGTCCTGAAGTAATTCTAAAAAATACCCCAAGGAGGACTAAGACACCCACTTTGGTGACTTAGTCCCATTTAGGGTTTTTGAAATCTCTGAATGTGGTCCCGAGCTTCCAGGTCTACACTACCTACCTCTTGGATCTTAGGTTCTAAATGTTCTGAATGAGGCATGTAGGTGAGCTTCCATGAAGATGAAAAATTTGAAATACTACTTTTACAACTTTTCAATCTTTCACTTTAAACGATCTTCAATACTTCAACCTAGATCTACAATCAAAGACATACAAGAGGAGAGAAATTTATTGATTGTTAGTATAGGGGGGTTTTCCTTGATCAAACCCCTTGATGATAGTCAAATATTGAAATGAAATATAATAATGAAAGATAATGATGAATGAACAATATGCAAAATTACAACTCACCACACCCTTGTTATAGGAGGTTGCAAAAGTGCTTGTAATGGATGCAATGAATGTGGTTTTTGAATCACTTGAATGCTTCATATATCTTGCTTAAAATGCTTGCTTGAATCAAAACCCTACATCACAAATGTTAACTCAACAAAAAACATGATGCAACAATCTCATTGATATGATGCTTGAATCTTGATGATGGATCCAAATGCTTGATGAATCTACTCTTGAATGCTCTTGTGAAATCAATTATGCTATAATGAATTCTCTCATAGAATTCTTAGGTGAAAATAAGTGAAGGAACCTTGCATTTATACTTATCTATGCTTAATATCCTAAAATTACACTACAATAGGCTGACATATGAATTCATTAATTAAAGGAGGCTAAATCCTGCCATAATTTGAAATTAAATCTTGAAATTAAGCAAAGGGGGACTAAGATGCCCTAGGTGGTGTCTTAGTCTTGAGGCTCAAATATCAGGGCAAAGACTCTAAGAAGGGACCTTTTTTAGGTGCATTTGAAATTAGGGTCCCAAGACCTTTGGGGGACTAAGACACCCTAGGTGGCGACTTAGTCCTGACCCAAAAATCAAGGACACATCCAAAATCATTAAATAATAATTTATCCATTAATGATTGTCAAGATAAACCAAAAAAAAGATTTAATTCATAGGGCTTGTGAATGAAAAATAGGACCAATCAAGCCATAAAAACGCATAAACAAATCAAGATTAGCCCAAAAAAGTTTTAAAATGCAAAGGGTATGAATTTTACTACACTACAGTAAGCATCTCATGAACACTAGGATATGAAGATCCTAAACCCTTAACCCTAGGATGTAAAGCCTAAGATATGAACCCTAAAACCTTAACCCATATATATTTGTTATTCTAATTATCTAATGAACCCAATCAATGTAGGTGTTAAGGCTCTTTGTTTCCATTCCTCAACTCATTGCATATTTTCACATGCCTCCCAATCACTTGTAATATAAAATCGACAAAATAATTCAAGCTCCCTTGTCGATATTGTCCATATTTTTTCATTCAAACTCTTAAACAAATGCCACTTTGTAGATCCATTAATTGTTTCATAATTTTGTCGAGTAAAAATATCATTTTATTCAACTAACCAAAACAAGAATCAAATTATTGAGCTCTCACTTGTTCTTGTATATAATTTGATAATGCACCAATCTAAAATTGCATGTGCATCTCTGAATTTTGTAGCATCCTCAAATTTTAGTTTCTCTCTAGCAAGAGCTCTTTTCACACATGCACCTACTCTAGCGTGTTCTCCTTTACCATGTCTAGCTTCAAAAAAACTCCAAAAGTGTTGGATATTATTTTCCTTATGAACTCTACATAACCAATAGAACATTATAGCATTCTTGAATTGACCCATGCAATTATCTAACCATATGAGTTTTTCTCTCATTTGAATTCCTCTGTCTTTTAAAATTTTATAAAATATATCAAAACAATATTAAACAAACTCAAATGAATGTAATCAATTATCACTTACGTAAGAAAGGTACTCTCTCAAAAGTTTTCTATTATCTTCTCTACTATCATTTACATGTCTACAAACAATATGAACAAATATAGCTACTTGCATTTAATTATAATATTGTGATTGAATTTCTTCTTGTGGAGCAAGAGTATAATCTTTAGTAAAATCAACAATTGACAATATAGTTCCAATTGGGAATTTTTTTTACATAAAAAAAATGGATTATCAAGCCAATGATCATATTGAGCTTGTTTTTAACATATTTAGGTACAATATTATCTTTAAATTCTTTAATAAATACATTCAGACTATTTTTTTTTACAATTAGCTCATAACGATTTCTAACTTTTCCATATTTTAAAGAATACTCAACTTTGTTTTTTACATCCACTAATTGTTGTCCAAATTTATCTAAACTACTTTTATTCATACATTCTCCTAACAATGAAAAGTTACCACATTTATTGTATTATCTAGAAATAAATGATTTTAAATGAAATAAGTTTCCATTAGAGGGTTCAAAAAACAAATCTACTATAAAATCTTTGATTGTTTCACATGGCATATTAATACCACAAATCTCCTACATAATTTGGTTAGCATGAAAAGTACAACATATATATAAAAAAATGTCATAATAATAAAAAAATTGTACATGAGTCTTACAACAACAAGATATTCATTGTTTACTAATTCTAATATACCAAGGTTTACACTTTTCGAATGACCTTTGACTTATGCAAATATTAAATGGTAAGATTGAATCATCTAAATTTTTTTATATAATTCAGTTTTAGTCATATCTAAGAGATTCTTTCGATGAGGTTCACGAATTTTGGAACCCACCCTTAATTTTAAAACATCTATAATGTTAGGTGATACTCTTGTATTATCATGCCAATATTTTTTGATTAAAAGTTTGATTACATTAGTTAATTTCATTTTTGATCTTGGGAGTCTTCCACTAAATCTCCAACATTGATTAATTAGATCCTTTTCAATACTTTCTTTTCTTTTAGTAGCTCTTATCGAAGTTTTAGGATTTACTTTTATACATTTAATTGTATTACTTAGTATTCTTTTATTTGAAGTTGCTTTATTAACTAGAGAAATTGTTATTGCATGATGAGCTCCATTCTTATCTTTAGAATGACTATTCTTACCTATAAAATTAATAGCATTAGCAACACTAGATACAACTTGTTCTATTGAATTATCTTTCTTCATTTTTACAAAAAATCCTAATTTTTTCATCAATTTTTCTTATTTTTGACATTCTCTTCAATTGCACCATGAGTTGACATTGAAATCCTAATTTCTTTCTATAAATTTTTTTTCTATATATTCTATTTCCATAAGTTCTCACTTGTCTTCAAGAAACTTTACCAAGAAGGTTATCTAGCACATATTTTTCAATTGTAAAAAAAGACATCCATTTTCATTCATACAAGGGGTTTCATTTTCATTTCCAAACATAAAAGGGATTTTGTTCTCATTTTCATTATTATAAGATATTTCATCATTTTTTTGTTTTTACATTATTCCAACCCTAGAATTACTGATACTAGCAATGATGTATCCAACTTCCTCTAAATAACTAAGATCAATATTATCAAGACTTGGGTTTGAAGACATATCACTGGGGGAATATCAATGGGGTTAGAAATATATAATTTTTTTTTTTGTTTTTTTAACGAGGGGAATCGGGTGCAGAACGACCCCCATATAACCCCCCACTGCCGGTAAACTTTTTACTGTGACTGGCAGTGTTGGCGGGACACACCAACTGGTACCATGGGAGCGTTGGAGAGGCGAACCCATGGTGGGTGCCCTGCTACAGGGAACACCTTAACCAACTGAGCTCGGACCGGCACCCCAAATATAATTTTTATTAATATTAAATTATATTTGTTATTTTTTAATTAATTTCTAAGTAAAATAGTCCATAAACTTGAAATGTCAATCTTTTTTTTGCTTTTTAATAACTTTTTTTTTGGTTAAGTTTCTTTTAAAATTTTATATATGGCATCAATATATTCTCTACACAATGAAAAAATTGGATTTAAAAAATGTTTAGCTTAGGTCCAATTATGCTATTTATACTCAATTTTTAAAAACAACAATTAAGGCCAATAAAAATTCAATAGAAAAATATTCAAAAAAAAATTACAAAAAAATGTTCTCATCAATCTTCATGTTGTTATCTCTCTTTCCCAAAATGGATTTATCAAAATAGCTTTATTTGCATCAAAAAGTGGTTTCTGTACATGTGCATGGTATACTAAAAAAATGACTTTTAAAAAGTTTTTTCTATACATCCCTATCAAAATTTAATTTCTATCATCTGGGTATTTGACTAAATTACATATTTGAAAACTAGATTCAAAATTCTAAATTTCATATTACTAACTTCTTTCAAGATTCATTGTGTAAGTGCCTCAAATTTTCAGTCCAAGTGTGATTTTTTTTGAAAAACTACAAAAACACTTCCACTTTTTGAGCTTTTTGTAGACCCAAATTCTTGCATTATCCCTCATAAATATCTTGTTTTTGATTAGATAAGTAGGGTAGGGACTTGATCCCCTACAAAATGAATGACATAGACAAATGGCTAAACAAAATAGACTAGCCCAACATAGCCAATTAGAGAGAAACAACGAGAAAAAAATAACAACCAACAAAGACTAGTCAAAAACATCAATAAGAAAAAATTCAAGAAATAGAGCTTGAACCAAGCATAGCCTCTAAAGGTGAGTCAAATGAAACCATAACCTTCTTAGAATTTTTATTCTTTCGATAAATTATTGTCCAAGGAGAATTAGAGATTGAAATTAAGAAATTTTGATTAGAAGGAGAAGACTCCCCTCTAGAGTAGCAGACAAGAGGAACAACATTAACTTTAGGTGAAGCATCTGAAACCAAAATAGGAATGGCTAAATCCAAATACCACATATTAGTATCCATAGAAGGAGCAACAACCATCACATCTGAATCATGTGGTGTACAATGAATCTGCACAAAAGGTTTTGAAATTGTTTCTAGAATAGGAGCAACAGGGGAATCTATAGGAGCAACAACCACCTCATGAATATTTTTCTTCACAAAATGAGGAGGCCTTGAGTCTTCATTAGAAGCAGAATCAATAGTAGGACACATTGTTAAGTGTTCACGAAGTGAGTTCTTCCACCAAGTAGCAGAGGATCATAATATTTTGTTATAATAGATGTCCAAACAACATTTTAATGAGCATACAATACTTAGAATGATACTTGGGACATACAAAAAATCTATTGCTATGAAATTATGATTTTCTGGACTTGGACTAGCAACCTATATTTGCAATAAAATTTTTATTTCTCATCACCACCTCATTAGTTCACTCTAGGTGATCCAACAATGTTGGTTTAAAATTTCTAGGAGATTCTTATTTTTGTTGAAATCACATATTTTTAGAAAATATAATGATTCATTTGAAGGATTCCAATTAAAGAGGGTTTGATCAAACCACCTTATATCAAACCCCCTTAGATAGAACACCGCTAGTTTTAAACCATATCTATAATGAAGTCTCCTTTACACCTATCAAAATGTTGATAAAAAACCACTTTTGATTTACCTTTTGCGGGATCAAATAAATTAATTTTAAATTAATTTTTTTGTAAGTACATAGTCCTTATTATAAGCTTCCTAAAAAGTATAATTTTAAATAAATTTAATTTAATTATTAAATATTTATTTTTTATTTATTGTGAATGTAGGTTTTTTCACTAAAAATCAAGCTCTTTGTTCATGTGGAAAAATAGAATATTATAATTTTTTTGAAAAATATCAGTGCACTAGATATTGAAGTCCTGATCCAACAAAAGTAAATTGAATTTTGATATACATACAAATAAATTTATGTGTTATATGGTCTGCCTATGTCTAAATTGTAATTGGTTTGACTTCAAAAATTGATTAAGGAAAAAATATTCAATAAAATACTATGAAACCAATTGGAAGCACTAGATATCATAGTTACAAATCTAAATTAAAAAAAAAAATTTTATCCTTCATGGAAAAAAATTGTGTTATACAGTGAGCATCACTCCTTAAAAATGGTGTTTATTGAAAATAAATATTTTTCGAAGGAGATGGAAAAATAAGTGAAATTTGATTCCAAATTTTTTGAAAAAAATATAGTTAGGATCTACAAGAAAAAATTCAAAAATCACTAGTTTTAATCATCTTTAAATTCTTCATGGTTTAGCCACTATAGGTGTCCAAAAGTGAAGATTTAGTTAGAAAAAATTAGTTCAGTGTCTAGTTTGGCCAAACATTATAAACTAGTATTGTGGGATCACCCCTCTTTTAATGATTTTTGAGTGCCACCCTACCTTAGGTACCTCCAAATATCCCTACAAGCTACTCCAAAACTAGGAATCTAGCCTAAAATTCCTCACATTCACTAATTATTTCTTTGACTTGCTAAGGAGGAGTATGACTAACATAAAGGAATAGTTTGGGACTGAAAATAACATCTTAAAACTCCAAATAATCACTAAAATTTGAGCAATAGAACTCTAAATAGCTCCAAATAAAGATTCCTATAAATTATGCATGTATTTTTAAATTCTCCTTGCATCTCCTACTTCGGCATCCCATTTAATAAAGTCACCAAGAGCCAAGGTGTCCACTAGCCAACCATATTTTCCTATGGGAACTTGAAGAATAATAAATGCCACAATTTAGGAAGGGGACATTGCATTCCTCCCTGCCCTTGAAATTTCTTGACCCCAAGTAATTGCAACTTTGGATGCTATAAAAATTTCTCTCCCATGTTGTATCCTCCACTGGTAGGTTCTCCCACTTAACCAAATACTCTTTAATTTTCCTCTTCCATGGAGTACAATCCTTGGCATCAATTATCACCTTAGGAATCAAAAGAAACTTCTCCTTTGTTACCCTTTAATTTTTTGATTTGTAATTGAATACAACTCTTTTCTTCCCAAGTCAAATAAAGTTTGATAATTATTCAGAAGTCATGGTTTTCACGAGTTCCATAAGTTTCATAACTACACCATTCCCCTACTCGGTTCTCTTTTTAAGCCCCCAACATTAAGGTGATTGGAATATTAGAAGTTTTTGAATTGTTAGAACTCTTGACATGTGGTTCAATGGTCCTACTTTTCCACGATCGCACAACCCTTCATCAAATTTCCAATTTTCAAGATACTGATAGTTCATTTAATTTTTCCTATGACATATCATGGGAATCTCCTTTCGAGAGTTTTGAAGTATGAATTGAATCTCAAGTCTCTTTTCCCCAGGAATAAAATCAATAGTGCATCAACAATGCTCGTAATGGCAAGCATTATGATGTTGGTTTACTAAGGTGGCAAGATATTTACCAAGATAAAAGGTCATTACTATCTATTGTCAAAATTAAATGAGCTTGTCTATGAAAAAAGGTGGAGATACTTTCAAACTAGTTAATTTTTATCAATCAAGGATTTTTTCTCATAATGGGGCTTCTTGCAAGTGATGAAACTTTGAATGAAGAGTGTTTGCATGTAACACAACCTGACCTGAATTGGCCCCAAGAAGAGAAAGTTGATATCATCTCTCAATTTTTCTTGGTTGCATGGAAGGAGAAGATCAACTATGTTGAATATCACAGAGCAATCTTCATTCTAGATGAAGAAGAAGAATGTGTTGAACTACATAACTTTTTTCTAGAAATGTGACTATAAGCAAAAATTTCCCCCATGCCTAGGGCTATTTAATTTCTCTTGTTTTGTATGCTTGGAATATGTTGACAACAAGGATTGCACCCTTAGCCAAGTTAGACTTTCCTATCCTATTGTAACACATAAACACTCGTAGATTATGTGTAATCTATAAATGAGAGTGAATCTTTAGGGTGGGTTGGTTCCCCTAGTAAATCACCTAATTTAGAATAATTTTAGAGGAAAGGGTTAGAAGGAAAAAATGACACTGAGATCCTAAAACGTAAGATGATTCACTAGAAATTTAAAGATTCTAATAGCTCTTTTACTCTCAACAATCTCTCTAAAAATTTGATTCTCACAGTCCCACCCTAAAAACATATAATTCAATAGTTATTTTCATAGAGGTTCACTAAATGGAACACATAATACAACCTGAATTATATGAGACCCTTGTAAACAAACTCACAATAACAATACATGAAGAGGATTTTACATTTGAATCATAGTTAACATTAAATTGGTACTGTAAATTTGAGATAAGAAAATGAGAAAGGAAATCCTACTATTTTATTGAAATGGAGTGTCAAGCTCAAAATATGAGTAAAAGAAAATGTTTACAATACTCTCTCACTAAGTAGGAGAGCAAGAAACAACAATATCCACTAAGAAAACTAGAAATTTATCCCAACTTAAATCTCTCCAGTATCTCCGATAGTGAAAATAGAAAAGAACAACTCAATTGCATCTCAAAATTAGCAATTTTGATCCATTTTTGAGCTCCTCATTAAATCCTAAAAAATAGTGTCCAAAAATATTGGTTTGTGGAAACTTATCATGCTATATTGTATGTATCCTCACTCAGGTTTGGGGCTAGGCTAGGCCCTTGGCGGGGTTTCAAGGGTGGAAACCCCCAAGAGTTTTTTTTTCCCATTTTTTGCTTCATCACTGACAAAAGCAAAAATTGACTTTATAGAACCCTAATTATGGAAGCTTCTAAAATCTTGTTATATGTGGTTTGGTTGGAGTTTGTAGTTGGGAATTATTAGAGATTGTAATATCTTTTACAATGGATAATATAAAATCATTGGATGGCTGTGGTTTTGTGGATGTAGCCTGGATTAGGTGAATCATTTTAATTTCTCTATGTTATCTCTTTTCTACTATAATTTTTATGTGTTTTATTTCTCTGTTTTATTGATCAAATATGTATTTAATTGTTAGATATCTTCCTTCGAACCCTAGCAAGTGGTATTAGAGCTAGGTTATGTTTGAGTATCATCTACAGGAAAGTCTCACAGTTGAGTGGGAGTCTCATGGTTAAGTGGGAGGAATGGTAGACAAAGGTAAATTGAAGGTAGATAAATTCAATGGGTAGAACTATCAGTTATGGAAGATGCATATTGAAGATTATTTGTACCAAAGGATTTATGGAGGCCATTGGAAGGAATAGCCAAGAAACTAGTAACAATGTGTGATGAGGATTGAAATCTTTTGGATAGAAAGGAGTTGACCAAGCTAGTCATTTATGCCTGACACAATAGGTGGAATTCAATATTACAACAACAAAGACAACTCAAGAGTTGATGAAAACACTTCTGCTTCAAATAAGGTATTTATTATGAAGTGTTTATTTAATATGAAAATGATAGAAGGTGGGTTAGTTGTTGATCATTTAAATTAGTTTAATATGGTTGCCAGTCAATTAACTTTTGTAAATGTAAACTTTAATGAAGAAGTTAGGGCTCTTTTTATTCTATGTTCTTTTCCTAGAAGATGGAATAGCTTGGTAATGGTTGTTAGAAATTATATTTCTAGTTCAAATACATTGAATTTTGATGATGTTGTTGGTGTTATTTTAAGTGAGAAAAATCATAGGAAAAGCTCAGTTGGAACATCCACATCAGGCAGTGTTTTGAATGCAGAAAGTAGGGGAAGAACAAATGAGAGAGGAAACAATTATAGAAGTCATGGGAACTCACAAGGAAAATCAAATGACAAAAGGTCCCAATATAGAGGCAAGAGGGATTGATGGTACTATGGTAAGCCAGGTCATTGAAAGAAAGATTCCCAGTCATAGAAAAATAAAGGAGACAAATATGAAGGAAATAAAAAGGAAAATGTGGTAAGTAATAAATTTGATGAGGATACTTCGATTATTTCCCTTGATAATGCTAATGATTCTTGCGTGTTAGATTCAGGGGCTTCATTTCATGTTATGCCCCATAGAAGTTATTTTCTTGATTATGTCCAAGGGAATTTTGGGCTGGTTTATTTGGGAAATAATGAACCCTGTCAAATTGTTCGAAAGGGAAGAATCAAGATTAAGTTGTAGAATGAGAATCATTGGCTACTAAAAGAGGTAAGGTACATTCCAAAGTTAAAATAAATATAATTTTAGTAGGGCAACTAGATGATGAAGGTTAAATGTTGTTACATTTAGTGATAAAAATTGGAAGGTTACGAAAGGTGCCGTAGTGGTAGAAAAAGCAGTGAAAGTAGGCACCTTATATCTTTGTAAGGTCATAATATTCCTTCTACTTTAGCTATTGTATATAAAAATCAATGTTTAAGAACAACTGATGTAGTTCAGCTAGTAGAAAATTAGACAATTGCTATGGATTTTCTATCAACACTATGGCATAATAGACTTTGGCATATGAGTGGAAAAGGTATGAAAGTACTTGAGTCAAAGAATGTTTTACCAAGTCTGAAATGTGTTAATATGGATTCATGTGAAAGTTGTGTATATAGAAAATATAAGAGAGTTAGTTTTCTCAAGGATGGGAAGCAAAAGAAATATGAGAAATTAGAGGTTGTCCATATGGATGCATGGGGACCAGCTCAAGTATCTTCTCTCAGTGGCTCTTGATATTATGTCACTTTTATTGATTATGTAACAAGGAAGGTATGGATTTATTTCCTTTGGTAGAAATCTAATGTATTTGAAACTTTTAAGAAATGGAGAAGCTTGGTTGAGAATGATACAGGTAAAAAGTTAAAATGTCTTAGATTTGATAATGGTGTTGAGTATGGCAATAAAGAGTTTGTATATTATTGTTCCTCTAATGGTATTCATAGGCACAAAATGGTTCCAAGGACTCTATAGGAAAATGGAGTGGTTGAGAGGATGAACAAAACAATAATGGAGTGTCCACAAACTATGAGATTGCATGTTGGGCTGTCTTTAAACATGTGGGAAGAGGTTGTAAACACTGTTGTTTATTTAATCAATAGCTCGGTCCCTCTAATCCATTGGGCTATGGTATTATAGATGAAGCATGGATAGGTAAGAAGATGATATATTCTTTTCTCAAAACCCTTCGGTTGTGAAGCATTTGCACATGTAGATTCTGAAAATAGAACCAATCTTGATGCAAAATAAAAGAAATGTATATTTGTTGGATATGACATTGATGAATTTGGTTATAGGCTTTGGGATTTTGAAAATAAAAAAATTGTGAGAAGTAGGGATGTCATATTTAATGAGAAAGTATTATAAAAATATCAGTTGCAACAGCATGAGAAGAAATAAAATGATTACAAAATGTTGGATAATACACCAAACAATGATGTTCCAGTGGTTCCTCATGCTTTGCAATAACAATAACAATAAATGCCACAAACTCTAGTGAATGTTAGATGATCTTCAAGGATAAGTAGAAATCCAAAAATATTTTCTCCCTCATTGTATTCTATTTTATTAACTAATGCCAATGAACCAAAATGTTATGATGAAGCTATGCAGGTGGATACCAATGTTCAGTGGGAGCATGGAATGGTAGAAGAAATGGACTCCTTGTTGAAAAATTAGATTTGAGAATTATGCAAGTTTCCTGCAGGTAAAAAGGTTTTTCAAAATAAATGAGTTTATAGGCTAAAAGAAAATGATGGAGGTAAGAAAAGATTTAAAGCTAGATTTTTTGTAAAGGGATTTGCACAAAAAAAGGGTATTGATTTTGATGAAATATTTTCTCCAGTTGTTAAAATGACTTCTATTTGTATTGTGGCTACTAAAGATTTGCATTTAAAATAGCTTGATGTTACAACAACATTTCTCCATGATGATTTTGAAGAGGAAATATACATAGAATAGTCAAAAGGATTTGAGGTCAAACGTCAGGAGAAAATTGGTGTGCAAATTGAATAAAAGTTTATATGGCTTGAAGCAAGCACCTTAGAAATGGTATATTAAATTTGATAGCTTTATGTTTGAGCATGACTGTAGTTGATGTAGTTTAGACCATTTTTTTTCATTTTAAGAGGTTGCATAATGATAGCTACATTTATTTTATGTTTATATGTTGAAGATATGCTTGTAGCAGGGTCTAACATGGATCACATAAAAGAGTTAAAATAACAATCAGAAAATTCATTTTCTATGAAGAATTTGGGGGAACAAAAAAATTCCTTGGTATGAAGATTACAAGAGATAGGAAAAACAATTTTTTTCTCTCAAGTTGATTATGTTGAAAAGGTGTTGCAAAGATTTCGTATGGAGAATGCAAAATCTATCAACACAACTTTGCCTAGTCATGTCAAATTGACTAAGGATATGTGTCCACAGACACAAGAGGAGGAAGAAAAAATGCCCAATGTACCATATGATTTAGCTATAGGAAGTTTAATGTACTCCATGGTATGCATGGGACTAGATATTGCACATGTTGTAGTAGTTGTTAGTAAGTATATGAGTCATCCTTGAGTTGAGCATTGGAATGTGATAAAATGTATTCTTAGGTATTTGAGAGGTACATCCAAAAAATGTTTATGTTTTGGGGACTCTAATACTAATTTAAAAGGTTATGTTGACTTAGATTTTGCAGGGGATATTGATACTAGGTGGAGCACCATAGGTTATGTCTTTACAATTGTTGGGACAACAATGAGTTGGATTTCTCAATTGCAAAAGGCGGTTGCTTTATCCACCATGGAGGTAGAGTATGTTGTTGCAACATAGGTAGAAAATAAGATGATATGGCTATAAATTTTCATGGAAGAGTTGGGAAAAAAGAAGAAAATTGTTTGTTTACAGATAGATATATTGCTATATATCTTGCAAAGAATTCTTCCTTGAACTTTAAACCAAACACATACATTTGAGATATCATCTCATTTGGTCAGTGTTGGAGGATGGAAAGGTAAAGCTAGAAAAGATACATATAGATTCCAATATGTGGATATGTTTATGAAGGTGACCTAAAAAGGGAGTAGTTGAGCTCCTCTTCAGCTTTGACTGGCCTTCAAGGTTGAAGTCAAGTATAACAAAGCAATAGGGTCCAAGGTTCCTATTTTCAATGGGAATTGTAAGTGAAGTGGTGTCATCTAGGATCAGTCCCCAAGTGGGAGATTGTTTGGTGTGGAGCCGGATCAGTCTCTAAGTGGGAGGTTGTTGGTATTTGGTGATTGATCATGCTATACTATACACTCTTCATATGTATTTTTTTTTTCTCACTTTTTGCTTTGTCACCACAAAAGAAAATAATAGACTTTGTAGAACCCTGATTCTGGAAGCTTCTGAAAGCTTGCTATAAGTGGTTTTGGATGGGGGTTGTAGTTGGGAATTATTAGCAAGATTGTAATATGTTTTACACTAGATAATAAAGTCATTGGATGGCTACATTTTTGTGGATGTATCTAGGATTGGGTGAACCACATTAAATTCTCTATGTTATCATGTTTTTGCTATAATTTTATGTGTTTTATTTCACTATTTTATTAATCAAATCTACATTTAATAGTTAGATATCTACCTTCTAACCCTAACATAAACTACTCCAAATTGCATGAGAAAATTGGAAACATTCAATCTCCAAGAGGTTGATCTAAAAAATCCACAAAATTAGGCCTAACTACCTCAAAATTAAAAAAAGGAAATCTTAGTTTGACTGATTTTTCCTCCAACTTTCCCAAAACTCTATCCACATTGTTTTTATCAAAACTACTTTTAGAAATAACATATATTGACATAATTTATAGAAACATTAATTATCTCAATATTTCTTTATAATATCTTCTAGCTTTAATTTTTACAAAAAGAGCCCAATCTAATTCTAATTTTATTTTCACAAAATCAAGGAAAAATATATGATTTTTTTTTTCCATGGACAATATATATCTTGATTTTGTATAAAAAATCATAAAGAAAACTAAGACATGAAGTATACATGATTTATTTTTTACAAAATAAAAATATTCCTCCATTCCCTTGACATTTTATTTTCAAATGAAAATTAGAAGGCTCCTAAGGGATAATAAATAATTTATTTTCCCCTCTAAATATTGTGAAATTTTCCCTAAGGCATCAAGACTATATGATTTATCAAAATCATAAGGATGGACCAAGGAACAATTGGATATTTGAGTCTATGCATTTGATTTTCATAAAATTATAAAATATTCAGTTAATTATAACCTATAAAAATTACCAAATTCCTAAGGTATAAGAGTTCAACCTAGAGGAAAGGTATTAATTCAGAATTTGAAATTCAAATCAATGTCGAAAATTCATTAAGGCCAAATTTTCAACTCTCTTTTTCACTTGTTTTTTTTGAGCTCCCTTGCCCTGCACATGCAGCCATCATTAGGGTTTTTAAACCTTGAGCTTTTTGAAGGAGTCTCTATTAATTTTGTCATTGCTTTTAGAGTTTTCTTCACATAAATTTTTGTTGACGCTGAATCACGTAAAGAATTCATGCTTCATCATTTGTTTCCACTTATCTAAATGTGTTTTAGAAAAACTTCATTTATATATTTCTCATGCATTTTTATCTTGCTTTACTCTGTCAACACCTTGCTTGTTTGAGGCTAATATCAAATAACTTTTGGAGCTTGCATTTCTTTGAACAACAAGAATTTGAGTAAATTTCTATGTGGCATTTCTCTATTATTTGCAAAAGATGCTCAATTTGGGTTTATTAAGGGAAAAAAATGAAATAGTTTCATTTCCCACTCTTCTTTGTGAAAGAAAATAAAGGGGTTTTCTATGTGTTATCTCCATTGAAGGCCATGGCCTCCTCCTGTACTTATCTTGTTCTAATGAAGAAAATATTGATTCAAGGTTAACCCAAATCAAGAAAAATTATGAAAAATTATGTAAATAAAAGAATACTTGCATTTTCTTCTTCCTTCTATTGGTAATATGATAAACTCAAGCTTAGTAAGTGAAAATATAATAAACCTCCACAAAATGAAGAAGCCACTACATTCTCACTTATTATTTTTCATTGATGAAGGCCTTCCATATTTTGTGGTTGTGGGCTCTATGAGGTATTTGCTTGTTTATTTTTGAGAAAAGAACATGAATCCATCCTCTTTATTTTTGGACTATGAGGCTTCACACCTACTAGAAAAATGAAATCTAGAGTTACTCTATGTATTTCACCTTTCATCTCCTTATTGCTTCTATTTTGAGCTAAGGCTTTAGTCCTCCTATGCATTTTTCTTTGGAAAGAAAGGGTGAAAAACAACTAGAGGATCAAGGTATTGCATCCAGTTAGGGTTTCAAAGAAAAAGACCATGCCTTTTAACCTGATTGTTGTATGTTGTAGTGTTGTGGTTTCCTAATTGCATGAACACATTGATGTTTTTAGCTTTCACTTGCTCTTAACGTTCAAGAAATTTATTTCTTCTCTCATAAATCCATCTTCCTTTGATGAATGCATTGAGCTAATTATCTGTAAGGCCTCTCATTACAAGTGACTAATACAACATTAAATTGTTATATATTTCTCCTAAATAGATGGTTAGATATATTACGAATAATATGAAGATGACTGTCTAACAATGACCTTATAGTTTATTTTTACTTTATGTTATATCATTATTATTTTACTTAATGAAGATGTATGGGCATGCGAATTAGGGTATGAGATTCAAACTTATAAGATGAATTTGAAATAAGATAATTGTTGTGTCGTATTGCATTAAAAGAGTAATTAGCTATGTAAATGGTTCGTGAATAAAGTTACAAAGATTTGGTTTGCAATTAAGGTGGTTACTATTATATCTAACTGTGCTTAATTATGTTGTGCAGGAAATTAAGTGAGTCAATGTGGGATTAACGTTAAAGGAATCAAATATGAAAATAGGAGGTTGGATAGATATCAAAATCGTATCAGATACATCTTGGGAAGTTTTAAGTGTAGCCCTATTTGATTTGGAAGGGTTTGAGGTTTGATTATTGATTGGGTGATCATGTTTGAGTAGAATCCAATTGTAGGTCATGTGATGTGAGTTTGGTTGGGGTTGGAACCCTTGGTCAGGATAAAAATTCGTATGGATTCTTTTGTGGGTTTTAAAAAGGGATTATTGAGTCAATTTCCTTGGTTTTTGAACAAGAATAGACCCCTAGGACCTATACCTATGGGTTTGGAACCTTTTTGACATGTGAACTTGTCCTTGGAGTGTGAAAAGACCCCTCAAAAGTCCACATTCATGAATGTGACGAATTCAAAAGTGTTGGGGCTTGGGAAAAGTGACTTGTCACTCTCAGCTTCCCACTCCCCAAAAGTTCTTGGAATTGGCACAAGGCTCACACATGTGTGAGCAGTTGTGGGAAAGAGTGTAGGTTTGGAGGATTCCTTTATATCTCAAGAAGATGGAAGATTTGGGCATTGCCCACTTCTCCTCTTGGAGAACATGAGTGAAGATGGTAAGAAGAAGGAGAAGAGGAGAGGAGTCCACCTCTTTGGCAAGATAGTGATCAAGATGGCTTGGATGGGAGAAGAAAGATGGATAAAATAGTTCAATCCCTTCACCCTAAGAAAAGAGATAAGTTTTCTCTACTTTCCCCTGCTCCCTTGTTTTATTGTTATAGGATCATGTGAGTATGTTTATATGAATCATTGTTGAATATGGTGAGTGGAGAGCCTTTAGGTATGTAATTGATGTTGTAACACCTTAATCCTTTGTAAAGTTAGAGAAGACTCCATTTATCATCTTGGAGTTAACATGTTTCCTTGCTCGGGGGTATGGCTAGAGCCCACGAGGCTCCATGACGCCATTACGGTAGGGTGGAGAGCAAGCATTAGTTATTTGTGTGTTGTAATTTCATTCCTATGTATTGTTTATTGGAGCTTAGCGTATCGTGTAAATAAAAAAAAAGAATACTTGTTCATTGAGCATATATTCTTATGAAGTTTGATCTAAAGATGTTTTTGGAAGTTTATTACTCAATGTCTCCACTTGAAAACTCTTGTTTATAAAAAAAAAGGGATTTGGTATTTCATCATCATGAAAATGATAAGTTTCAATTTTATATTTTAAGGGAAGGTGTTATGTATTTTGAAACCATGAGTATAACAAATTATGCTCAACCTTAACAAGAAAAAAAGAAAAAGAAAGAAATGTCTTAAGAGTAATCTTTTATCATTGGCTGGATAATCATTCAAAATAATAGTTTGCTTCCTTTAGAAAAATGTTGTAACTAAGACTCCCTGAATGCTTAGCTAAGATCTGTAACAATTTCTTGAACCCATGAAACAAACAATATGTTCAACTAGAGTAGCAAGGGGAAAGAGATTGCATACATTAAAATCTCGAGTAATGAATGGAAGATTATTGGTCACTTGCTTAACACAGACAAAATAAAAATAAAATTAATCACCTCTATTCCCTGTAATAGGATAAGGCCTAAAGTTCTTTACAGCCTTAACAAGTACATATGCTTGTTTCTCCATTAGATAATTTAAGGGGAGTAAAATAGTCAAAACATGTAAATTTAGTGTCTTCTATCTTGCTGAAAATAGTTCCTTATATCTAGAAAAACATACAAATAAATAATCAACAGGGAGAACTCTGCCTGTGACTATTTAATCTCCTACAAACTGCTCTTTCTTGCTTGAAACTGTGAATGTAGAGGTTTAGAGAACTAAGGAGAGAAGGTGGGGGCGTGGCCCTGTAGCTTGCACGATCCCCCATGCCATCTTTCTTGCAAATGAAAGCCCTATCTGCCCTCTTTTGTTCTACACATCAGGTTTCCAATTTCTTAGAAGCAAACACAGCAAAATGGAATTGAAAAAAAAGGAGGAGGATGAAACCATAATAAGACTGTACACACAAACTGAATGCTCATTTTGAAACAAAAATAAAATGGAGTAAACGAAAATGATAATATACGGTGAATGAAAGGAAACCATCAGGTTAGGTTGCATCTTCTGGTGACCTCGACTCTTGTCAGTATTGTATTAAATGGTTTGGTAGAGTTAGAGTGGACGTGATAGCAGCATTAAAAGAATTGCAATAGTCACATCATTCAAAAATTTGTCTATAATGTCTCCATCATGTTACGCAGACTAAAGAAAAGCAATTTCTAAAATAGTGTTGTATCTGCCATTTGATGTAAAATTCACTCCATGGTCTCTCGCCCCTACCTACCCAGGTGCCTCAACATTAGTACTCTGTCATATTGTTTACCAGAGGTTTAGTTGGCAGAGTACGTGCCATGGATTTTACTCTTGGAAGACCCCTATAGAATCTGCCTAGACTTAGGTACGTGTATAAATGTAAGGCGTGGAGTTTTGGTAAGAATATGTTGAGTACATTGGATGCCGTCCTATGCAGGTCACTCTCTTACCCTAGCCCACTATCCAGTGGCAGGAGTCATCCATTCCTTGTTGAAGGTATCTTCCCTAAATCTGCAATAGGCGAGTATATTGCTAGCTGTCAGAAATATTGGTGAATAAATATGGGAAGCTGTGATACCTACACTGTTCAAATCTTCAATATCGGTCAGGTGTGTTAATGCCACACTGAACAGTAGTGTCAGCTTTAAGGGTGATAGAAGGAGAAATAGCTGCAAAGAAATTTAATGAGTCCAGACCCTCGTTTCATACACTGCACCCACCAAAGACCATCTCTAACAGTCATACTAAAAGCATTAAATCTTCCACCGCTATCATAATTCGGAGTGACGGGTTAGACAGGTTTATGAATGCTGCCACATACTCAATAAGTTTTTTTTAGTCTTCTTGATTACATAATACTTAATTGTTACTCCAATCCGTAAGGTCAATTAAACCTAAAATCATTATTAACATATTCAAATTTTAGATTGAAAATTACTCTTTCGTGCTTCCTTCAATCCTTGAGATGGTCTGATTGCATAAGGCTTCTTCCTTCACATAAACATTATTACTGCCCTCAGCCCCAAAGCTTCTTCAAACTGCTATTTAATATCTGATTTATAAAGTTTATTGTTACTACACCGACGTTGTACTCATAGCAGACATTTGGTCACTTAACAATATTTAGATATTATTAAGTTTAGATTGTGATATCTCCTTGTATATGGGTCTTGTTCATACATTCTTAATTTGCTGTTCGTCATTATGGTCACTTACAGACATATCAGTGTGCTATGAGTAAAATAAATCGTAATATTTATTATTAAGTAATCAATACTTGACCAGGATTGTTAGTCAGCATTCCTTTTGCCTTGCTATTTTATCTTTACCCTACTCTTTAATCAACGACCAGGCTGCTCTGTAAAATGGAGCCAAAAGTTAAAATAAAATAAAATAAAGGAATACAGCGATGAGATGCCATCGTGAGTTCCCATGTGAGATTTAAAAATAAAATAAATAAATAAAAAAATTAATCTCTAAGTATAGTTGTTTCTTTCCTTCCTTCAATTTAAATCCATAGGCGCTCTAGTCTCGGCACCTCCTATTTGGAAGTGATAAAGAAACTTTGAAATAATTGGCATCTTTTTTATGCCAGTGCATGATATGGTAATTCAATGGTGTGACTTCCCAACACAGAATAACACTAGCTTTATTAATAAGAAAAATAAAAGTTATGATGATAAGTGTTAAGTCCTATCCTTGCCACGAATTATATTTGAAATAAAAATAGTTACAACGTAAAGAGTGGAAGAGGGGAATAAATTCCCATATCCTCAAGTTAAATAGGATTTTATAAAAGAATAGAGTAGGAGATTGCTAAGGATTCTAAAAGGAGAGACCATTTGCTCCTTATTCAATTTTCTTTATTTACTTCTTTTTTTACTTCTTTTAAGGAAAAATAATATTTGGAAATATAGGAAAATTTTATATATTTAATTCTTGAAAGTCTCTCCTTACATCTATTTCTTAGAGGGGATAAAAAAGGTAAATATATAAAGGTGAACATATTATTTTCTTATTTATTTATTTAGTGATTAATTAAATTGATATTAGGAAAGAATAAAATAATATATAAATATGTTACTAATTATTTATTTATTTATTATGACAAGAACAAGTAATTAATCAAATTATTATAAAATATGAATAAATACAAATTTAATAATTAATATACAAATACTCTCCCCATTCTCACTTTTGAACTTCAAATTTGGTTGATACTATTGTCTTCTCTAGCTTAGGTCGAAGGGGGCTCAAAGAGTGTAGGTAAAGCAAGTAATATTATCATCTAATTGGTGAACGATAATAGTGTTGGAACTACCCCATCGATTCCTACTAGTTGCTTACTAGTTAATTGTTTCAAATGAAATTAGTAGCACTTTGTATTAGTGTAAATTCAGGATTCATGCCTTAGAGATCTTATTTTTTTGAAATAACGATATTAACCTTATCAACTCTATAATTAAAATTGGACCCAGTCATGGCATCACAACACTTAAGAAAATGTGGAGGTCAAATTTTCTAAATTAAATGTATAGGTGGTGCCATCCTAAATAACACCGTCTCACCCAACATTGGGTAAGAAATTAATTTCTTTACTCTTTAGCAACTGAAAATAGAAGTTAGTCAACGTGACCTTGTTTCTAGTTGCTATATGAGAAGTTACCCATTTATTATAATTTAACGAATTAGTGATTTGTTGAGAAGTTGCATTGTGTGAAGATGGTTCAGTGTGGATGAGTATGATTACAAACCTATGTTCAAAAAAAAATTGTTGTATTTTTCTAGCAAAAATTTTGGGCATTACATTTTGGTATCAGAGCCCTAGGTTGCAACTGTAGGGAACTCTGGGAACAATTTGGGCATTAAGAGTTGTGTGTGTGTGGATAAATGTGCAAACCTCCTTGTGTTAGGTAGAATAAAATGTTGTTATGAAAATCCTAGATAACTTACCTTGTATAGAAAAAGAGAATATAAAAGTTAATATCCAACCTAGTTAGAGTTGTGGTGTACCCTATGGTCAAAGATTGAACGAAATCCATGGTTCAAATAAATGTTTAATTAAAAACATTTTATCTTTAAGAATTAATCAGACAAAATAGGTTCCCTTGATTTAAGTAAGGATGGTAGAGGAATTAGTCTAGATAACAATGGTTATGATGTTAATCTACTCTTTTGGCATTAAGCTTTCTTAAACCTTAAAAATGTATAATTGAGCTTTGAAACATAGTCTTTTTTTAAAGTGTATAAATAGTGTTATAAGACATCATGATGTGTATTATTAAAGAAACATTATTTTGTTGGCTTCCTAAGTTGATAATTATCAAATACAATAGTAATGCTACTTCTTGAAGTTATGGTTGTTTTGGGAGCAACATATTTTCTTACAAGAACCTTATTACAAATAAAGAATAGAAGTTATACTTTTGAAAATTTATCACTAGAGAAAGGAAGGAACTATATGAACCTCTAAAGGGGATTAATGTGTTAAAGGTTGTGGTCAAATAAGATTAGATCTCTAAACCCTTTAATTAATTAAATCAAATTGACAACAAGAATGGAATAATAGAAAATCCTTGAACTGTGTATTATGAGGAATATGAGCAATCTTATAGTTAGATTTAAACTCTTAACAAAGATTGAAACTAAACCTTTAGGGTGTAGGCTGTTTGACAAAACAAAATTAAGGACTTGTATACAAATTGGTATAAGAATCTTGTACACCTTGACCATGGAATTTCTAGGCCCTATTCTATTACCCAAAGATCTTGATTTACATATAAGTGTATAAGGGTTAATCTCATGAAGCAACAAACAATTCACTTTATGGTTGGTAAGAGAGAATTTCATGCATGATGGCATCAACTAAGAATCAAAGCTTGGCAATACATAGTAAATTCAATTTTGAAAAGTGGTCAAAACCATATAATACCTTGAATTAATTGGTGAAACCTTATGTTATTCTAACACTTTTACAAGTAAATTGAGTCTTAGTGAATTTAGTGGGACTATAACAACTACTAAAACTTTGAGTTATTTTATGTATAGACTAAAATATCAAATGAAAGAACATGATTCAAGTCATAGTTGAGAATGTGTTGAAAGATACAATTAAGTAAAGATTAGAGAAAATTGATAAACAGATATTGTATAAATAATTTTCGTCTTGGAAATTAAACATAAAACCTTTGTGAAGAAACGGTATCTAAATGTGTGTTGAAGTTAAAACATTATTTAGGACACATGCTATTACTGCCTCCCTTATAGATGAACTAAGAGTTAAAGGCTGGTTGGTTCCAAAATACGAAAGGATAAATGTCTTATAGGAAGTAATAACATATTCAATTAGATGTTGACCTTTAAGGTTGTGTATATGTCAAAAGAACAAAATAATCAATTGTTTGAATTTATTAATCGATTGAGGAATTATGTAAAAGTTTTAGTGAATTAAGTGATTGAGAAACTAAATGGTATCATCAAGGAGATGGAAATTGTCATGAAAGACTCCCAATTAATGTTGTGCATTTCTATACCAATGACTAGTACTCTTGAGGAAAAATATGTGTGTGTGTGAAAGAGAAACACACTGGAGAAAACTTAGAGGTAGGAATTGTTACTCATTATATGTCATTGTACCTTATGAAGTTAGAAATAATTGTGATTACAAAAAGAAAATTATGATTATAACATGTGATTAAATGAGTCAACCTTAGTTAGTGAAAATCAATATTTGTTTAAAAATATATATAGGTTAATGAGTTGTGAAAATTATTATTCTATGATTTATCATATGTTTTAGGAATTGAGTGTGCTTCCTTCTCTTGTATTATAATGTTTCAAAAGAAAATGGTTGATTAACTTTGTTATTGAGTAGAAAACATTCTTTATCATGTTGCAAATATATATATATATATATATATATATATATATATATATATATATATATATATATATATATATATATATATAATGCAATTACCCTATGAATATGTTAGTGAACATGTAACAAACATAGTGGAATGAAAGAGGAAGGACAATATAGATTCAAATATAGAAAACCAATATTGATCATATATGTGGTGTTGGACAATGGATTAGTAAGATAAAAGTATGATATACCATGTATTGTTGAACCTAAGAAAATGGAGTACTACCTAGGCTATAGTTGTGCATTGTCTAGTTATTTCCTTCACATATGCAAGGTGAGTAGAGATTTACAAAATTGAGAAGAAAAGTGAATTTCACCTAAAGAGAATGGAGTGTATTTAAGTACATCAATTTTGCTATGTTATATGAAAAATTTCATAGAGTGTATTGTGTTATGTCATGTGATGCGAAACCAATAAATGTGTTGTGCCCCAAGTATGAGATACAGGGTATCCGACTTGGGATAAGGGTGGTGGACGTTTAGTACGGTCCCCTATGTGTACCCTTTGTGATGGTCCATTGTGTAAGTTAGCTAGTTAAGAAATGATGTAAACATGATATGTGTGGACGTGTGTTTATTAAATGCAATGTGATGTATTCCTTTGTGTTAGTCTTGTTT
>VDFB02271358.1:422240293-422264015 GCA_007258455.2 Sequoia sempervirens | reverse complement strand
TGTGGATGAGTATGATTACAAACCTATGTTCAAAAAAAAATTGTTGTATTTTTCTAGCAAAAATTTTGGGCATTACATTTTGGTATCAGAGCCCTAGGTTGCAACTGTAGGGAACTCTGGGAACAATTTGGGCATTAAGAGTTGTGTGTGTGTGGATAAATGTGCAAACCTCCTTGTGTTAGGTAGAATAAAATGTTGTTATGAAAATCCTAGATAACTTACCTTGTATAGAAAAAGAGAATATAAAAGTTAATATCCAACCTAGTTAGAGTTGTGGTGTACCCTATGGTCAAAGATTGAACGAAATCCATGGTTCAAATAAATGTTTAATTAAAAACATTTTATCTTTAAGAATTAATCAGACAAAATAGGTTCCCTTGATTTAAGTAAGGATGGTAGAGGAATTAGTCTAGATAACAATGGTTATGATGTTAATCTACTCTTTTGGCATTAAGCTTTCTTAAACCTTAAAAATGTATAATTGAGCTTTGAAACATAGTCTTTTTTTAAAGTGTATAAATAGTGTTATAAGACATCATGATGTGTATTATTAAAGAAACATTATTTTGTTGGCTTCCTAAGTTGATAATTATCAAATACAATAGTAATGCTACTTCTTGAAGTTATGGTTGTTTTGGGAGCAACATATTTTCTTACAAGAACCTTATTACAAATAAAGAATAGAAGTTATACTTTTGAAAATTTATCACTAGAGAAAGGAAGGAACTATATGAACCTCTAAAGGGGATTAATGTGTTAAAGGTTGTGGTCAAATAAGATTAGATCTCTAAACCCTTTAATTAATTAAATCAAATTGACAACAAGAATGGAATAATAGAAAATCCTTGAACTGTGTATTATGAGGAATATGAGCAATCTTATAGTTAGATTTAAACTCTTAACAAAGATTGAAACTAAACCTTTAGGGTGTAGGCTGTTTGACAAAACAAAATTAAGGACTTGTATACAAATTGGTATAAGAATCTTGTACACCTTGACCATGGAATTTCTAGGCCCTATTCTATTACCCAAAGATCTTGATTTACATATAAGTGTATAAGGGTTAATCTCATGAAGCAACAAACAATTCACTTTATGGTTGGTAAGAGAGAATTTCATGCATGATGGCATCAACTAAGAATCAAAGCTTGGCAATACATAGTAAATTCAATTTTGAAAAGTGGTCAAAACCATATAATACCTTGAATTAATTGGTGAAACCTTATGTTATTCTAACACTTTTACAAGTAAATTGAGTCTTAGTGAATTTAGTGGGACTATAACAACTACTAAAACTTTGAGTTATTTTATGTATAGACTAAAATATCAAATGAAAGAACATGATTCAAGTCATAGTTGAGAATGTGTTGAAAGATACAATTAAGTAAAGATTAGAGAAAATTGATAAACAGATATTGTATAAATAATTTTCGTCTTGGAAATTAAACATAAAACCTTTGTGAAGAAACGGTATCTAAATGTGTGTTGAAGTTAAAACATTATTTAGGACACATGCTATTACTGCCTCCCTTATAGATGAACTAAGAGTTAAAGGCTGGTTGGTTCCAAAATACGAAAGGATAAATGTCTTATAGGAAGTAATAACATATTCAATTAGATGTTGACCTTTAAGGTTGTGTATATGTCAAAAGAACAAAATAATCAATTGTTTGAATTTATTAATCGATTGAGGAATTATGTAAAAGTTTTAGTGAATTAAGTGATTGAGAAACTAAATGGTATCATCAAGGAGATGGAAATTGTCATGAAAGACTCCCAATTAATGTTGTGCATTTCTATACCAATGACTAGTACTCTTGAGGAAAAATATGTGTGTGTGTGAAAGAGAAACACACTGGAGAAAACTTAGAGGTAGGAATTGTTACTCATTATATGTCATTGTACCTTATGAAGTTAGAAATAATTGTGATTACAAAAAGAAAATTATGATTATAACATGTGATTAAATGAGTCAACCTTAGTTAGTGAAAATCAATATTTGTTTAAAAATATATATAGGTTAATGAGTTGTGAAAATTATTATTCTATGATTTATCATATGTTTTAGGAATTGAGTGTGCTTCCTTCTCTTGTATTATAATGTTTCAAAAGAAAATGGTTGATTAACTTTGTTATTGAGTAGAAAACATTCTTTATCATGTTGCAAATATATATATATATATATATATATATATATATATATATATATATATATATATATATATATATATATATATAATGCAATTACCCTATGAATATGTTAGTGAACATGTAACAAACATAGTGGAATGAAAGAGGAAGGACAATATAGATTCAAATATAGAAAACCAATATTGATCATATATGTGGTGTTGGACAATGGATTAGTAAGATAAAAGTATGATATACCATGTATTGTTGAACCTAAGAAAATGGAGTACTACCTAGGCTATAGTTGTGCATTGTCTAGTTATTTCCTTCACATATGCAAGGTGAGTAGAGATTTACAAAATTGAGAAGAAAAGTGAATTTCACCTAAAGAGAATGGAGTGTATTTAAGTACATCAATTTTGCTATGTTATATGAAAAATTTCATAGAGTGTATTGTGTTATGTCATGTGATGCGAAACCAATAAATGTGTTGTGCCCCAAGTATGAGATACAGGGTATCCGACTTGGGATAAGGGTGGTGGACGTTTAGTACGGTCCCCTATGTGTACCCTTTGTGATGGTCCATTGTGTAAGTTAGCTAGTTAAGAAATGATGTAAACATGATATGTGTGGACGTGTGTTTATTAAATGCAATGTGATGTATTCCTTTGTGTTAGTCTTGTTTGTATGTTAAATGTGTACCCCTAGTGTTTGGTTCCCCCCTAATGGGAGTGTGATGCCAGCTAGTGTAAATAGGGGTTGAGAGGCACATGGTCTACCATCAGGAGATTACGAGCTCAGGGTGTTGTCCCTAATCCCGATAAGGGATCTATGTCAAGTCATTGTAATCTTCCCATGGACGTTGACTGTGGCCTACTCCCCCACATATGAGAGCCACACTTGTTGGTTCATAGTGCAAACCTATTCCTTGATGTTTATAACCCATGGGTAAAGGATGGAATAACATGGACAACCAGTGATTCATACTTATGTGGTCAGGGACCACTAGTTACTCATATTCATGTGGTCAGGGACCACCAGTGCTTCATGTTTATGTGGTTAGGGACCACCAGTGATGTATATTAATGTGGTCGGGGACCACCCGTTATTCATATTTATGTGGTCAGGGACCACCAGTTATTGCATGCTATAATAATTATGATGTGGTTAGAGAACCACCATTCCCCTCCTCCCCTTAGGTGGCTTATCAAGTCACATGGTGCTTGTAATGTGCAAATTTTATTGTTGAAATATGAATTATTTGTAATTCTTGATTGATGTTTTATTTTATTATGCGCCAGCAATGTGTAATTTTACATTTATGTACTTGGGCTATTTAGCCATTTCAAAGTTGTTATATAGTCCGATTTGCCTCAAGGACTTTTTTTAATTTTGCCTTTGAATTATGATTGGAAAGTTGCAATGTAGCTACAATTTATCTTTACTTTGTTTCTCTTGAATTTATAAGTTCCCTCTTGGGAGTTTTATTGAAACTTTGGTTTATGATCTTGTGTTATTCAGTTTGAGGCTTTCTCCTTGGTTGTAAATTTGCTAGCATGTGTGGTGTAATGTGGAATGTGTAAACTGCCATATCCCAGGGGGTTCCCTGGCAGGTCGTATAGGGGAGTAGACGTGTTGGGGAATTATTTTAAAAGGGGTTGTGAATGGGACTAGTATGGGACGGTCATTAATCCATTCTTCCCTCATTCTATAATTATTCTTATCTATATGGAGGAGTCCTTAGAGAAGGGCCTCGAGTGGTATCCAAGAATATCCATCCTTGTAAACCCCATTATGTGAGCCTTGTGTTGTAAATTATGTGACTGTATGAGGAAAGGCGCACCCATTCGGAAGAGCACCCTTTATATGAGGGCAGGCGCACCCAATTGGGAAGAGCATCCTTGCTATTGTTGTGTGTACATGTGAAATTACAAATAAATGTGATGTGGCATACCTGTGAGCTATGTGAGAAAAATAGTAACATGTGATGCAAAGATAATATTATTTGAGACATGGTATGAGTGCCATAATTACAAGGTAAAATGTTCCCTTAAGCATATATTTAGACAAAATGTGAAGCTAATAATTTTGAGACATGATTGGTCAATGAAACAAAAATATTTTCTAACACCATGAATGATGTATATGTTATGATGCAAGGAAATTTCGGAGGTGTATAAAAGGATATGAATCCATTTAGATATATTTATGTGTAATTTAATCGAAGTTGATTACATTGTTAATAAATTTGAGCTACAAGGATTGTTGTTAGCATTTGTTAAATTAATCTTATATCAAATAAATGTTCCATTATGAGAAATTTTGTTCTAAGTATTTAAATATTTAATTCATGAAAGAGATTTGTCTCTAATGTGTGCTTATAGATAAATGTTTTGATTCCTCCATCAAGAAAGTAAAAGTAATTAGTATGCTTGATAGGTATATGTGTGTTGTCATATTGAGATTATGTTTTCAAACCTTAACGACTTCCAGGAGGAAGTCTAAGCTAAGGGGAGGGAGATGTAAGGCCTCTCATTACAAGTGACTAATACAACATTAAATTGTTATATATTTCTCCTAAATAGATGGTTAGATATATTACGAATAATATGAAGATGACTGTCTAACAATGACCTTATAGTTTATTTTTACTTTATGTTATATCATTATTATTTTACTTAATGAAGATGTATGGGCATGCGAATTAGGGTATGAGATTCAAACTTATAAGATGAATTTGAAATAAGATAATTGTTGTGTCGTATTGCATTAAAAGAGTAATTAGCTATGTAAATGGTTCGTGAATAAAGTTACAAAGATTTGGTTTGCAATTAAGGTGGTTACTATTATATCTAACTGTGCTTAATTATGTTGTGCAGGAAATTAAGTGAGTCAATGTGGGATTAACGTTAAAGGAATCAAATATGAAAATAGGAGGTTGGATAGATATCAAAATCGTATCAGATACATCTTGGGAAGTTTTAAGTGTAGCCCTATTTGATTTGGAAGGGTTTGAGGTTTGATTATTGATTGGGTGATCATGTTTGAGTAGAATCCAATTGTAGGTCATGTGATGTGAGTTTGGTTGGGGTTGGAACCCTTGGTCAGGATAAAAATTCGTATGGATTCTTTTGTGGGTTTTAAAAAGGGATTATTGAGTCAATTTCCTTGGTTTTTGAACAAGAATAGACCCCTAGGACCTATACCTATGGGTTTGGAACCTTTTTGACATGTGAACTTGTCCTTGGAGTGTGAAAAGACCCCTCAAAAGTCCACATTCATGAATGTGACGAATTCAAAAGTGTTGGGGCTTGGGAAAAGTGACTTGTCACTCTCAGCTTCCCACTCCCCAAAAGTTCTTGGAATTGGCACAAGGCTCACACATGTGTGAGCAGTTGTGGGAAAGAGTGTAGGTTTGGAGGATTCCTTTATATCTCAAGAAGATGGAAGATTTGGGCATTGCCCACTTCTCCTCTTGGAGAACATGAGTGAAGATGGTAAGAAGAAGGAGAAGAGGAGAGGAGTCCACCTCTTTGGCAAGATAGTGATCAAGATGGCTTGGATGGGAGAAGAAAGATGGATAAAATAGTTCAATCCCTTCACCCTAAGAAAAGAGATAAGTTTTCTCTACTTTCCCCTGCTCCCTTGTTTTATTGTTATAGGATCATGTGAGTATGTTTATATGAATCATTGTTGAATATGGTGAGTGGAGAGCCTTTAGGTATGTAATTGATGTTGTAACACCTTAATCCTTTGTAAAGTTAGAGAAGACTCCATTTATCATCTTGGAGTTAACATGTTTCCTTGCTCGGGGGTATGGCTAGAGCCCACGAGGCTCCATGACGCCATTACGGTAGGGTGGAGAGCAAGCATTAGTTATTTGTGTGTTGTAATTTCATTCCTATGTATTATTTATTGGAGCTTAGCGTATCGTGTAAATAAAAAAAAAGAATACTTGTTCATTGAGCATATATTCTTATGAAGTTTGATCTAAAGATGTTTTTGGAAGTTTATTACTCAATGTCTCCACTTGAAAACTCTTGTTTATAAAAAAAAAGGGATTTGGTATTTCATCATCATGATAATGATAAGTTTCAATTTTATATTTTAAGGGAAGGTGTTATGTATTTTGAAACCATGAGTATAACAAATTATGCTCAACCTTAACAAGAAAAAAAGAAAAAGAAAGAAATGTCTTAAGAGTAATCTTTTATCATTGGCTGGATAATCATTCAAAATAATAGTTTGCTTCCTTTAGAAAAATGTTGTAACTAAGACTCCCTGAATGCTTAGCTAAGATTTGTAACAATTTCTTGAACCCATGAAACAAACAATATGTTCAACTAGAGTAGCAAGGGGAAAGAGATTGCATACATTAAAATCTTGAGTAATGAATGGAAGATTATTGGTCACTTGCTTAACACAGACAAAATAAAAATAAAATTAATCGCCTCTATTCCCTGTAATAGGATAAGGCCTAAAGTTCTTTACAGCCTTAACAAGTACATATGCTTGTTTCTCCATTAGATAATTTAAGGGGAGTAAAATAGTCAAAACATCTAAATTTAGTGTCTTCTATCTTGCTGAAAATAGTTCCTTATATCTAGAAAAATAAACAAATAAATAATCAACAGGGAGAACTCTGCCTGTGACTATTTAATCTCCTACAAACTGCTCTTTCTTGCTTGAAACTGTGAATGTAGAGGTTTAGAGAACTAAGGAGAGAAGGTGGGGGCGTGGCCCTGTAGCTTGCACGATCCCCCATGCCATCTTTCTTGCAAATGAAAGCCCTATCTGCCCTCTTTTGTTCTACACATCAGGTTTCCAGTTTCTTAGAAGCAAACACAGCAAAATGGAATTGAAAAAAAAGGAGGAGGATGAAACCATAATAAGACTGTACACACAAACTGAATGCTCATTTTGAAACAAAAATAAAATGGAGTAAACGAAAATGATAATATACGGTGAATGAAAGGAAACCATCAGGTTAGGTTGCATCTTCTGGTGACCTCGACTCTTGTCAGTATTGTATTAAATGGTTTGGTAGAGTTAGAGTGGACGTGATAGCAGCATTAAAAGAATTGCAATAGTCACATCATTCAAAAATTTGTCTATAATGTCTCCATCATGTTACGCAGACTAAAGAAAAGCAATTTCTAAAATAGTGTTGTATCTGCCATCTGATGTAAAATTCACTCCATGGTCTCTCGCCCCTACCTACCCAGGTGCCTCAACATTAGTACTTTGTCATATTGTTTACCAGAGGTTTAGTTGGCAGAGTACGTGCCATGGATTTTACTCTTGGAAGACCCCTATAGAATCTGCCTAGACTTAGGTACGTGTATAAATGTAAGGCGTGGAGTTTTGGTAAGAATATGTTGAGTACATTGGATGCCGTCCTATGCAGGTCACTCTCTTACCCTAGCCCACTATCCAGTGGCAGGAGTCATCCATTCCTTGTTGAAGGTATCTTCCCTAAATCTGCAATAGGCGAGTATATTGCTAGCTGTCAGAAATATTGGTGAATAAATATGGGAAGCTGTGATACCTACACTGTTCAAATCTTCAATATCGGTCAGGTGTGTTAATGCCACACTGAACAGTAGTGTCAGCTTTAAGGGTGATAGAAGGAGAAATAGCTGCAAAGAAATTTAATGAGTCCAGACCCCCGTTTCATACACTGCACCCACCAAAGACCATCTCTAACAGTCATACTAAAAGCATTAAATCTTCCACCGCTATCATAATTCGGAGTGACGGGTTAGACAGGTTTATGAATGCTGCCACATACTCAATAAGTTTTTTTTAGTCTTCTTGATTGCATAATACTTAATTGTTACTCCAATCCGTAAGGTCAATTAAACCTAAAATCATTATTAACATATTCAAATTTTAGATTGAAAATTACTCTTTCGTGCTTCCTTCAATCCTTGAGATGGTCTGATTGCATAAGGCTTCTTCCTTCACATAAACATTATTACTGCCCTCAGCCCCAAAGCTTCTTCAAACTGCTATTTAATATCTGATTTATAAATTTTATTGTTACTACACCGACGTTGTACTCATAGCAGACATTTGGTCACTTAACAATATTTAGATATTATTAAGTTTAGATTGTGATATCTCCTTGTATATGGGTCTTGTTCATACATTCTTAATTTGCTGTTCGTCATTATGGTCACTTACAGACATATCAGTGTGCTATGAGTAAAATAAATCGTAATATTTATTATTAAGTAATCAATACTTGACCAGGATTGTTAGTCAGCATTCTTTTTGCCTTGCTATTTTATCTTTACCCTACTCTTTAATCAACGACCAGGCTGCTCTGTAAAATGGAGCCAAAAGTTAAAATAAAATAAAATAAAGGAATACAGCGATGAGATGCCATCATGAGTTCCCATGTGAGATTTAAAAATAAAATAAATAAATAAAAAAATTAATCTCTAAGTATAGTTGTTTCTTTCCTTCCTTCAATTTAAATCCATAGGCGCTCTAGTCTCGGCACCTCCTATTTGGAAGTGATAAAGAAACTTTGAAATAATTGGCATCTTTTTTATGCCAGTGCATGATATGGTAATTCAATGGTGTGACTTCCCAACACAGAATAACACTAGCTTTATTAATAAGCAAAATAAAAGTTATGATGATAAGTGTTAAGTCCTATCCTTGCCACGAATTATATTTGAAATAAAAATAGTTACAACGTAAAGAGTGGAAGAGGGGAATAAATTCCCATATCCTCAAGTTAAATAGGATTTTATAAAAGAATAGAGTAGGAGATTGCTAAGGATTCTAAAAGGAGAGACCATTTGCTCCTTATTCAATTTTCTTTATTTACTTATTTTTTTACTTCTTTTAAGGAAAAATAATATTTGGAAATATAGGAAAATTTTATATATTTAATTCTTGAAAGTCTCTCCTTACATCTATTTCTTAGAGGGGATAAAAAAGGTAAATATATAAAGGTGAACATATTATTTTCTTATTTATTTATTTAGTGATTAATTAAATTGATATTAGGAAAGAATAAAATAATATATAAATATGTTACTAATTATTTATTTATTTATTATGACAAGAACAAGTAATTAATCAAATTATTATAAAATATGAATAAATACAAATTTAATAATTAATATACAAATACTCTCCCCACTCTCACTTTTGAACTTCAAATTTGGTTGATACTATTGTCTTCTCTAGCTTAGGTCGAAGGGGGCTCAAAGAGTGTAGGTAAAGCAAGTAATATTATCATCTAATTGGTGAACGATAATAGTGTTGGAACTACCCCATCGATTCCTACTAGTTGCTTACTAGTTAATTGTTTCAAATGAAATTAGTAGCACTTTGTATTAGTGTAAATTCAGGATTCATGCCTTAGAGATCTTATTTTTTTGAAATAACGATATTAACCTTATCAACTCTATAATTAAAATTGGACCCAGTCATGGCATCACAACACTTAAGAAAATGTGGAGGTCAAATTTTCTAAATTAAATGTATAGGTGGTGCCATCCTAAATAACACCGTCTCACCCAACATTGGGTAAGAAATTAATTTCTTTACTCTTTAGCAACTGAAAATAGAAGTTAGTCAACGTGACCTTGTTTCTAGTTGCTATATGAGAAGTTACCCATTTATTATAATTTAACGAATTAGTGATTTGTTGAGAAGTTGCATTGTGTGAAGATGGTTCAGTGTGGATGAGTATGATTACAAACCTATTTTCAAAAAAAAATTGTTGGATTTTTCTAGCAAAAATTTTGGGCATTACATTATCAATTTGACCATGCACTTTCAATGTGACCATATCAATTTGTCATGAATTTTGTATTTGAGTTCTTTGAAAGTCCAACTTCCTTTCATTGTGATAGCCATTTATTGCTCAAAATTATGCAAACTTATGATACTCAATGTTTGAATGCATCCATTTTTATCAGTAGTTACCTTTGCTTAGATGTAGTGATTCTTGTCATAATAACCAATCTCTTGCCTTATTATCAGTAAGCTTAGTGGTCATTCCCAATTCCTTTGACTTCTTTCATTAAGGCCTATTAGTTAATTCATTTTGAAATAATTGACAATATTATCTCCACAATAAAGCCACTGTAGCATAATGATGACCTCCTATGACTTATAGTGTATTCAAGTCACTTGTTGAAACTGATTGTCCTCCATTGCAAAGACTAACACTTACTTCATGGTAGCACTATATTTTTCTCAGATCTTTTTAAATTGAGAGAAAAAAATGAAGTTAGAGTGCACTAGAATGTTTGATTACCGTCAATGCTCTTTTACTCTCCATGACCTTAAGCAGGACATAGTTGTTGCATTTTTATTGATGATAGCCTGTGGGGATCTCTTTAATGTAACTGATGATCTTTTTCTAACCCCTTTATTCTCCTTCAAAAACCCCTTTATCTTTGTTGCAAACAATATTTCAATCCCTTGCATCAGAGAGCTCCTTATTTTGGGACTGTCGCTATTAATGTTTTGCGATGGATAAAAACTGAATGCATCATGATACAACCCTTTTACTATTGTGTGTTAAACTTAGTTATTATCTTGCAATTATTTCCATACTAACGAATCTTTCTACAAACACCAAACTCATGGCTTTGATACTCTATATTTGGTATCATCTTCACAATGAAATGCACTATATTTTCCTTTCTTTCACACTGGCTCTTGTAAATTTTTGATAATTATTCTTTTGCATTTCTAGGATGACCACATTGCCTTATTATATATTCTACATTTTATATCCTAAAGAAATAATTTCCCTTTATTTGGTTGTATTTGTTATATAGAGTTCTATAAATTTCTAAAACTTTGATTTTCAAAGCAATCCTTTGCAACACCAAACAATTATCATTCTTTCAACAACACCTAGAAACTATCATATTTTAAATGATAAATGGATAGAACATCACTGGAACAAAATATCCATAGGCTGCATATGTGAATAAAGCCAATGAAATGGTCAGAAACTATCACCAGTGTCAATAGTGAGGTGCTTATTATTGTTCATCTCATGACTTTAGAATGTGAACTTTCCTTAATTCTAGCAAACCACCCATTATTGTAATGTGATCTTCTTATGCACTAAATGGGTATTTATTTGATGACTATTCCTCTTGCTTAAATAACATTTTCATTACAAAAATTGTCATTTTTTACTTAAAATCTACTACTCCTTTAGTGAATATGGTAATTTTCCCTGTACCTAGCATTTCAACATTTTCACCATTGTTGTCTCTTCCACAATTCAAGTATGGAAAAATTAGTATTCAATAGTTAAAACAACCTTTCTCCTCATAGGATGGATTACTCCTAGGTAATTGCAAGAAGTTGAGTCCACTTCTAGTGGAAGTGTCATTTTTCAACTTTAAAATAGGTAGTCATTCATTTTTTAGAATAGGTACCCATTTTAAAGTGGGTACTCATTCCAAAATGTTTAAAAATAACAATCCATATTTCTCATTTGGATGTAGACATAGAAAAGGCATGGTAACCCAAACCTTACTCTTTGACCTACAAGTAAAAGGTCATGACAATATCGAGAGAAAAACTATGTCAATACAGTTGATGGGTATTTTTTAGAATTATTTTATGAAATAAAAACCCATTTTAGATGAGATTTTTGTTAGGAATTTCATGTAGAAAATATCAATTAAATGAAAATAAAGATTAAATAGAGGAATGAAAAATGCATAAATAATAACAATGAGAGACAATATTTAACATGGTTCACCCAAACTTAGGCTACATACACTGGAGAGTCCAATACTATTATCCAATAAATTGAACCAATTACAACTAGCAATCCTTGCAACTCAATACCATTTCAAATACCACAATACAATACCAACGTAAACCCTAACCCTTAGCCTTTTATCAAGACTTATGTTGGCCAATAGAAAAATTAACTCAGGTAATGCCTTTAAATAATTTTGGGGGAAACTACATCGATAAAAGTGGGGAAAATTTAACCTTTTAGTCTGATTAGGCTCCATACACCAACAATTGTGTAGATTCTAAATATGTATTTTTTTCTAGTTGGATTATTCTTTTGATTTTTCAATTAATTTATGATGAAATAGATCCATAAACTTCAATTATCAGGGTTTTTTAGTATTTTGATAACTTTTATTAAAATATTTTTTTGAAAAAGAAATTTTATGAAAGCATACTTTAGACAATTCTTTTCAATTTAAAAAAGTGATAATTTTAGGTCATCTTATGCATGATGTACACAAAGATTTTTAAAAACACCAAATATGGCCAATTAAAAATTACAAAAAATAAATATTCAATAAAAAATTATAAAAAAAGGGAAAGCATGCTTAAGTGAGTTACAAGCATTTTCCCAAAAGTATTTGAAAAATATGATTATTTAGGTCAAAATATGGATGACATACATGCACATGGTATAGGAAAAAAAAGTGACTTTTAAAGAGTGGTTTTTATAAATACTTATTGAAAATCAATTTGTAGATCATCTGGGTATTAAAATAAATTACATATCTGGAAACTAGACTCCACATACTACATTTTATGCTTAGTGACTCTTTTCAAGATTCCATCTCTAAGTGCTTAAAAATTTAAGTTGAAATGTGAAATTTTTTGAAAATCAAGGAAAACACTTTAACTTTTTGGCCAAAAAGTGGACTCAACTTCTTGCTAGCACCCTCCTTGCTTACCTTGAGGGAAGCTTATAACTTGATATGCATATGTAAAGGCATCTTTCAAACAATACATCTTATCTTTGATGACTCAACCAAGGATATGGAAACATTGTAATGTTGAGTGCTTTGAAGTTCTTCATCTTGTTTCTTGAACATTCTTATCTAATAAAATAAGTCTACTATGGTCGTTTTTTGTTCTAGTCCAAGTGCAACAAGAAGGTCCTCATATTATAACTTTTTCAAGTCTACATTATTGTTGTTTACTTACTTCTCTTGTGGATATGTACTTTCAACACTTTATTTTTGAGAAGACATATGATTGCTGGCCCAAATCAGCATTGTAACCCTTGCTATAAGAGCTTGATTGTTACTTCTTTTTAGCACTAAATACTGCACTCCTTGCTACCCAACCTATATATAAGCATTGCTTTCCATTTACTTCTTGTTTATAATGGCTTCCTCTCCAAAATATGAACTCTTGATATATGGAAACAATTAGAGGATATGAAACATGATGACAAACATCATTTGAAGATTCAAAACAATGATAATTTTCTTGTAAACAAAACTCTTTAAATGATGCATTCTTATTTTGTTTTCCATTCTATTTAAGCAATAAAATGAATTCTTTGCTCATTTATTATTTTCATTTCATTGCACCTTCAAATTGATTGTCATGAATGAACAATGAATTTGAGGCTCTTGTGATCACTTTATGAACTTATCCTTTGGTTGAATGTTTCCTTTGAGCATTATGAATGTCTTCTCAAACCCCTCTTGAAATGCTAAGGGGCAACATGCTAGGCTTAACCCTTGTAAGAGCCCATTCTACACCACATGCTATCATGTTTTAAAAAAAGACCAGCAACATGATTTTTCCTATACCTACGTAGTGGAAAAACATGTTAGTTGAAAAAAATAGTGAAATTCTATGCACTTGTGATGTTTCATTTCTCATGTTCCCTTACATACTTTTGATGATTTTTTTCAAATGATTCAATGTACCATAAGCAGTTTACTATATTGTTGTTGATAGAACATATAGGAGGATGCATAATCGGAGCTTTAACAAAGCTTTCTCAATCATTTACATGCTCATTTGGAGACTAGGAGCAAGGAGGGATAAGTAACAATGACACCAACTTGAAGACATCTTAGGAAATGATGGCTATTTTTCTTTTGATGTTTTTCTTTCCTTCCTTCATCTTAAGCACCATAGTACATTCCTTGTGTTATGTTGACTTAGCTATTCCCATGGCTTGTGTGGGACACTTGATCTCTCTTTCTTTCTAATGAATATGAAAATAGCATTTTGTGCAATCTTGTTCAATTTTGTACATCTCTTTTGCAAAAATGTATGCAACATTATGAAATGGATAAAATAAATACAACATGAAAGCACTATTCTTTACAATCTTTTATATGATGTAAACATTGAATGAAAAACTAAATGCCCAATTTACTAAAAAAAATTGTACATTTTAGCTAAACAATTATTTTAAACTCCAATACATGCAATGGTTTAATAAAATACATAAATGAATTGAAAATTTTCACCTTGAAATGAACTTCATTTAATCAGCTTTGCCAATTTGAGCTGTGATGAAAAATTGGTAAAATATTTCTTTTTGTAATTAGTGGTGGTAACTAAAAATTTTGGTGTAACAAACTATTTCAGTTTCAAGACCCCTTTCCTGATATCAGTCACTTTCAAAGACCATTATGAACAATTACATTCAGGTATATTTTAGGCTTTAAAAAGTTATTAAAGGGGATCTTTTTTAGCTATTCAAAAAATTGAGGGGAGCAGCTTAGTTTTCTTTCAACACAACTTTATTGTACAAGGATGTTGAGGCTTTCAAATCTCATTTTGGCATTAAGGAAATAAAGGAGCTATTTATGAATATATGTATTTATTAATGCTTTCTTTTGATTTCAAATGAACTTTTAGTCTTTTTTATTATTCTTCAATGTTTTATTTGTTTATATCAGACTATGCATGTGTTAAATTTGAAGCTTTGAATTTAGATTAAATCATTTGTTGAGGGGGGTCTGTTGTTCATTCTTTTCCTAGGTATTATCCGTGGGTGTGGGAGAAGTGAATTTTGTGTCATTTTTTTGCATTCACTTAATTTAGAATTTAATCTTTTATTTCTATTTCATGGCTATGGGTAGATGGTAGTGTGTCTTTTTTGCTTTCTAGTTAAAAGCATACCTTGTATTTCCATGAACATTTCATAACTTTTGAAGGTAGCCTCGCCTTATAAAATAAGCAAAGAGCACTTACAAATATCATTGCAAGTGATTCAATTGTTGATAAAATTGTCATTTTTGTGGGCTAGGGAGTATAAATTGAAGTGACAAATCTATTAACCAACAAATTTTTGGTGACTTTGCTGGATAATAATAGAAGCAACATTGTTTTCCATTACTTTTTTTTCTCAGAAATTTGAAGGTATCTCTCCAAGGATGGAGGTTGGTGACTCTATAATATGGAATGTTCCCATGAAATTTTTTTGGTAGAAAAGTTCAATTCATTCTTTTTAAATCTACATTATGGCATTAGTTTTAGCCCAACCATGGTGTGCTCAATTTGGGCCTCTGGCACTTGCACAATATTCACCATTTCTTGAAGGATCAAGAAAGAACTTCTTGGATTTCAGTGGAGAAAATCATCAAGATGTAGAAAATCACATCTTGGAATTCACAGTTACATGTGGAATTTTGGGAGTAAGTGAAGAAGATGTTTCTGTGAGATTATTTATTGATCCATTATTAGGCCTATAACAAATTAGTTTCATTATTTAGAAGAAAAATGTATTACTGATTGGAATTCATTAAAGAATAATTTTTTGGAAAAGTATAAGGGCCTTGTTGATGGAGTTGCTTTGTTGGGCCAATTTTTTGATATTCAAATGTAAGAAGGTGAATCCATTAGAGTCTTTTTGGATAGGTTCAATAGGCTACTAAAAAAAATTCTACCTCTATTTAGCCAAGTACATAAATTCAACTCTACACTTTTATTTCTTCATTACACCCTAATGTTTAGTTTTGATTGAAATGGGGTAAAGTGAATGATATCAAAGTTGCTCAACAAGAGGCCATAAAAATAGAAGATGATTTGATATTATGTATATTATGGAAAGAAAATTAGTTTGTAGATAATATAATTTATGAGTTTGTGAGGAAGCCTATCATGTAAAAACCAAGATTTCAGCTCTTAGATTTTCAAACTACATAGCCTCCTTATGTTGAAAATTTTAGTCTCACTATTTTTGGTCCAAAAAAATTTGGTGGAGATGAAATAAGAATTATTTAAATCAAGCCTCATGTGGATAGGAAAATTGAAGCCTATTATTTGCATTATGAAGAAAATAAAGATGAATATGAAATCCCCTCAAATGGTGAAGAAAATGGATCATCCTTTCATGACACAAATTGCAATGAGGGTAATGCAAATAATGTTATTTTTTCATGCTTATCTTTTGCAACAATGGAATCATTCACTTTTACTAGTGTTGAAGAACAATTAGAGGATGCACAACATAAAGATGAGGTGATGATTTCTTTGAAGTTTTATGCAAGATGAATATGAAACCTTCACATTCCCTGAGCTATGTGATATGGGAGTATGGATATAAGAAAAGGTTAGGAATGATTCTAATTTTGAATCCTTTTAGTTTGAAATTTTGGATGCGAAAATTTTTAAACAAAATTTGTAAGATGATGTTAAAAGTAGTCGTGATAGCCTTAATGAAAATGGTCAACTAAACAAATGTGAGCCTCATATTGTTTACATTCTAAATGGGTTTCTTAACACATCTGAGGATGAATTTTTGTGTGGAGAAGAGGTTGTCATATCTAATATGTAACATATATACAAAGAAGGTGGAGTGTGACAAGAAATTGTTGAGCCAAATCCTATAGAAAAGAGGAGATTGTTCCAATTGGGGGTGATTTTAAGCCACACAAAAATATCATTTCAATTTGCAACAAATAGTTTTGGGTTGATCCACTTCTAGTTTTACATGAGACACATATGGATAATGATTGGTCTTCTAGTGATTCAATTGGTTATTTCTAGGCATGGGATATTGGTTTGGGTGCTACATGGAGCAAGGGTTATATGCATGAATATGTTGAGGAGATTCTAGAGGTTTATGATGCTCATTAGTTGTTTGGTTCAAGAGCATTATTCAGAAGGTCTCTTAGGTTTACAAATTCTATATTTTTGTTTCAGATCATAAGATGTCTTCTGAGCTTGCACGTACTTCATGGGTACACCTTTATTTTCCACTCGAGCATTAATTTTTCCCATCCTATTAATGGATTTGCATGATCATCCTAAAGTCATCTGAGGTAGGGTCTTCCTACCATGTACATATTAGGAGTTTTTATTGTGTTGGTAGTTAGTTTCTTTCCCTATTTTGTCTCGTTATTAGCTTGTTCAAGTTTCCTTTCCCCTTGTGCTCTCTATCTCCTTTTCCCAATGGACTTGGATTGGTCTATCCCAAAGCTTTTGGAGTTTTTTGCATTTTATACAAAATAATAGTCCCAAGTTAGAGCCAATGTTACTCTTTAATTTTTTGTTTCAAGATCATAAAACTCTTTTCTTCCTTAGTCAAATAAACTTCCATAATTGTTCATAAGTCACAGTTTTTGTGAGTTCCATAAGTTTCATAACTTCCCAATTCACTAACTTAATTCTCTTTTTAATCCCCCAATGTTAAGGTGATCAACATATCAAAAGCTTCCAAAATGTCAGAACTCTTGACATGTGGTTCAATGGTTTTTCTTTTTTGTGATCCTGTGACCCTTTGAAAGATTTTTGGTTTTCAAGATGTTGATAGTTTACTTAGTTGTTCCTATGGTGTATCAAGAGAATGACCTTTCAGTATTTTTGAAGTACGAACTCAATCTCAAGTCTCTTTTCCCAAGGAATAAAATCAATAATGCATTGACAAAACTTTTAATGGAAATCATTATGAAGTTAGTTTATTGAGATGTCAATATATTTACTAAGATAAAAGTCATTATTATCTGCCACAAAATTAAATGATCTTGTCTATGAATAAAGGTGAAGATACTTTCAAATCGGTTAATTTTTATCAATCAGGGTATTTTTCTCAAAATGGGGTTTCCTACAAGTGATGTAAGTTTGAATGAAGAGCCTATGCTTGTCACACAACTTGACTTGAATTGGATTGAAGAAGAGCAAGTTGATATCATCTCTTAATTTCTCTCAGTTACATGGAAGAAGAAGACTAGCTATGTTGAATATCGCAGAGCAATCTTCATTCTAGAGGAAGATGAAGAACATGTTGAATTGCATAACCTTTTTCAAGAAATGCTACTAGAAGTAGAAATTTCCCCTACACTTGGGGTAGTTTAATTTCTCTTCTTTTGCATGTGTGGAATCTTTGTGTAATTAGTCATGGTGATAAAAGAATTTGGCATAACAAACTATTTCCATTTCAAGACCCCTTTCTTGATACTAGTCACTTTCAAAGACCATTATGAATAGTTACATTTAGGTGTATTTTGGGCTTTAAAAATTTATTAATGGGTATATTTTTAAGCTATTCAAAAAAAGGAGGGGAGTAGCTTAGTTTGCTTTCAACATAGTTTTATTGTACAAGGATGTTAGGCTTTGAAATCACATTTTGGCATTGAGAAAAGAAAGGAGATATTTCTAAATCTATGTGTTTATTAATGTTTTATTTAGATTACAAATGAAAGTTGAGTCTTTGTAGTTATTCTTCAATTTTCTATTTGTTATATCAGATCGTGTGTGTGTCAAATTTGAAGCTTTGAATTTAGATTAACTCATCTATTGAGGGAGGTTCTATTGTTCATTCTTTTCTTGGGTATTATCCCTGGGTGTGGGAGAGGTGAACTTTGTGTCATTTTTTTGCATTCACTTAATTTTAAATTTAATCTTTCAAATCTATTTCATGGCTATGGGTAGATGGTAATGTTCCTTTTATGTTTTCTAGTTAAAAGCATACCCTGTATTTTAATTCATTACATAAATTTTTAAGGTAGTTGTGGGCCTTGTAAAATAGGTAGAGAGCACTTACAACTATCATTGCAACTGACTTAACTATTGGTCAAGTTGTCATTTGTGTGGGGTAGGGAGTATAAATTGAAGTGAAAAATTTGTTAACCAACAACCTCCTCATCTAATGATGGAAACTTCATGGAGAGAACCACATTGTACCATGGAGTGCCTTTTTAAATTCATAATATTTAAATTTATAATTATAATTTAATTGATAATTATAAAACTAATGATGCAATTAATTATTTAAACTATAATAGCCTTAGTTAATAATTATTTAATAAAAAGTAAATAAATTATTAATTATTACTAGGATTATAATATAATTGATTTAAACATTTATTATTATTTTTATATTTATTTTATAATTATTTTAAATTGTAAAATAATATTTCATAAATTAAAATTATATTTAATTTATATTTTAAGTGTGAAACTAAACTATTATATGAATAATCTATATAATTTTTGTTTCAATTAAAAAATTAAATTTTACTTCAATTAATTTTGTATAGTCTAATTATTTATAATTCCATTCTAATTTAATTAAAAATTATATAATTATAATAATAACTTGATATATATAATCATAATATAATAAACATAATCTTGACTTAAGAATTTGTTGTTATTTGAAGTTACAAGTTTTAATAATTAAATTAATTAATTATAAATTATGAAATGTCATATAAAATTTATTACAAATTTAAAATTAGGAAATACTATAAATAGTAAATTCAACTATTCAATAATTAAAATGTTAATACTAATTATAATATATAAATATTAATAATTTAAATTTATTGTAAAAAAGCTAGAAAAACAAATTAATTTTAACTTTAACTATAAAATTATATATTGTGAGATTATAAAATAACTTATTCAAGTTTTATGGCTTACAATAAATTTAATATTTTGAATAAATTGAGGTTTGAAAATTTAAATAAAATTTATATTTTTTTTCTTTAAATAATGATTATATGATTTATTAGCCGATAGGCTTTATATGTGGGGGAACCCCACCGGCGTTTCCCCCAATCTGACACTGGTGGGAACCCCACGAACACTGGAGAATAGTGTTATTCAAAAATAGTTGGTTAAATTTATTGCCATATTTATTAGCCGATAGGCCCACGAACACCTGGGAATAGTGTTAAATTTATTTACAGTCAAATTTGTATTAAATTTTCTCTGGCCTTGAGCACCGTGCATCAAATATCATGTCCTCATCCACCTCCATTAGGCATGGCTCCTAGCAGCTGCGTCGTTTCTGTGCTTGCCTTGTTGTTTTCGTGCTTGCCTTGCGATTTACTAGGCCACCAAAGCTCGCTTGATGCAATAAATGTGAACTAGTGTTGAGCAATGTTAAATGTCTCTCAAGGGGATGACATCATTTGTGTTTGATCAGTCTGTGTAGTGAAGGAACGGGCAGAACCACAACATATTTGCCACCGCAAGGTAACTCCCTGTCAATCTTCTGACCCTTTTCTATGCAATGCGCACTAATTATCTTTTATTCTTCTTTGAATCCTGCAAAAGTAGGATTCAAATTTCCTATGATTGCACCATTTATTCATATATGTGGTAAGCCACATGTCATAGATCTCTAGATTGTTTCATTGCAATCTATTCAACCACGGTAAGATAAGAGATCAGGGATTCCATTGATGGTCAGTGTTGGTACATTTCTTTCACCCCTCGATATCATTGGGGTTCACGGAAAAGCCTGTTGATCGATTGATCAATTTTGGCTTTGCCAAGCTCCTTCAGGATATCTGCCTACTTTCACAGTGTTCATCTTTTTCAATGCCATGTATACATTAGTCAGGTTATGAGATTTTAGGGTTTTCATTTCGCATGACAAATAATATCAATTTACGGATATCCGTAGGTATTGTCCTCTCAAATATAGCCTGTGTTTAAGGCGCCACTAATATACTACAGATTCTTCTAGGCCACTATTGTTTCACTGCTAATTTGAAATATGCATATTTGGTTTAATTGTTTTCCTATTTTTCCACTGAATTTCTTTCTTTAGATTCAGGGGGATGAAACATTCCAACTGTCGCCAAAGGAAACTCTTTAAAGCTGCACAAATTTCCTCTCAAAAATATTAAAAGTTACTGTTTGCTTGCACTCCTAGCACACTGGATTGAATTTGCACACTCTAAGTTTGGAAATTTGTGCAACTTTACTAAACCCTTAAACAGTTCTATGCAATATTTGAACACAATTCTTTTATGTACACTTGAGTGATAGAAGCAAGATGAATAATGGTGACAATGGATTGCTGTAAGTTTCCTCGTTCCAAGGGTTATAATTTCCATACAGGGTTAGGGAGGAAAGACCTCTAAATGGAAAACTTGTGTTAAATGTTATGTCTAAATGAATCAGATGCTCAATTTTTGTGCAAACTCCTTTCTTAATTCACACTAAATTTAAATGGAAATACTATTCATATACCTACTATTTTTCTAAAAATAAATTATTGTTTATTCAAAAGTATGCAAGACATAATATTTTCAATATAAGTAGACATTAAATAATGATTACAATATAACACTGAATAATTATTGAGGAAGAATTTATTTTGGTAAGTTTTTGCATTTTCCGCAGTCTGGTGTTTGTGTGCATTTTACACGCTTTACTTACAGTATAAGGTCCTAAAAAATAAGTTCCATACGAAAAGTTTGTTTTATTTTTGGTTGAGACTCAAATTCAAATTATTTGGTTTTGAGTTTGGAATTTAAGATGAAAAATATCAGATAGTCTTCCCAATCAGTTGCCAATCTCTCTTTAGTAGTTAAAATCAATCACCACTAGTAGTTAATCAAACAACTAACTTTTTTATTTTCTTTTTCAATTTTTTAAAATGCATGACATTATTTTAAATGTATGAAGCTCATCTATATTTTCAGTTTCAAATTTTAAGGCTTATATTTGATGGCCGTGTGACCATATTTAGAGATTTTTGTCATAAAATACAATCAAAATTTTAAGAAGATTGTATCAAATGAAAGGAGAGATTTTGGATAGACTGTCAAATTTTTTATAGAATTGTAATGATATATATATTTTATTTGTATATAATTTTACTTACACTAAGGTATATAATAATGTTTTAAAGGCACCTTTGAATAGATAACCGTCATTAAAAAAATTGTAGAGAGGCAAGGTGGACCATCAAATTTAAGCCCTAGGTTCAATGTTAATCGAAATAAAATGATTAAATTTATATACACATATATTTATTATTAATTTACTTTTTATATTTTTCCTAAAAAAAATACATATATTTATTATTAATTTACTTTTAATATTTTTAAAAATTTGAATAATAGTAGAAATTGATATCAAATTTAAGAAACATGTTTTGTCTTTATCATTATTTCATTTTGTTAATGGACATTTTAATTTTACTGTTGTACATAGTCATTTTTTGGTTTAATTTCACACTAAATCTTATGATTATGAAGATACTACTTTGATTATTTATTCCTAAATATTCATATATTATGAAGTCAAGTCCTCATATGACTCATATAACCTCACAGCCATCTAATGATTAATCACATTCTTAAGTGAATTAAGAATAGATTTGAATTTCTATTCAACAACCATATTATGTTTAATTTAATCTAAATTGTTTTATTCCATCCATACATTATTTGCAAATATAATTATATTTATTAACTAGAATATATATTTTTTAAATATTACAAAATAATATTAAATTAATTTACTATATATTATTTAATACAATTTAAATAATTTCTTATATTAATTAATAATTTAAAATTCTTACACTTTCACTCTGTAGTTGTATGAATACCGTTAAAGTTTTTATTTCATTTAAAAATAGTCCATCAAAACAAAAATTCATAGAGCCTCTTAGAAATATTTAAAAATTTGATAGCAAATTTTAAAAATTCGTAAAAAATTAAAAACCAAAAGTTGTGAGAAATTTAAGTTTTCCCATCTTTCATAATAATTTATTATAATTACAAAATAATATTATATTATTATTTACAAATTTAATTATATTTATTAACTAGAATGTATATTTTTAATAGTTACAAAATAATATTATATTAATTTACTATATAGTATTTAATACAATTTAAATATTTATAATATTATATTAATTTACTATATAGTATTTATAATATTTTATTTATGTAAATATAACTACTCTATTTATTTCAAATTGTCAAATCAATAAATATATTTAGTCAATAGGCTTTTTTAATGATAATTACAAAATAATATAATGTTAATTGATATATAATATTGTAATTACAAAAAACTATTCATATTACTTTATTATGATTACAAAAATAATATTATATTAATTAATCATATAATATTAAGGAAAATTAGACTTTCACTCTCCAGTTGTTTGAATATGTTAAAGTTTTTATTAATTTAAAAATATCCTATCAAAAAAAAAATCATAGAACATTTTAGACTTATTTATGCTTGTAGTTTGGCTCTTAGTCAATACCTGTGCCCTTGTTAATGACAATCATTTTTTAATATTAGTATTGCTATTCATAATAATGTATTATAATTACAGAATAATATTACATTAATTTATTATATAATATTAAAGGAAATTACACCTTCACTCTCCATTTGTATGAATATGTTAAAGTTTTTACTCATTTTAAAATAGTCCATCAAAAAAGAAAATTCATACAACATTTTATACTTATTTATGCTTGTAGTTTGGGTCTTAGTCAATACCTATGCCCTTGTTAATAACAATTGTTTTTAATATTAGCATCTCTATTTTGAATTATAGTTTCAGGATATGGCTAATGCACGAGCACTTGAAGAT